>PVLA01001210.1:0-389249 GCA_004027455.1 Hydrochoerus hydrochaeris | reverse complement strand
AATTCATTTGGAAACAGAAGAAACCTAGAATAGCAAAGGCAATTCTAGGCAACAAAAGCAAGGCAGGAGGCATCTCAATTCCTGACTTGAAACAGTACTATAAAGCCACAGTGATCAAATCAGCTTGGTACTGGCAAAGAAATAGACCTGAGGATCAATGGAACAGATTAGAAGATGCAAGCACAACTACAAAGACACTTAGCCACCTGATATTTGACAAAGGGGCTAAATATGTCCACTGGAAGAAGGATAGTCTCTTTAATAAATGGTGTTGGAAAAATTGGCTCTCCACATGCCGAAGACTGAAACTAGATCCTTGCATATCACCATGCACAATACTAAAGTCTAAATAGATCAAAGACCTCAATATTAAAACAGAAACACTAAATCTACTGGAAGACAAGGTAGGTAGAAGTCTTGGAGACATAGGGGTAGGCAGAGAATTCATGATCCAAATGCAAACTGCACGGGAAACACTTCAAAGAATCAACAAATGGGATCTCACATTATTGAAAAGTTTCTACACTTCAAAAGAAATCACCAACAGTGTGAAAAGAAAACCAACAGAGTGGGAAAAATTTTTAACCAGCAACCCCTCAGACAAAGGACTTGTGTCCAGAATATATAAAGCATTGAAAAACATCCAGCCTCCTAAATTCAAAGACCGTCTCCAAAAATGGGCATCTGAGATGAACTCACAGTTCTCAGAGAAAGATATACAAATGGCAAATAAATACATGAAGAAATGTTCTCCATCACTGGTCATTCAAGAAATGCAAATTAAAACAGCATTGAGATTCCACCTTACTCCGGAAAGAATATCTGCCATCAAGAAATCAACTGATAACAAATATTGACAAGGCTGCGGGGAAAAAGGAACACTGCTCCACTGTTGGTGGGAATGTAGACTGGTGCAACCATTATGGAAATCCATATGGAGAATTCTCAGAAGACTAGGATTGGAAGTTCCATTCAACCCAGCTATCCCACTCCTGGGTATTTTCCCCAAAGAACTGAAAAGTTCATATCACAGTGACATATGTGCACCCATGTTCATATTGGCACAATTTGTAATAGCTAAATCCTGGAAACAACCAAGATGCCCATCAACTGCAGAGTGGATGAAAAAGATGTGGCATTTTTATACACTGGAATATTAGCTACAAAAAAGGATGATCTTGAAGCCTTCATAGGCAAATGGAGACAGTTTTGAGACTATCCTCGTTAGTGATAGAAATAAGAATCATATTTATAAATATCATATTGTGTCTCTAGTGTAAAAAGTAAATAAGAACTACAATTGTAATAAAACCAAAATGTATCATTGCTATTGTAAAAAAGAGAGGAAAAGAAAGTGCTCTAACAGATATTACTGTGTGTATGTTTGAGTGTGTAAAATAGATGACCATATTGCTGAATCTTTGTTGGATCTTTGAGCAGAACTGTTTGTAGTCTGACTGTTTGAATATTTACTATGTACCCTTTAACTTTGTAACTTGAACAACTATATCCAGGATGACAGTACATAATTCATAAATTACTGATTTCTTAGTGGGGCTTTTTCTCATTCTCCTTTTTCTTTCTTTCTTTTAGAATTCTGTATTGTTGCCTCCCTTTTTTGTTTTGTTTTTTTTTCTTCTCTTTAAATAAAATTTTAAAAATGTATAATTGCTATTGTAAAAAAAGAGGAAATAGGAAGCACTATAAAAGATATAGCTGCATGTGTGTTTAGATGTGTGGGATTGATGACCATATTTCTAGGTTATTGTTGGATTGTTGAACAGATCTGTTTGCCCTCTCACTGCTTTAGTGTCCACTTTGTGTGCTTTAATCCTGTAACTTGAATAACTATTTCTAAAAGAACCATATGTAATGTATCAACTGGTGATTTCTTACTATTTATCTTCTTTTCTTGAAATTCTGTAATATTTCTACCTATTTTCTTTTTTTTTCTCTTTAAATAAAAAAAAAGAAAAAAAAAGTAAAACCTAAAAAAAAAAAAGAGATGATGGCATTAACTCTGTAGGCCAATCAGAATCTTGCATAAATTAGACATAACATGCATAATATTGAATTCTACCAATTCAATATTATGTATTGAATTGTATAGAAATACAATTAAACATGTGGATTTAAATTGAGCAATGAACATTACTTTTGAAATCTGAAAGTAATATTGGGAATGTGTACTATGAGCTACTGAATTCTGTACTCAGTACTTCATAATTTCATGGTTAATTTGGACCTTTAATAAACTATTCAGTATATCTACTTAGATACTGTTCTTATCTTCAGAACTTTTCCAGTAAGGAAATGAACAGAAGATATGGAAATCATACCTGATGTTACAAGTCCTGGGCTTTGCCACTTACTGGTTTTGTGACACTTAAGAGCTCTATATGTTGCCATCTGGGAAATGAAGATAATGCCAGTTTGTGTTGTATAAGTTTCTTTAACATCTTTAGGGCAATTTTATGGCAAATTCAGGTAAAATGCATTGAAAATATAAAACAGTATATAAATACATTAAATTATTTCTACACATCTTTAGAAAAAGAAACCTAGCTTTGTTAGTATTAAAAAGAAATCAAAATATTAAAAAGAGACAAAAGATAAAAGTCTCAATTTTTACATGTTCAATATTCTAATAATTGAGTATATTGTAACATTTCTATCTTTGGATGATATTTTTACTTTTGTAATTAATATTGTCAACCAAGTACTAAAGACTTTGGAGATGCATTACTTTATATATGGTAAACATTTTCATTTACTACTTTAGTTCACTCAGTACTCAACCACATAATCACATTCAATTCTAGAATGTGGATAGCAGAAAGGACCTTAGAGATCACTAATCCAAACACATCATTTTACAAAACAAAACCAAAACACAAAACAGAAACCATCTTCTTTGCATATCAGATGTAACAATTACTGGTCACAGGGAGAAAAGTTCCATTAAATGACAATGCATTATAAAGGTAGTTTCAGGGTCAGAAAAAAATCATAAGGAAAATCACAGAATCCTTCAACATTTTCATTGTTCTGAAAGGTAGTTATGGTTGTAAATAAAATCCCTAAAAGTTTGAAGTTAATGTGAAAGAAAGGCAATGTATGAAGGTCAAAGAACTGTTGGGCATGCTGCTGCCCTCTGGCATGAAACAGGAGCCTCTTCCTCCCTGACTTGGACAAGAATGGAGTTTTGCTCTTTGGGAAAATTGAAACAAGGGACTCCATGCCAGGGACAGATGGCATAGTAGAATATTAGCAAGATTTGCCTACTAAAAAGATATTATATGTGAAGACCCACAAATTGAAAGGTGAGATTTTTTGGCTGTCTTGTACCTTTTGGATTTGTACCCCTAGGCTTAACATTGCTGTGAGATTAACATTTACTCAATGTATTCTTCCTTGGAGAAATTGTACAGCTCCTGAGGAAAGACATATGGCTACTGACATTTGGGGCTATCTCAACAAATTGGCTTAATTCCACTAAGCAAATGCACCCATTCATGCAGAGCTTCCAATCTGTCTACTAGTTGCTCTTAAATATTAATAAACCCCAAATAATCATTAAATATTTGAAGAAAGCCTCCAAGACAAAATACTGAAGCCAAAAGTAAGTAAAAAAGAAAGTAGAATTAAATCAAAACACATAATGTAGAAGAAAACTTCAAAGAAATGATATTATGTAGTAACAATATGAAGGGACCATAAGTGAATGCTTAAATATTAAAAACACATAACAAAAAGTACGTATTTTTAGGAAGAAAGAGTCAAAGGCATCTCTAGAAAATTACCAAATATACAAAAAGATCTAACAATGTAGGGAAAAGTGAGAAAGTTAAAGAATGAATCTAAATATGTTCAATAAATATTATTAAGAAAGTAAAATCAAGAGGGAGAAGAACCTTTCAGAAATAATTCAATAATTTAAAAATACTTATTTTCAAGTTCAAATGGTTCACTATCCATACCATGCTTTTTCAACATGTGATTTCATCAATTTGTCAGTGTTGCTCTACTTAACCTAAAACAAATTATCAAACCCAATGTTCTGGGTATTCTACTAAGTACTGGAGATGAAGTGGGAGTCTACCTAGTAGAAGCCTGTCCTCATAGAGCTTACCTTTTAATGAGGCAGAAGCAAGAACAAATGATCCCACCAATAATTGTAAAATGTGATTAAGAGGATTATGACAAACAGTAGTATAGGAAGCCATAAAAACTTCATAACCAAAGGGCAGGGAGGAGTGTTCTACGCGGGGAGAGCCTGGTGAAAGGAGGATGAGATTAGCAAGAATCCACTATCAATGAAAGGGGAAGAACAGAAAGACACTGTGGCCTGAATCTATAATTCCAGCACGCTCAGAGGCAGAGGCAGAAAGAGTGCAAATTGAGCCCAGATAGTAACTTAGCAAGATGCTGTCTTAAAGTAAAAAGGAAAACAAAACTATAAAACTGATGATGATTTGGCTCAGTATATAGTCTTGGGTTTAGTTACTAGTACTGGGAAAGAAAGAAAGAAAGAAAGAAAGAAAGGAAGAAAGAAAGAAAGAAAGAAAGAAAGAAAGAAAGAAAGAGAGAAGAAAGGAAAGAGAAAAAGAACAAAGTGGGCTTGAGATCAGAGAGTGCAGGGGAGTGCTGATTAGATAGAACTTTGTTGTTCTCTTGAAAGTTTTGCCCTTTTCCTTAGGGTATATATTTGGAACTCACTGGTTAAGCCCAGATGGAGGCAGAGTAAAAAGTTACCTTGATCACTCTGTCTGAATTACGGAGGATAGATTGAGAGAATGTCAGAATTTTGGTAGGCCTTTGCAATGTTGCCGTGTAAAAGAATATGGGAGGTTGGACAAAGATAATGATAATGAAGATGGAAGGAACAGAAGTTTTTGAGAAATATTTAGTGGATCAAGGACCTTTTGATAAGTTATAGAAAGGGTTTGATTCTATGAATATCCTAAGGAAAAAATACCAGCTAATTTAACCAAACAGCAAAGAGGCAAAATATAAATCAAGAATATTAGAAATGTTAAAGCAGATATATCTATATTTAACAGGTATTTAAAGAATTATTCCGGATAGAAATATTTTAAAATTGGAAAATCTAGACAAAAGAATAAGTTTCAAAGAAAGCTAAAGTGATCATTTTCTTTCATGAGTTAAGAAATTCTGGATCCTTGACCTGAAAGTAAAAGAATATGTGTACATTTGGACAATGTGTTAACTATGAAATCTGAAAATGCTCTAACTAGCTTGATTGAACTCCTTTAAAAAAAAAATAACCTTGACGATCTTTCTCTGGTGCTCTTTTGTGTACCACCCCGTTAACAACAGGCGTGGCATTCGTAGAATTGACAAGCTGTCATTTTTGGAACATCCTGTCCTGAACCCAGAACTTTCAGAGATGTACTGTGTTTTCAGATATTTTTCAGTAGACTGTATAGAAGAGAAAAAGTAGCAGTGGATATTTTTCCGAGTAATCTTTGTAGTGAAAACCATTATTATCATGATTTTTAAAAGTTTTATGTGGTAATCTTTGAATGCTTAATTCAGAAAATTTTTCTTACCTACATATTCCCTTTTATTTGAATATTTTTATGGAAGATGATGTTTATTTAGACCAAAGGAACATCACCATTACTTATTGGTACTAACATTATGTCTCCATAATTTAGAATCATAAAGAATTAGGAGCTTAATCTAAATGATTTAAGGGATTTAAGTGAAGATTTACATTTGGGAATGCCAAAGAAATTCTTGTGCCTCTGAGATTTTATTTGCTTTAGTTTTAAATATGTAAGAGAAATAAATTCCAAGTAAAGCAGGATAAATCATTAGATTCTGCTTTGAGCAATATCAAGGCATTTTGCAGAAAGAAAGCTTGTAGCGATAGCCATATGTGTAGTAAGTTACACTTTTTAGAAATTGAAATTTTATAGTTAAACCAGTGTTGTGATGTGTTAGCTTTTTAATAAAAGAATAACTTCAACAAACTACTAAATAAAGGGTAGGTGGGATGATTTTGACAGCGCTATACATAAAACTCTGTAATTTACTCCTGCTTTCATAAATGACCTGGCTCATCACACACAGCCAGAGATCGGACCAAGTGGACAAGAATTCAAATATGTAAAATATCAATACTATGCTAATTAAATGCTCATACTAGAAGAAATTGTAGTCTATCTTCAATTATAACTATAGCAATACGCCTGTTCATGAACACTTCTCTTCACTAACAATTTGTCTCTCAAAGCATTCAACAGAATTTTGCCTCCATTCACAAACTCCATGCTGGGTTATAAACACAATGGTGGCTATCTCCCCCACCGCCACAGATAGGGTCCATCTTCCCCCAAATTGTAAAATAAATTAAGTTTGTGAACTGAGGCACCACTGTATTTGGACCTAAAAAACTTTTACAAGGATTTATCTCATTTTCTTCTGAACACACTCAGAGCTTTCCTTTGGCTGGCAAATTACCTGAGTGTCACCATTAGAGTCCTGTATCACCTGAAGAGAAAGCAAAATGTCTAGGGCAGTAGATGTGATCCTATCACATAAACGCTGCATGGGCTGTTTGTATCACTGAGAGTTCTCAAAGGTTCATCCTTACTGCTCTAGGGTCATCCCATATGTTTGTCTCCATTATATTTTTCCTCCTAAATGTGTTTCAAATCAGTCTACATCATTCCTTTTTCCCTGCTTTTATTATTAACAATGGCTATACTCCATTATTTGACTCTTCCAGTGATGAAATAGGCTCTTAATTGCTCCCTGGAATCCATTTTGCCCTATCATGCAGTTCTTCGGGGAGTAACTAGAGTGATTGCTTTAAAATGAAATTTTTCTTATGATGTTCTAATGTATCACTTCTTAATGACTTTCCCATGCTTTGAGGTGCACTTCAGAATCCTTCACATGTGCTGCAAAATCAAAAGATCTAGTCCCTGAAAAATGTCCCTGTGCCCTAAATAGCATTTACATACTGATTATGCATTCAGTTGTATGAACTGTGTCCTTGCTTTGTGTGCTCCTTATTGTTTTAACTGGTGTCCCATCCACATATGATACTCTGTTACAATTCTAATTTTTGACAATTTTTGAAAGAGCTTTAAAAATCATAACCATGATCTTAAATATTTACTTCCAGTGTTATCGTTTCTATAGCTCTTGATTTCATCACATAAATAAAATTTTGAATCTGATATCACACCTATTGCCTGAAGAACGTCCTTTAACAATTGTTTTGCAGGTCTTCTGGTGATGTATTTTATATGCATTTGATTAACTGAAAAAGTCTTTATTTTGCATTTATAATCACAGGATAAGTTTTTGGGTAAAGATTTCTGATTTGACAGTTTTTTCTTTCAGTTACCATTGTTGAAATGTTTCATGCTGTGCATTTTTGACAAGATACCTATTGAATATAAGTTTTTAAAAAAAATTTAGCTGTTTTCAGCATTTGCTTTTAACTCTCTTTTAGCAGTTTGGCTATGTTGTATCTAATGTAAAACCATATTTACTGCTTGAGTTTCTTTGAGCTTCTTAGATATTTGGAGTTTTTGTCTTCTGTTAATTTTTGAGCACTCTCAGACATTAACATTTTAAATATTTTTTTCTGCTCCATTGCTCTTATTTTGTCCCTTTAGAACTTAATGGCCCATATGAGAAAATTTGTTGTTATCCTAAAACTCTTAGATTTTTTTTCTGTTTTTAGACTTCTTTTTATTTATGCTTTCATAAAGTCTATTGACCTGTCTTTAGTTTTACTGATTTTTTTAGCTTTGTCTAGTCTGCTGGTAAGTAACTCATCCAAGGAATTCTTCATCACTAACATCATGTTATACTTTATAGCATTTTTTGTACCATTAATTGCTTTTAGGACCTTGCTTTTGCCAGATAGGTGCAGCATTGCTGAGCTGTATCCCTGGCCCTATTTATAGTATTTTTATTTGAGTTTTATTTTATCCATCTTTTTCATAAATTTCTCTTTTGAAGGTTTGTACATTATCACTTTTATCATAAAAGATTTTAATGTAAAAAGTATAACTTTTAAATACAATTTATTTCTTCCAACTTCTTGGTAACTTCTAGATCTTTATTTTTTATACTTTTTAATGTATATAGATAGTATATCTGTCTAAAGTAGACTTTCTTCTCCTCTCTGGTCATTAGTTTTGAGGATTGAATAATCCTGATCAATAGCTGACCTTTGTTTTATTTTGTTGTATCCAAATTTAATGCCAAACAGATTTCTCCAGACAGACCCCTGCTGTCTTGCTCTTACTGTTGGATTTGGGGTGCTGGCTGTGCTTTTTGAATATTTCTAGTCCACTCTCCACTTTGAGTGGTCCATGAACACATGTGCCACAGTAGGTGTTCTCTCTCCAGTGTTTGCTTCCAAGTAAGTCTTCAACTGCTTGTTACTCGACGTCACGTTTAGTGTTCAGTATAGAGTCTCACTTGTCCTGGACTAGCTTCAGTCTTAGGCAGGCCTTATGTGTTAGACTCAAATATACAGTTTCTTGGAATTCCTCTCTTCCCTTCTAAGAGATTCAGATTCTTCCTTCTACTAATGCATGTTCTGTGCATACTGGTGTGTGTGTGTGTGTGTGTGTGTGTGTGTGTGTTGTGTGTTGGGCATATCTTGGATGAAATAGCTTCCTATAGATCTGCTAAGGGAGGCAGAACTTTGCTTTCTATCAGTGCAGGATTATAGGTCTGAGCAAATTTTCTGCCTTTCCTCCAGGAACATAAAGCTTTTCTTTCTATTCTTCCTCCTTCTGAGGCCTTTTATTGTTGCCTGGCTCCTGAGTGAGATGGCTTACTGCTCCCCTTCTGGAAGCTTCAGTTTCCTGATTTTTGCAAAAGAGAAATATCTAAGAATTGGTTGGTGTTTTATCCCTTACCTCACTGGGAGTCTTCTAGTTATCTGCATGTCATCTGGGAGAGGCCATGGAAAAGCAGTTGTGTGTAAATGTGATCTGTGCTTGCTCTGTGTTTCTTCTAACCCACTTTCATGCCATTCATTCCTTCTGTCCGTAATACGCTAGTAGCCATACAGTTAGTGTTGCTTGTCTCTCCGTGGAAGTGCAGGAAGCAAGGTATTTCTTCCTTTAACTTTGTAAAGCTATTTTGTTTTAAAGTAGATTTTATATTAGCTCTAAGTAGATTAAAAAGAAACATAAATAAGCTAAACCTGAGGTCTTTCCAGAAGAGTAAATGAATGAACAAATAAATAGAACTGTTTATATAACAGGATGAAGTATTAGTTTAGGACTCGTCTGTGTCTACAAAATAACCAGCAATTTTCTGTATTTTTGGAAATTATACGAGGTTATAGGACAGTTCTCATGTTCTATACTTACCTATGGACCACCAGTTGTAAATTTTTATGTACAGATAAGAAGCTTTAGCAAACAAAAATTTCAAATTTTGCTCCTCATTGTGCTTGGAAGTCTTTTGGAATTTTATTCGTGAAGTAAAGAACGTTTGACTATCTCTATTGTGTTTCTTTTTGCAAACAGCAATAGAGGTCATATGCTGAGAACTTATGCTCAGAATATTTCTGGGTACTTTGATTGAATTGACTCATTTCTTCTTCACAACTGATTTTGGATTCAGGGGATGTTATTATCCCTCCAAAGGTGAGGAAATAGCTGTGAATTATCCAATATCATATAACCACTGATTGGCAGGACTCAGATTTAAACTTGGCAGTCCAGCTGGACTAAGGAGGACAATACAACATTTTATTTGTCAAAAGTTTTGTGAAAGTTTTATTTATTTTTTCTAAGAAACACAAGCAGAAACACCATGGGAATTCAGGCTTAACTATTCTTTTCTTAGTGCCTTCTCTTATGAAAAGCTAACAAAGTATTTTTATATACTCTGATTTTCTCCCTTAGTGGGATTTTATGCTTTATAAAATTTTCTTATAAGTGACAAACTTTTCTCGGTATATGAAGAGCCATGCATTAATATTACCAAATGTAGTAGGACAAAGAAATAATTGCTTTCCCTGAATGCATACTGCATGACATTAGGCATGTTCAGCTCTAGGAAGGAATATCATCCAATTCTTAAATCTTAAATTATTTTTGATACTATAATGATACTGTGATTAGGTTCAAAACAGTCCTTAAAAATTATCTTTTAAGATAATGCCTGTTTTAAATGTAATAAAGCATCAGTATAATAACAAAATAACTTAATATTTAAGAAGAATTCATACCAAAGTATTCCAAGAGAAACTGACATAATTTAGGGATTTGAGTCAAGATAGAATTGGTATAACAAGTGGACAAGAGTACACATTCAAATTATTGACAGGTAACCATGGAGTATTCTGTTATAATAGAATGTTACTTTACCCTTAATAAAAAAAGGAGAAAACATTTATACATCAAAAAATGTAATTGTAACATGAAATATTGTAGTTTAGTTCAAGTAGTCATAAGAAATTTGTCTTCCTAATATATTCTAGCAAAAGGCAATACACAGATGTCTAGGATACAGATGTGTTTGGTAATGTAATTATATGCTAGTAAAAGGAAAATTTAATAGGTGATATTTCAAGACTATATAGTATGGATTATGGCATTTAAAATCAGTAGATAAAGTAGATAAAGAGTTCACAAAAAATTCAAAGTATGTTAGGTCTCAGAAATCTTAAAGGATTTGCTTATTGTCTATTTTTCCTAGTTTCTGCTCCCCTCATCCCTCACCCCACCCCACCCCCACCCCCCGGGCTTGATCTGCAAGACTTTGCACTGAATCACATCCTCATCTCTTTTTAATTTAATTTAATTTTATTTTATTCTGACACAGCATCTGTTTCTCCGGACTCAGTCTCCCACAATGCTGGGACTATAGGTGTGAGCCACCACACCTGGCCTGTTATTTCATATTTTATAAGAACATTTGATAACAGTGAAATGTGCACTTTAAACTGCCAAGTAAGGAAGATAATTTATAAATTCTGTATTTAAAAATTTAGTTAAAATAGTTTGTTTCACATGAAAATGAAAACTTAATCTTTATTGGTTTGTAGATAACATAAATTTAGCCTGTATTACTTTTTTAGAGTAAAAATGATGTACTTACAAATATCAAATGCATTTTCTACTTTAAGTATATTTATGCTGTAATGAAAAACCAACATAAATTCATATTGGATGAATTGTAATTTAAATTTTTTTTAATTTTAAAGATAGTAAAATCCAACAAAACAAGACAGAACAAAGCCAATTAAAACAATGTAGCAAAATTGGTACAGAACTTCAGAGCAGGATACCAGGAAACCAACAATAGCTACCATAGTATGTCTTGTTATCTTCACAATAGCTGTCCATTCCATCAGGTATAGCAAAATCAAACAAAAAAACCCACAATAAAACCAATCAAAACAGAATATTGAATGAAGCAAAACAATCAGAACAAAGCAAAACAGTGAAAACAATATTTGACTGCAAAGATAAAATAGAAGGAAATCCCTCATATTTGCCATATTGCATACAGTCATCCTCCCCAGAGATGCTCAGATCACTGGGCCCAAGATTGCATAATCAACCAAACAATACAAGAATTTATTTATTCTATGTACCTTAGTTGCTATCATCTCAGGCTGTCCTCAGAACAATCTGGTTGCTTGGTGGAGTGGAGAGGGACAGGATGGTGTTTGATTCTCAACATGTGCAATGGTAGGCTTATAGTAGGCTTTATCTGACTCTTCTCTCCCTGGATCCTGCACGACTTTCGAGGCTTAGTTGATTTCTTGGTTTTTCCTTCAATTTCCAGAATCTGCAATTTTTTATATTATGGAAAAGAAGATAAAGAAGACATTACCACTGGAAGTGACTAAAAAGTGTTAAAATAAAATGTATTATTTCAAGAGCATTACTAAAATGATATCTGGTATTCCTCACACAGTAGAATTTTATTCAGTATTAAATTTAAAATTCTTGCTGGCTAGTGTGCTCACATATCACCAGCTTTTGAATTAGAATATTACGTATAATCAAGTCATATTAAGAAAGAGGAAAAGCAACATTCACCTGTTTTTTTTTTTCCAAAATTCTATAGTCTTTAAGCAAAGAAGAATATGTTTGAAACACAAAAGGATTTTTCAGGCTTGTAAACATTTATTTATTAGTGCCACTAAAAGGTGAAAATAATCTAAGATATATAATGTTCTATACAAACAGTAAAAATTCAAATTCATACCTTTTAAACTTGTATTTATAGCATGCTTTCATTTTGTCACATCTGTATGTTTCTGTATGAAGTAATATGCATTGGCTGACATTCCTAAAATATCTAATACTATACTGAAAATTGGTTCTTCCTGGCTGAGATATGTCACCTTTAATTTTTGGAGATATATTTTCATTATTTCTTCAAGTATATCCTTCATTATGAGATTACTAATATCTGATAATGCTACTTCTTTTTTCATTATCTTTTATATAATATATATCTTAGTATAAAGTTTTTATTCCTGTGATTTCTTCTTTTCCTGTGGGAAGATTTATTCTCCAGTCATGTAACTCTCTAGCTCATTCTGCAATTGTAATTTTACTGTTTATCTACATTTGGTGTGTGTCATTTACATTTAAACTGCTTTTATCATATTTAATTTTTATACTCAATATTTTCACTTGGTTCTTTTCTCATTTATTTTGCTAGTTACTGTTTCTCTCTCATACTTTACCTCTTACACTTATTTAAAAAATTTTTTGACAATCATAATGCAGTGCCTTGCCTTTCTGATGGCTTGTGGGAAAGGTCATGTGATGATACAGAAAAGATAGCAGAGTAGCCAGAGCTTCTTTTTATAACAGTCCACTCCTATGATAACTGATCCAGCCACGTGGCACCTGACCCTCTCTTGCAATCACTCTGTGCTGGGAGTGGTGGCTGTGACCTCTCACATCTCCCACCAGACTCCACCTCCTGAACCTCCCATCACCTCCATACTACTGCATTTGGAATCAGGCTTCCAGCACATAAATCCTTGGGGGACAAACCACACCCAAACTGTAGAAGCCACCATGCTGTGCTGTAGATCCCCAGAACTTATTCATGTTATAATAATGTTTAGAGTCTTTGACTAAAATCTCTCCACTTGAGATCTTGGCAACCACTTCTCTATTTTCTGTTGTTTTGGGTTAGACTTCTTTAGACTTCACATGTAAGCGATATCATACATTTGTTCTTTGTATATAGTTTTTTTACTTGGCATAACACCCTCTGTTCCTCTGGGTTCAACCATGTTGTTACAAATGACAGGATTACTAGTTGTGGTGGTGCATGCCTGTAATCCCAGCACTTGGGAAAGTGAGAAATGAGGATTACCTTGAGTTTGAGGCCAACCTCAGCTACACAGCAAGAACTTTTCTCAAAAAGATTAAATAAGCTAATAAATAAAATGAAATACATAGCACAACTTATTTTTACAGGCTGAATAATATTTCAATATATATATATATATATATATGTCTCACATTTTTTATTCATCTATCTATTGTTTAGTACTCAGGTTGTTTCCCTGTCTTGGCTATTCTGAATAGTGCTGTAGAGAATACAGGGCCGTGTGTATCTCTTTAAGGACATGAATATGTATATATATATATATATATATATATATATATATATATATGTATATATATATTCCAAAAGTAGAATTGCTAGATCATATGGTAGTTGTTTTTTATTTGAGGAACTTCCAATATATTTCTTAAAATGGTTGTATCAGTTGACAGTCTCATGAACAATGTTCAAGGGACTTTTCAATTGATTTTGTTCTCTGTATCATCTCTAACACTTGTTTTACACTGTATTTTGAGAATTGATATCCTAACAGGAGGTGATATTCATTACAATACTGATTTGCATTGCCATGGTGGTGATGTTGAATACTTTTTCATAAATCTATTGGCAACTTTTATATCTTCTTGGGGAACAAATGTTTTTTCAGGCAGTTGTCCATTTTTAAATCAGGCCATTTCCTTTTAGTTTTTGTTATTGACTTATGTGAGTCCCTTCTATATGTACATATTTGCCTTTATCAGATTATCAAATACATGGTGTATAAATATTTTCTCCTAGAAAGGTGTTTTTTCTTACTTGGTTGATTGTTTCCATTAATATACACAAACATAGATGCAGACATTCTCAACAAAATACTAGCAAACTAAATCAAATGAACAAGATAAGTGGGATTTATCCACAGGATGCAAGAATGGTTTAACATATGGAAATTAAAAAGTAGAATATGCTAAGTTTACAGAATGAAGAATAAAAACCATATGTTCATTTCAATAGGTGTAGAAAAGTTCAACATCTTTTCATTTTAAAAATGCTCAGTTATTAAGTATAGAAGGAATATCCCTTAACATAATAAAGGCTGAATAAGAGAAGCCCACAGCTAACATCACATTCAATTCTGAAGGACTGAAAGACTTTCCTTTAAGATGAGGAACCAGATAAGGATGCTGCCGAGCTTTTGAAGTAGTTTTATCTCCCAAAAGCTCGTGTGTTAGTGGCTTGCTCCCCACCGCAGTGGTACTGGGATGTGCTGCGGTATCTGTGAGAGATGGTGCTTTGTGCATGGTCCTTGGGACCCGGGGATGGGGGCACTGCCTTCCTCAAGAAGGGACCACTAATCTAGGTGAGTTCTCATCAAAGTAAGTTGTTGTAAAAGCCTCATCCGGATCCTTGAGTTGCTCTCTGGTTTCTTGTTCCAAGAAGAAGTGCATGCTTCCTTCCTCACCCGCTCCTGCTGTTGTAGTTCGCCGTGATGTGATGCAGTCCAGAGGATCTTGGCCAGAACCGAGCCGATGCAGGTGCCATGCCCTGTGCTTCCAGACTGTGAGCTAATTTAACCTCTCTTCTTTTTGTATTTTGCTATAACGAAAAGCTGAATGATACATATATCTACTCTCCACACTTCTTTTCAACATGCTACTGGAAGTTCTTGCAGAGCAATTTGATAGGAAAAAGAAGAAAACCATAGATGAAGGAGCAAAACTGCCTCTGTTTGAAGCTGATCTGCTCTTGTATACAGATCATTCTAATACTCCACCAAACACTGTTAGAACCAATAAATGAACTCAGGGTACAACAACATACAGAAATTAGTAGCATTTTATAAACTAACGATGAACTACATGAAAATGAATTCAAGAAGACAATTCCAAGGGCTGTGATATAGCTCAGAAGTAGAGTGGCTTCCTAGCAGGCAAGAGGCCTGGGGTTCAATGACTGGCAAAGAGGAGAATTAAAAAAGACAGCCAATCCCATTTGAAACAGCATTAATTACTTAGGAATACACTTAAGGAAGTGAAATATTTGTACACTGAAAACTATGACACTAATAGAAGAAATTGAAAAGATATACACAATGAAAAAAAATGTCCTATGTCAATGAATTAGAAAAAAATGTATTGTGATAAGTCCACATTACCCAAAGCAACATATAGGTTCAATGTAATTTATGTCAAAATTTCAATCATAGTTTTCACAGGTGAAAAATTATGCTAAACTTTCTATAGTATCAGAAAAGACCCCAAATAGTCAATGCCATCTTGATTAGGAAAACAAAAACAACAAAAACCCCTACAAAGCTGGAGGTATCTCACGATCTGATTTCAAACTATTCCACAAAGCTATACTAATTGAAATAATATGATAATGCATAAAAACAAATACAAAGACAAGTGGAACAAAGAGAGAGCCCAGAAATAAATCCATGCATTTTCCAATACAGGTTTCATATAGCTTTTGATGTTATGGGGGAAAAGACAGCAATGAGTTTTCATATCTACAAAGAACCTGAGTGACGGTAAAGCTTATTTAATTTTTCCTTGAGATTTAAAATATTATTGGGATATAGAGGGAAGATGATGGGGAGGGTAAGACAATAAAAGAGGAGACAAGTCAGGGGGTGAAAGTGCTTCCCAAGGTATTTTCTGGTTATTGTTTCATTTTTACTTGTGTTTTGAATTGGGTTATTGGGTTCTTGAGTTTTGTAAGTGAAAAAAATTTTGTTAATAGAATAGGTTTCTTTATAAGATGGATTAGTAAGCAATTATGAGATTTTCAGATCACAGATCTTCAAGCAACTCTCTACTTTGTCTTTATTATTAGACTGTTCAAGCCTAGGAAGAAAGTGAAAGATTTTAAAAAAGATTTGAAAGCTTCCTCTTTCAGAGCTCTGAGGAAATTTAAAATACCAAGCTAATAATAATGGTTCAAATTTGAAACAATGTATTTCATTATTTTATCTGCAATATTAGTACAGTAAAAGGATGATAATAATATTCCTTTGTTGGCAAAGTGTTATTATTATGTAAAACTTTCTTAAAAAAGATACTACAATAAAAGTTTGGAAATATCACTATGTTTAAATTTTCTAAATTAAAAAAAGGTCTTGGACATGAATGCTAATTTTAGAAATAATTGGTTATCATCTATTCATGAAGTGCTTGTTGATCAGTCAGAAATGTGTTCCTCCTAAAGAATACATTTTATCTTTTTTGTTAAAAGTAGTCAGTTTGCATAATATTTTTTGTTTGAGTAATACTGTATTTTTTCTTAAATAACCATTTGAAATTTACTTTTATAATTGTCTTAGAATTCAGATAATCATTCACTATTATGTAACTTATAAGAAAGAGTCAACCTTCCTGAAATATTTTAAATACAGTGAATTTCAGTCCTTTGCAAATATTTTTGTGTTAAAAAAATTCCTAAACTCAATTACTCAGCATTATGCATAATAAAATAATTTGTAAATATTTCTTTCCAAGTCACTTAAGGTTCTGAAGTGAGTAATTTGATTCAGCCTTGAAGAAGGTCACACGTTTTCTGTCTCTAAATGTAAGTAGGGACAATTATGCTATAATATGAGTTTCAAGTCTGTTGATCATAATTCTGTATGATACACATTTGTTAATCTCTTACTGACTTACTGATATAATCTTAAAGTTTTCTTTGTATTTTCAAAGTTGTATTCTCTTCTTACCATTCTGCATTAGAAAACTATAAAAATATTTATCAAACGGTTGTTCATTCCCTCAAATTTTTGACAAAATACCATATGATAGGTATTTTCTGAACACTAGAGAATCAGTGATAGATATTGACAGAATTTCCTGTCCCTGCCTTGTGGAACCAAGTGGGGCAGATGGTATACAACAAGGTGGTAATTTGCCTATAAATGTGATGGAGAAAAGGGACACCAAGAAAGAAAGGGACAGAGTAACAGAGTAAGGGCTCTGGTGAGAGGAATTATAATTTGAATTGATTAGGAAAACATGAACTGGGTGTGGTGTCATTTAGTAAGTCAGAAGGAATGCTCCTATGGCACATAGAAAAAATAAGTTTACCAGTGATCATCTTTTAAACTGAATTAGATCTAATAATTACCATCATTAATTTTTATTAAGTTTTATGGTACAATTTTGATGTACATAATGATCACATTCATCATAAGGAATTTGTACCTATACATGATATATTTGGACTACTGTTTTCTTCCCATTTCCTTCCCTTCATACCCTCTTCCCTTCCTTATTTACAGAGCTTTGTTTCTATTTTCTCCTTTTTTCTTTTCCTTCCTTCCTTTCTACCTCCCACTCCCTACTTACCTTTTCCTTTTGAATGATTTCTTCCTATTTCACATTTACTATTACAGATTTTGATTGTTTTTACATTTTTAGTGTCTCACACCACAGAGACAATGTGATATTTACATGTGTGTGTCCAATTCATTTCTTTTAAAAATATGGTCCATTTAGCTATGTGACTCAAGTTTATTGTTATTGATGGCTGCATAGTACTCTGTTGTATTAAAAAAACTCCACATTTTAAAAAGTCTCTTTATTGTTTCATGGCCATTTGGATTGTTTCCAAGATTTAGCTATTACAAATAATGCTGCTATAAGCTAGTGAACAGGAAAGCAAAAATCTTTTAAAAATAACAAGGAATCAGGAAATAACAATTCAACAATTGCAAGATGATGCAAAGAAAAACAACATAAGTTTAATAAGGATAAATGAAAAAGAAGGGGACAACACAAATGATATCAAGAGGCTATTTACAGAAGTAATACTTGAAAATTTCCCCAACACGAGAATGGAAACTGACATTCAGATTAGGGAAACATATGGAACTCCAAACAGCCATAACCAAAATAAAACTACACCCAGACATAATAATCACCATCCCAGAAATCCAACATAAGAACAGAATATTAAAAGCTGTTAGAAAAGACAGATCACCTGTAAAAGAAAACCTATCAGAATCACAGCAGACTTCTCAACACAAACAATGAAGTCAAGAAGAGCATGGAGTGAAATATTTCAGATCCTAAAGGAAAATGACTTCCAACCCAGACTGCTGTATCCTGAAAAACTGTCCCTAAAAATGGATGGAGAAATAAGATACTTCCATGATAAAGAACAACTGAAGAACTTCATGATCACCAAACCAACCCTGCAAAGAATACTCAAAGACATTCTAGATACACATAGGAAAACACCACTAAGCAAGACAGACAAACAGAAGGGAAAGATAAAGATACAACAGCAGAAAGATAACATGTCAACAATAAACCAATATATAACAGTTATAACCATTAATGTAAATGGTCTCAATTCACCAATTAAAAGAAACAGACTGGCAGAATGAATCAAGAAACAATGTCCAACCACATGCTGTCTACAAGAAACCCATATAACCCAAAAGGAAACTCATAGGCTGAAAGTCCAAGGATGGAAAACAATACTTCATGCAGCAGGAAATAAAAAAAAGGATGGGTAGCTATTCTGTGTGCAGACAATGTGAACTTCAAACCAAGAAAGGTCTGAAGAGATAAAGAAGGTCACTACATACTAGTTAGGGGAAAACTTCAAGTGGAAGAGATAACAATCTTAAATATGCACCAAATTCCAGAGTGCCCAACTATACAAAGCAAGTATTAACAGAAATGAAAAATCAAATAAGCAATAACACAATTATAACAGGAAACCTTAATGCACCATAGACACAAAGGGATAGATCAACTAGACAGAAAATCAGCAAAGAAATATCAGAATTGAATCACACCTGTGAACAAATTTGGACTTGATAGACATATACAGAGTGTTCTATCCAACAACATCAGAATATACATTCTTCTCAGCAGTACATGGGACATTCTCTATAATAGAACATATACTAGCCCACAAAACATATTTAAGTAAATGCAAAAGAACTGAAATTATCCCATGCATGTTATCGAATCATAGCACCATGAAACTGGAAATTAATGATAAAAAACTACAAAAAGCCCACAAACACATGGGAATTGAATGAGCAATCAATGGGTCACAGAGGAAATTAAAGAAGAAATTAAACAATATCTACAAGCAAATGAACATACAAGTACAAGGTACTGTAATCTGTGGGATGCAATGAAAGCAGTACTTAGAGGAAAATTTATTGCACTGAGTTCCCACTTTAGGAAAACAGAACAACCTAATAATACTCCTCAAACAGCTAGAAAAAGAAGAGCAAGTCAAGCCCAAAGCCAAAAGAAAGGAGGAAATTATAAGGATCAGAGCAAAAATTAATGCAACAGAGACTAATAAAACAATACAAAGAATCAGTGGATCAAAGAGTTGGTTCTTTGGAAGAATAAATAAAATTGATAAGCCCCTAGCCAACCTAATTAAAAAAAAGAAAGAAAAGACTCAAATTCATGCAACATGGAATGAAAAAGGGGAAATAACTACTGACTCTGTGGAAATACAGAAGATCATCAACACCTATTTTGAAAACCTCTTTTCTCATAGGTTCAATAACACAGAAGAAATGGACAGATTCCTAGAAACATATGAACCACTAAAGCTGAATCAAGAAGATGTAAAACTGTTGAATAAACCAATTTCTATTAATGAGATTGAAAATGTAATAAAGTCCTTACCAACAAAGAAGAGCCCTGGCCCAGATGGATTCACTGCAGAATTCTACAAGAAATACAAAGAAGACTTAATGCCGACACTCCTCAAACTGTTCAATGAATTTGAAAGGGAAGTAATTCTCCCTAAGTCATTCCTGGAAGCAAATATTACTCTAGTATCAAAACCTGAGAAAGACCCAACTAAAAAAGACAACTACAGGCCAATATCCTTAATGAATATAGATGCAAAAATTCTCAATAAAATATTGGGAAACAGGTTGCAGTAACCATGAAGAAGATTATTCACCAAGTGAGATTCATCCCAGGCATTCAGGGATGGTTCAACATATGTAAATCAATAAATGTAATCCACTATATCAATAGAGCCAAAAGTAAGAAGCACATGATCATTTCTATAGATGCAGAAAAAGCTTTTGATAAGATCAAACACCCATTCAGGATAAGAACCTTATAGAAAATTGGGATACATGGTCTCTACCTCAATATGATAAAGGCCATCTATGACAAACCAATAGCCAGCGGCATATTAAATGGCCAAAAACCGAAAGCCTTTACCTTAAAATCAGGCACAAGACAAGGATGTCCCTTATCACCACTTCCATTCAACATAGTACTGGAAATACTAGCCAGAACAATTAGACAAGAGAGAGAAATAAAAGGAGTAAAGATAGGAAAAGAGGAAGTTAAACTATCATTATTTGCAGATAACATGATACTCTACATAGAAGACTCCCAAAACTCCATCAAAAGACTCCTAGATTTAATAAACAAATGCAGCAATGTAGCTGGATACAAACTCAACACTCAAAAATCAATAGCATTAATATACACTAACAACAATATCACCAAGAGAGAAATAAGAGAAGCCACACCCTTCACACTAGCATCCAAAAAAATGAAATACTTAGGAATTAAGCTAAAGAAAGAAGTAAAAGAGCTATACAGGGAAAATTATAATACCCTGAAAAAAGAAATCAAAGAGGACCTCAGAAAATGGGGAGACATCCCTTTTTCATGGATAGGAAGAATAAATATTGTGAAAATGGCCATTCTCCCAAAATTGTTATATAGATTCAATGCAATCCCAATGAAAATACCATTAACATACCTAATAGATCTAGAGAAATCACTCCTAAAATTCATCTGGAACCAGAAGAGACCTAGAATAGGAAAGGCAGTTCAAAGCAGCAAAGCCAAGGCAGGAGGCATCACAATCCCTGACTTGAAGTTATACTACAAAGCTACCATAATAAAATGGTACTAGAATAAAAACAGACCTGAAGATCAATAAAATAGACTAGAAGATACAACTATGAACACACTCAACCACCTTATCTTTGATAAAGGGGCCAAACATGTTCACTGGAAGAACGGTAGTCTCTTTAATAAATGGTGCTGGAAAACCTGGCTATCCATATGCCAAAAACTAAAACTAGACCCATGCCTAGCACCATGTGCTAAACTAAAATCTAAATGGATCAAAGAGCTAAATTATTAAAACAGAAACACTAAATCTGTTGGAAGACAAAGTAGGTAAAAATCTTGAAGATATAGGGGTGGGTAGAGAAATCATGAATAAGAACCAAACTGCACAGGAAATACTTCCCAGAATCAATAACTGGGATCATGTCTTATTAAGGAGTTTCTTCATCTCAAAAGAAATCTCCAGCAGAGTGAAAAGAAAACCCACAAACTGGGAAAACATCTTAATGAACTGTCCCTCAGACAAAGGACTTCTGTCTAAAACTTATAAAAATTTTTACAAAATCAGACCCCCAAAATTCAAAGACCCAATCCAAAAATGGGCATCTGATATGAACACACAGTTCTCAGATGAAGAAATACAAATGGCAAATAAATACATGAAAAATGTTCATCATCACTGGCCTTTAGAGAAATGCAAATTAAAACCACACTGAGATTCCATTTCACTCTGGAAAGAATGGTCAGGATCAACAAAATTACCAACAATGAATGCTGGAGAGGCTGTAGGGAAAAAGGAACTCTTTTTTACTGTTGGTGGGAGTATAGACTGGTGCAACCACTGTGGAGGTCAGTCTGGAGATGCCTCAAAAAGCTGGGATTGGAAGTCCCATTTGACCCAGCTATTCCACTCCTAGGCATATTCCCCAAAGAACTGAAAACATCTTACTACAGTGATATATGTGCACCCATATTTATAGTGGCACAATTTGTAATAGCCAGATCTTGGAAACAACCTGTGTGCCTATCAATGGAGGAATGGATAAAAAAAATTGTACTTTTATACAATGGAGTACTACTCAACCATAAAGAATGATCATATTGAGATATTTATAAATAAATGGATGCAAGTTGAGACTATACTCATAAGCAAAATAAATCAAACTCACATGTATACATACCACATAGTCTCCCTAGTGTAAGAAAAGGTAAGAGTACATAAGATTCTATGGTAACCATGGATCCCCATTATATTGCTTTTAAGCCTTTTAATGTTTTCATTCATTGGTTGGAATGGTTTTTTTCTGTTTTGTTTGACCTTACTATGTGTGATGGTATGAACACCTACTTTGAGGAAAACAAGACACTATGTCAGCCATTGCTGATTTAATATCATCTTGCTTTGAAGTCCTACCATGCTTTTGTTCTTGTATTACCATTGGTTCTATCATGTTGTGTCTTACTGGGTTTTAATATGTGTGATAATATAAACAAATTTTTTATGAAAAATGAGATATTATAATAGTCATTGTTCATTTTTTGTTACTTGGTTCAGAATGCCTTGTAATAGTTTAATTCTCTTGAATACTTTTATTCTATTTTGTTATGTTTGATATTATTGTTTGTGAAGCTATGCTCAACTATTTCAAAGAAAGAGATATTATGGTAGCTACTGTTGATATCCAATTGTCTTGTTGTGAAGTGCTGTGTTGCCTGTATTGTTCTGTTCTGATCTGCTTTCTGTTTTCTTTTGTTTTATTCTCTGTAAAATAAAATTTTAAAAAATTATGCTGCTATAAACATGGGTGTATATTTATTGCTGTGGTATGCTGGTTTTAATTGTTTTGGGAAGACACCAAGAACAGGAATAGCCAGGTCAAATAGAATCTCTAGTCCTAGTTTTTGGAGGAATCTCAACACTGATTCCCATAGCCATTACAACAGTTTGCACTCCTACCTATAGAGGAGAAGGATTCCTTTTCACTGACATTTGTTATGGGTTGATTTGGTAAAAGCCATTCTTTGTAGAGTGAGATAGAATCTCAGTATTGTTTTAATTTGCATCTCTCAAATGACTGGTTATTTTGAACAAATTTTCTGTTTAACCCATATTTATATATTCAACATATTTATTTGCTATTTGTACTTTATCTGAGAAGTGTGCATTTATCCCAGATGTCCATTTTTGGATAGGATCTTTAAATTTTTGGGGAGCTGATTTTTTCCAATTCTTTGTATGCTCTAGATATTAGTTCTTTATCTGAGGAACAATTGGCTAAGATATTTTCCTAGTCTGTGGTTTGCCTTTGAACTCTGTTAGTGATTATTTTGCTGTGGAAAATCTTTTTAATAGGATGAGATACCAGGTATTGAGTCTTTGAGTTATTTCCCATGTGATTGGGGTTTTGTTCATGAAAGCTTTGCCTTCACATATGTCTTTAAGAGTTCTATTTATTCACTCTTCCAGTAGATTTAGTGTGTCTGCTTTAATATTTAGAACTTTTTTTATCTATTTCAATTTTAGTTTAGTGCATGATGAGAGACATAGGTCTAGTTTTAGTCTTTGACATGTTGAGAGCCAGTTTTTGAGCACTATTGAATAAAGAAGCTATCTTTCTTCCTTTGAATGTGTTTGACCCCTTTGTCAAAGATAAGGTGGCTAGACATGTTTGGAGTTGTTCTTAGATCTTCTAATTTGTTGCATTGATTCTCAGGTCTGTTTTCTTGGTAAATACCATGCTGATTTTACCACAATAGTTTTGTAGTGTAATTTCAAATCAGGGATTGTAGTGCTCCCTGCCCTGTCTTTGCTGCCCAGAACTATTCTTGCTATTCTAGATCTCTTCCAGTTCCAAATAAATTTTAGGAATATTTTCTCTAGTTCTGTGAGGTATGCTAATGGTATTTTGGTTGAAATTGCATTAAATATGTACAGCAATTTTGGGAAAATGGCCATTTTCACAATGCTTGTTCTTCCTATGCATGAACAAGGAATGTCTTTCCATTTTCTGATACTCTGTTCAACAATTTCCTTTTTCAGATTAATGTAATTTTCAAAGTATAGATCTTTTACTTCCTTTGTTAGATTGATTCCCAAGTATTTCATTTCATGTAGGGTGCTATTGTATAAAGGATGTTATTTCCCTTATTTCTCTCTCATTGAGCTGTGTATGTGTGTGTGTGTGTGTGTGTGTGTGTACAGGAATGCTATTGATTTTTGAGTGTTGACTTTGTGTCCAGCTATATTACTGAATTTGGCTGTTAAATCAAGAAGTCTTTTGGTGAAGTTTTTGGGATCTTTTCTGTAGAGTGTCATGTCATCAGCAAATAATGATAATTTAAATTCTTTCTTTCATATACCTATTCTTTTTATTTCTCTATCTTTTCCCAAATTGCTCTGGCCAATGTTTACTGCACAATATTGAATAGGAATGGTGACAGGACATCCTTGTCTTGTTCCTGGTTTTAGAGTGAAAGCTTTCATTTTTTTTACTGTTTAGCATGATGCTGATGGTTGATTTGTCACTGATGGTTTTTATCAGATTGAGATGAAGATCATCTGTTCCTATTTTCTGTAGGATTTTACTATGAAAGGGTGTTGGGCCTTGTGAGATGCTTTTTTCTGCATCTATTGAGAAGATCATGTGATTTGGTCTTTTTTTCAGTTGTTATGGTGTATTATATTTATTGATTTGCTTATGTTAAACCATCCTGGGAATGAAACCTACTTGTTATCGTATAAAATCTTCTTGATGAGTCTCTTCATTCTATTTGCTAGCATCTTTTTGAGAATTTTTGTGTCAAGTTCATTAGGGAGATTGGCTTTTCATTCTCTTTTTGGGTTTAGTCCTTCTCTGGCTTTGATAACGAGGTAATACATTATCTTACTAAATGGACAAAAACTGAAAACTGTCAACCTAAAATCAGGAACAAGACAAGGATGTCCACTATCACTGCTTCTATTCAATATTTTCTGGAACCATTAGCCAGAGCAGTTAGACAAGAGAGAGAAATAAAAAGAATAGGTATATGAAAGGAAGTAGTTAAATTAACATTATTTGCAGATGACTTGATATTCTACATGGAAGACCACCAAAACTGTACCAAAAGACTCCTAGATCTAATAAAACAAATTCAGTAATGTAGCTGGATACAAAGTCAACACTCAAAAATCAATAGCATTCCTGTATACACACACACACACACACACACACACACACACACACACACACCTCAATGAGAGAGAAATAAGGGAAATAACATCCTTCATACAATAGTACCCTACATGAAATGAAATGAAATACTTGGGAATCAATCTAACAAAGGAAGTAAAAAATCTATACTTTGAAAATTACATTAATCTGAAAAAGGAAATTGTTGAACAGAGTATCAGAAAATGGAAAGACATTCCTTGTTCATGCATAGGAAGAACAAGCATTGTGAAAATGGCCATTTTCCCAAAATTGCTGTACATATTTAATGCAATTTCAACCAAAATACCATTAGCATACCTCACAGAACTAGAGAAAATATTCCTAAAATTTATTTGGAACTGGAAGAGATCTAGAATAGCAAGAATAGTTCTGGGCAGCAAAGACAGGGCAGGGAGCACTACAATCCTTGATTTTAAATTATACTACAAAGCTATTGTGATAAAATAAAATGAGCATAGTACTGCCAAAAAAAAAAAGACCTGAAGATCAGTGGAAAAGATTAGAAGACACAGCCCCAACTCCAAACATGCTTAGCCACCTTATCTTTAACAAAGGGAACAAACAAGTTCACTGGAAGGAATATTGCCTCTTTAATAAGTGGTGCTGGAAAAACTAGTTTTCCATATGCCAAAAACTAAAACTAGATCTATGTCTCTCATCATGTACTAAACTACAATCAAAATGGGTCAAAGATCTAAATATTAAAATACAAACACTAAATCTTCTGCAAGACAAAGTAGGTAGAAATCTTGAAGACATATAAGTAGGTAAAGAGTTCACAAACAAAAATCAAACTCCATGGGAAATACTTGCCAGAATCAACAATTGGGATCTCATCGTATTAAAAAATTTTGCATGTTAAAAGAAATTAGCAGAGTGAGAAGAAAACCCACTAATTGGGAAAAAAAATTGTAGCCCACTGTCCCTCAGACAAAGGACATGTATCTAGAACACATAAAGAATTTTAAAAAATCAGGCCTTTAAATTCAAAGACCCACCCCAAAAGTGGACATCTGGGATTAATATATACTTCTCAGATGAAGAAATACAAATGACAAATAAATATATTAAAAAATGTTCAGCATCATTGGTTATTAGAGAAATTCAAATTAAAACCACACTGAGATTCCTTCTCACTCCAGAAAAAATGGCTAAGATTCAGAAATCAACCAATAACAAATCCTGGAGGGGTTATGGGGAAAAAGAAACTCTTCTCTAGTGTTGGTGGGAGTGTAGGCTGGTGCAGCCACTGTGGAAATTCCTCAAAAAGCTAAGATTAGAGGTCCCACTTGACCCAGCTATCCTGCTTCTGGGAATTTTCCCAGAAGAATTGAAAATATCTTAACACAGTGATATATGTTCATGCATGTTTATAGAAGCACAGTGTGCCATAGCCAAATCTTGGAAACAGCCTAAATGTCCATCAGCTGAGGGATGGATAAAAAAGATATGGTATTTTTATACAATGGAGTACTACTCAGTTATAAAGAAAGATTGCATTGAGGCTTTTATCAGTAAAGGGATGAGACTTGAGACCATACCCATAAGTGAAATAAATCAGACTCACATGTGTAAATACTATATGTCTCCCTCTGTAAGAAACTTAAAGAATAAATAGGATCCAAAATGTATAATAGATATTGTGAAAGGCTAGGAAACTGCTCAAAGAGGAAAAATAACTAGGTTAGGGAAAAGGAGAAAAGGAGAGCAAAAGGAAAAAATTACAAATTTGTTTATGTATAGCTAATAGCTATATATTATAGCCATATTACAGCTAATATGGCTAAGATGATTGTATACTAACTGTATTCATTCTTGCAAAAGAACAGTTAATACTCGTGAGTAGATCAATTTTGCAAGTCTGTATCTGGTAATCTAAGCAACTCTCTTGAAGATAACAATATGCAATATTACAACCATTGTTAAATTCCTGTCATGTTTTGAAATCATACATTGTTATTATTTTGGGGTTTTTGTTGTTCTTGTAGTTGTTGTTTGCATGTCTCTTGTTTTTCTTTTCTGTGTTTTTTTTCTCTTTAAAATAAGGAGGAAAAAAATACTCGCTTCCAGTAATGACTTTGGTAATATTTTTTCCCTTTCAATTTCCTTAAAGATTTTGAGGATTAATGGCATTAGACCAGCTTTAAATTTCTTGTAGAATTCACCGATGAATCCATCACTACCTGGGCTTTTCTTTGTTGATAATTTTTAAATTACATTTTCTATTTCATTGACTAACACTGGGTTTTTAGAATTTTTATATCTTCTTAATTTAACTTTGGTAATTCATATGTATCTGGAAATCTGTCCATTTCTTCTGTGTTTTCCAACTTATTAGTGTAAAGGATCTTGAAGTAGGTACTGATGATCTTCCATATTTCTGTAGGATCCATTGTGATTTTATACTTTTTCATTTCTAATTGTATGAATTTCAGTCTTTTTTTCCTATTTTTTGATACAATTGGCTAAAGGTTTGTCAATTCTATTTAATCTTTCAAAGAACCAGCTCTTCAACTTATTGATTCTTTGCATTGTTATCTTAGTTTCAGTTGCGTTAGTTTGTTATCTAATCTTTATAATTTTCTCCTTCATACGAGCTTTAGGCTTGACTTGTCTTCTTTTTCTAGAAGTTTGAGGTTCTACAATAGGTTGTTTATTGAGTTCCTTGTTTTTCTGATGTGATTTCATGGCTATAAATTTCCCTCCTAGGACAACTTTCACGACATCTCATAAATTCTGGTATGCTGTATTGGGATTATCATTTAATTGTAGATACCATTTAATTTCTTTAATTTCCTCTGTGACCCATTGGTTGTTCAGGAGGTGTTATTTAATTTTCATGTGTTTTTGCAGTTTTCTGGTTTCTTTTGCCATTGATTTGCAATTTCATTGCATGGTCAGATAATATTCATGGGATAATTTTAATTAATTTGCATTTACTTAGTCATGTTTTATGGGCTAGTATGTAATCTGTTTTGGAAAACTTCCCATGCACAGCTGAGAAGAATTTGTACTCTGATGTTGTGGGTTGGAACACTGTAGACATCTAGTAAGTCCATTTGTTCACAGGTTGTTTCAGTTCTGACATTTTGTTGCTGATTTGTCTGGTCTAATTGATCTATCTCTTTTGACAGTAGGGTATTCTGGTCCCCTGTTACAATTGTGTTAGTGTTTATTTGTTTTTTTATATGAATTAGCATGTGTTTTATATAATTGAGGGCACTTATATATGGTGATATATATTTATAATTTTCTCATCTTTTTAGACTTTTCCTTTGCTAAGCATGTAGTAACTTGTACCTCTTTTGATCAGTCTTCCCTTGTATGTTGTCTGAAAACAGAGTAGCTGTCCCTCCTTTTTTGGGGGGAGGGAGGAGGTCTGTTGCATGGAATATTGTTTGCCATCGTTTAACTTCAAGTCTATGAATTTCTTTTTAGGGTAATTGCATTTCTTATATACAGCATGTTGTTGGATCTTCTTTCTTGATTCATTCTGCCAGTCTGTTTCTTTTTGACTGATCAATGGAGACAATTTTTTTTATGGTTATAGCTAATATGTATTGGTTTATCCATGACATATTATTTTCCTGCTGATGGTGTACTGTCTTTCCTGTCTGTTTTATCACTTGCTCTTCCTGCTGGCTTCTTTCTGTTAGTGTTCTTGAAATTGTGGTCTCTGTTACGTCTTTGTAGAATATCTTTTATTTTTGGAACTGGTGATTGAACTCATGACCCCGTGCTTGCTAGACAGGCATTTATGCTGCTTAGCTAAATCCCTGGCCCTTGTAGAATATCTTTTAGAACACTTTGTAGAGCTAGTTTGGTGATCATGAATTGCTTCAATTGTTCTTTGTCATAAAAGTATCTTATTTCTCCCTTAATTCTGAAAGGTTTTGCAGCATGCATCAATATGGGTTGGAATTTGTTTTTTTTTAGGACTTGAAATACTTTTCTTTAAGATGTTCTTGGCTTAAGGATTTCTGTTGAGAAGTTTGCTACAATTCTGATGGTCTTTCTTTTATAGGTGATTTGTTTCTTTTCTCTAACAACAACTTTATTATTCTGCTCTTGTGCTGAATTTCTGAAATCTTGATTATTAAATGTTTGGTATAGATTCATTTTGGTCATGACTGACTAGAGTCCTATACAGCTCACTTATATGTACATTAAGTTCTTTTTTCCATGCTCAGTAAGTTTTCTGCCATTACTTCTCTCAGCAGGTTTTTATGTCATTTGCATTGACTTCTGATTTTTTTCATTGACTCTAATCAACTTACATTATTCTTTAATCATTTTGAAGCTATTGGATTTTTTTCATGGTCCTTTGCTATTTTTAAGAGATCTTTGTTTTTGTGATAGCAACTAGCAATCCTGTCTAGGTCTGATATTCTGTTTTCACTTTCACTCATTAAAATTTGCAAATTTTCAGTGTGATTTCTAATTTCCTGTATATCTGTTTGAATCTGATTCCATTTCTTTCCTATATTGGGCAGTCATGGTTTCTATCATTTTCCTATGCTCCTGTTGTATTTTTTTGTTTGTCTATGTCTAACCTGGATTGACCAAACAAGTCCTTCACTTGATTGTCATCTCTTTGTACATGAGAGATTATTCCTGTTGTGATTTCCTTTATAGTCCTATATATCTGGTTTTTTTATTTTTTTACTTCTGCTGCTATCATTACAGAAAATTCAAGTGAGTGGCTTGTGATTGTCTCTATCTTGTTGTTCCCTGCATGTATCCTGGGTAGGCTGTAGAGCTGAGATTGCATTTTGCTTTTTCATCCTGTCATTTTCTACTTTTTACTTTAATTTGTTTCCTCTGTTAGTGCTTGTATTTTTCTTATGTTATATAGCTTTATCACTGGTATTTAGGCTTCCTGAGGAAATACCTATTCTTTAGAGATCTCTTCCAATGAACCTGGCTCTTGGTCTCTATGTCTGTACATTTTATTAGGGATGAGAAGTTGTTATCTATGTGGTTCAGCAACTAGTCTTTTGGTGTTGCTTATGGGGATGGTTATTACCCCAATCACAGTGTTGTCATACATGGGTGACCAACTGACTACAACAGTTATGGAATCATGGCTAAAGTAATATAACTGGCACTAACAACATCATCAAGCATAGCCAACAAACTGACAAAGTGTAGTAACTGCTTATTTTGTATCTCTTACCATAGAAGCAATGTCTATAGTTATACAACTTCATTCAACATAAACCAGAAATTTGTATGCAGTGAGTTTCCCTTGGTATAGTGATTTTATCCTATGGGGAAGAAGAATTTAAGAAAGATAGGGGACAAAACAAACCAATAACTGAGAAGAAATATAGTAGAAGCAAAGCTAAAGAACAAAGGGTGATTACTCAAGTTTTGGGAAGCTGGAGATGAGGACAGGAGTCAAAGAATGAAGGAGAAATCAAAGAATATCAAAGTAAACCAGAAAGACGAGGGACAATGTTCATTCACATGAAAATATCAAAAAATCAAGGTAGATAGTTGAGGAAAGAAACAGGACAGAGAAAACAAATAAAACAGTAAAAGTCAAAACCTAAAGAATTCTGACACTAAAAAAGAAAAAAAAAGAAAAAATGAAAAAAAAATCTAATAAATGAAGAAAGAAAGAAAGAAAGAAAGAAAGAAGAAAGAAAGAAAGAAAGAAAGAAAGAAAGAAAGAAAGAAAGAAAGAAAGAAAGAAAGTTCGTTCCTCTGGTACCCCCAGGTCTGTGTTCATTCCCCACTCAGAGTTGCAATCTGTACTGAGGAACGATGTCAAAACTGCAGTAGGATTATTCCTGGGTTCATGGCTGAACTCAGGCTCACCACTGGTTCCTCTTGTTCACTGGTCATAGGGCAGAAGGAGTGCCCTGTGCCATGGCTATCCACGGCTGCTTGCCTGTTTGCACCACAGGTAGAAGAGCAGGGTGATACTTCCAGTCTTTTGTAGCCAGGGCTAAGACCAGCTTTCATCAGCAGCCAGAACAGAGTCAGAGTGGTCCCAGCTCCTACTTCTCAGTGGAATTCCCCCCAGTCTGCTGTCCAAGTACTGGCAGCCTACGTGATTAGACGGCCCTTGCCTCTTTCTTTTTCAGGATGTTGGCAGTGAAGTGATCCCGGGGCTATCCTGCTGCTAGATCTTGAGCCCCAAGCCTTTGAAATAAAATGCTTATCCCACCTGTCTGCTGCTGCTCCTCCATGAGACTGAGACGCTCAAGAACAGCGTCTCGTGCTTTCACTGCTGCCTCTGATTGCATAAGATTCTCCTGCAATAAGTCAAGTTTCCATAGCACAGTGTGCAGCACAGTTGTTTTCACTGCCTCTCGTCCGGGTTGGCTACACAACTGCTCTTGGTGGCCCTTGCGGGTCCACAGTGGGCAGCAGTGACGTATGTTTTCTGTAGCAACAAATCCTATTTTTTTTTCTCCTCTGTCATTTTCCTTGTGGTTCCCATGTGCCCTGCACTCACTTTGATTCCTCTCTGACTGGCTTTTGGCACTTTGTCCCTGAGAAGCTGAGATGCTGGCACTTACCACTCCTACATTCTCTCTCTCTCTTTTTTTTCCCCATCAATACGTTTTTTAAAAGTCCCCTCCAGATAGTTAGAGTAAATCTGATCATGTGCTTTAAATAGATGTGAATATTTTATGATAAAAAATGAATGTTCCTTTTTAAGCTAAACAACATTTTACACTGTAAGGAGTTAGACAGTAACAGAAACTGTAGATATGCTTTCTGAATTCAAGGTGAATAAGAATCGAAGGGGGACATGAGTCACGTTAATGGGTATGTGGTGCTAATATAAGCTGCTAAGTCACTGTGACAAAAATAGGAAATGACTCCCACTTCTGCTCTGTTGCTTATGTCAGTATTACTTAGATGTTTTCAGATAGTCACTACCAATTCTCACCCTCCTATTCATTCATAGACTTGACACTGGTTTGATATTATAAAAGTACGGAGCCCTTTGTCCCATTTCTTCCAAGTACTCACCTACATTTCTCTCCGCTTCCACCCTATCTCCACTTACAACTTTTCTTCTTTGGTTCCTCTACACTTTAGAGGCCAGGATCTTTGAGAGGTAAGGAGAATCGTCATGACTGAAATACGTGTCCTTTCAAGAGCTCCCAGAGAACTAGTCCAACATTAGCTCATGGATTCTTCCTACCTGTCTGTTTGCATTGCTGATTCTAATTTTATGCTTTATTGTAATAAACCCCAGTGTGAATGTCAAAGGAAGTTCTGTGAGTCTTCCTAGTTGTATATCAAGACTGAGGACAGCTTTAGGTCTCCTGGTGTACATGTGGTGTTAAGCGATTGCTGTTATATCCATGTAGCAGATAACAGAAAAGAGGAATCAGGAACAAGGCCACCACCTTCTCAACAAGGACACTTCCAAAAAGTCAAGCACAATATTTTCTATTTTTTTCTCTTTCTTTCTTTCTTTCTTTCTTTCTTTCTTTCTTTCTTTCTTTCTTTCTTTCTTTCTTTCTTTTTTTTTTTGAGACAGAGTCTTGCTATGTAGTGCAGGCTGGTCTTGAACTCACTATGTAACCCATTCTGGCCTTGAACTTGTAGTGATCTTCTTGCCTCAACCTCCCAAGTGCTGGAATTTTAGAGGTGTACCTCCATACCTGGCAATATTTCTATTTTTATATTATTGACTAAAATTTAATTATAAGACAGAGCTCTCTATACTCTTACAGTTTGGTTTTAGAATGTTCCTCCAAAAACTGTATTCTTGTCACTAATGAAAAAAAGGGAGAATATTGAGAAACAACTGGCATTTTTTTTTTACATAAGTAGGATTAGAGTTTATTCATTAGGAAAAGAAACAGTTTGTCTTTTTTGTTAGCTTTTAAGAAAACTTTTTCTATATAATAAAATATAAAGTTAAAAGTTACACAAATTGTTTTGTTCATTGCTGTCAAAGCCTTGCTTCATTGCAAATTTGAAGTTTTAATGTGAATTTCTGTTTTCCTTGTGCATTTTCTTATTTAATATATGTATGGCATAGGTTTTCTAAGCCCCTTGTGACAAGTTAATTAGGCACTGCTAATGGAGGTAACCATACATGATGAAGTATTTGACAAGCATTTTGATGTTTCTTAAAAATGAAATTTCAGTTTTAGATTCTATCTCACATCTATTTTTCTGTATATCAGTGAATGGAGCTGACTTTACAGCCACCAATTCAACACTATCATTTGAATCCTCCCTCAGAGGACATGGGTTCTTTCTCTCACTTTGATGCAGTCCTTGGTGCTTTGTGTTTCCCCACTTAGTGCTCTGGTTATGCTCTTTTTCTCCTCTCTGCCATCTGTAAAGCTATTTTCCTCTTTTCCTATTTCCCACCATTTTTCTATTAGTCAGCCATGAGCACTGGTCTAGCTAAGGAGAACTGCACGTTCACATCTTCTGCAAAGGGTGCAGTTCCAAGTCATTCTAAGGTAGTTGTGAGGGTGCTCTGCTCAGGACTCATGAATGCCTTGTTCCTTTTGGGGAGCTGCCTCCCCTGAGGTAGCCACCTGATCCAGCTATAGAGTTTGCCATAAGATCACTCATCACCTAATTATGTAAAGAAGAATTAACTGGGCAAATTAGATTCTTTATCCTCTGACTTTGAACTAGAGATATGAACCAGTTGTATAGGTAGTAGAAGCAGAAATTGAAAAAAAACATTCAGGGAAATGGTGGGAAGCCATGAAAAAACAAACCAAAAAGAATAAGGGCCATTGTTGACTGTGAAAAAAGGAAAAATAGAACGAGACAGGGACTCAATATTGTGCAGACAGAAATGAAATAAACTTCTGCCTCCCAGCAGGTAAAGAGAATCTATTGATTCTCTAGTGTTCTGTCTGAGCCTCCACTTTCCAAACTGTTTGTAAAATCTGATGCTGATGTTGAAGGATTTGTGAGAGACTTTTGTGATTTTAGGTGAATGTCTTTACAACAAGCCTCTTATTATTTTAGGTAATCCTGCATTAAGCCAAGTCACACACTTACACATCAGCTTTACTACATTAGATTAATTTTTCTCTTGAACCCTCAGTTATGCCTAGTTCTGTATTCTAACCCTCATCCTTTGGTTCTTCACAGTTTTGTCCTCACACACTATAGTTCTTTTAATGCTGTACTTGGGAATATTCTCAGCATAGGCATAAACTCTTTTTACAGTATATCTCTGCAGGGACTCTCAATTTTTGTTTGTAGGTTAAAGCAAACCCTCATTGTCTACCATCAAACCTTTAAACCATTTCCTCACCTTCCATCACCTCTCCTTTACTCTTATATTTCTGTTGCAAGACACAGTACCTAAAATAGAAGTCTCAGTGCTTCATATGTGGAGAACTAGTGTGCTTTCTGTCTGTCTGTCTCTCTGTTTTTCTCTCCCTCTGTCCCTGTCTCTCTGTCTCTGTCTCTTGCTCTCATATTTATATAACTTCAAAACTACAGCTATCATGAGGGTTTATAAATAAAACCTTGGGAATTGTTGGGATGACTCACTATACTAAATGATATGCAGAACATCTTAGCTAAGTAAATGTCAAAGGATTTGCATATTCTTTTTCAAAATAGTTTCTAATGACATTGTCCCTAAACCAACAGCCTTCAAAAATTCTTAAAGGGGTGCATGTTAGTTTTTCAAATGTGAAATCCCAAAAGAGAGTAGATTTGTTTCGTTTAGAAGAAGAATGAAAAAATAAGACTCCCTGTTTACTACTCTATGCTGTCAAGTCCCTGCTGCCTGGTGCTTAAGGTGCCTTTTGGAACTTCAGCTCTTTGGTGCAGTTTTAAAAATCATTTCTCTAAATTTTGAGGTCTAAAAACAAAGGCTAAGTGATAAAGTGAACAGCTGATGACGATTCATGGTTAAATGTCTCCATAACCTTAAGAACCTCTGAGTCACATGTTTATTTCCAAAGAGGAAAATGTATCACCTTGCTCACTCCCTATTTTGTAGCATTTTCTATATCTGATACGACCTCGTCATTTTGATATCTAATAAGACTATGCTGAGCATTATTCATGATTCTGACTGACCTTCAGTTTTCCTCCTGAGAGAGTAAGCCTGTCTGTGCTTTTCCCTAGGGCATGCTACTTGACTCCCGTGTCTCCATCCAGACACAGCTGGAGTGCACGCCCAAGAGCAGTGGCAGAGAATCTGGTGTCTGGGATGTCATGCATAGTAGGTGGGACACTGAATACAGTGAAAGATGGCAGCTCAGGTGATAGTCCTTCTCTGCAGACTGTCTGGATACAATCTCCGAAAGCACTTATGTGAAAAAACCCTGGGATCAGTACAGGCGGGGGATTCCCTGGAGCACCCATCTCTGAGGGATTGATTGCTGCAGGGTTGAGTGAGTCAAGCCCTGCTGGCCAGATCAAGTACTTTGTCCTCAAAGGGCTGCAATGCTCTTTTTCTTGCACACATTTCTTGCTTTCCCTTTCCTTTGTTTTGTTATTTAAGTATATTTCTTTCTCAATTTAAGCAAGTGATATGTACAGCTCTATACTAGCATGCAACTTTAAGTTCTTTTTAAAACTGTCACACTCTGGTCATGCCCTTTGTCTTCACAAGAGGGAAGAATTTAGGGGGAAAAGTTTCTTAAGGCAGCTGATGAGAAATTCTGTTAACCTCCCAGGAAAAAGGGCATAAACTTGATATCCTGAGGTTGCGTGGTTTGTTGTTGTACAAGTAAAATAAAGACATATATATATATATATATATATATATATATATTTTTTTTTTTCTTTTTTGTACTGGGGGATCAAACTCATGACCTCATGCTTATGCCGCTGAGCTAGATCCCCAGCCCATACAAATATTTTAATAACCTTAGAAAACTGAGTTGTATGCTTGTGTGGACTAATACAATTGGCTTATGGTTATCACTCCACAAATAATTGTAGCTATAATTATAAATTTTAAAGTTTAATGTCAACCTGTGTCTGAATTAGTAAATTATCAGCCTGTAATATGAAATTAAATCTACTTAAGGATTAATTTTGCATTGTGCAGAATGTATCCTATGCCTTATATCTTAATAGGCTTTTTAAAAAGTTTGTGAATGATTGACTGAGTTTATAACATTGGCATATGGTTTCCCAAATGTGTGTTCTGACATGTTGAGTTCATGTATGGCTATCAACACGAATGAAAAAGGAATACAGAACAGCTTATGTTAACCAGTGTCATTTTTATTAAATTTTGGATTTGCTCAAGTCCCAACTTTTATTCCAGTTTTCACTTTTTTTCTACCCTACCCTTGTAAAGAGTACTTTGCATCATTATAGGAAGCAGTAAGAGGGGGGTTACAGATGTTTCAGTCTGTGTTTGTTAAGCACTGCTGTTTGAGGATGGCTTCTCCCAAAGCCAAGTCACTGGAACACGGAGGTTGTCCCATTTGCAAAGCCTTGTGCCTCTGCCTGCACTTTCTTTGCTTTCTAACAGTTTGAAGCCAATAGCATAGAACTCAGTGCTTAAAGCTGAGCTTACACATTAATGAAAGGGGAGCTTTTATCAGGTGATAAACTTTTATAGTTCCTGTTCATGATGTGGTTGGCAAAGAAAGAATTAAAATCTACAGCATATTCTTTTTTCTCAATCTATTTTCTTTTAACTCAAGGCCATCTAAAAGCCCAACCAAATCAGTCAGCTATAGAGAGAAAATGTTTTCTTCCTACATTACAGATATTTTTACACTGTCTTGGGAAAGTTACAGAGTATTTCTACAGAACATCTTCTTGAGGCTGATGGTAGGTTTCATCTGGGCCGCACAGACTGTGTTTGAATAAAGCAATGAGCTTTTACAAAGTCAAGAACAGTCAGAAAAACCATATCCTGTTGAGATTTGCCTTCTGGTTATGAGAATGAAGGGAAAGACAGGTGTATAAGTAGCTGTTTTTCAAATCACATTAGAAAAGGAGAACAATTCTTTTCTTTAGTTACTTCAAATGTACCCTGAGCAGACATCCTTAGTATATTTATGCTGCATTAATTTTCTGCAGACTTTCAACTTTATAATGTTTTTGCGTACTCTATATTTTGCCTCTGGTTATCATTTCAGTAATAGCATGAATTATAAGTACATTATGTTTTTAGACTTTAGGAAGTTAATTTCTATAAACACTTCTGGGCCTGATAAAATTATGAAGAAAGATGGGAGATACTAAAAATAGCTTAATATAGGGAAATACAAATTTAATCACGAAACATTATCTCCACTTATGTAAAAGCTTAGTTAAGGAAACTTAATACCCTTTAAATTCTAAGTAATACTAAATAATCCTTTAAAATTCTTTAAAACAAATTCAAATTTAAAAATCTTTTTAAAAATCAAGTAATGAATTGACAACAAAGATTGGATAATTGGTGCTTGAATTCTACTTTTCATACTGTCTTTTTTTATGTCTATGATTAAAATTGCATATATGGAGCAAAATCATATTTTAGATTTTTGATGATTCTGATCACAAACCGAATTAGATGAGAATCAAACTCAGTGGTTAGTTTCAACATAGATCTTATGAGAAATTTGATTTGGCTTGCATTTAATTTGTTTGCAACCAGAATTGTGGAATGAATTAAGTTCATGAACTGAGGTACCACTGTGTGTATACATATATATGAAGAGAAAAATAGAAGTAGAAATTGTTAATCATTATTGGTTGACCTAAATTCTTTTGTGGAGCAATAGTTATGAATTTGGAACTTGAATAACAGTAGGAATCAAAAGTTCTGCAAGTTATTCTGCCTTGACAATCTCAAATTGATCTCCAGTCTCCCAAATATACTAAAGTTGAGGTGAGACACAGCCCTGAGACACAATACCCTTCACCTTAGGCCAGTTTTTCTATGACCTGAATGGTCAAGTCCACTATCAATTCCAGGGCAGTCTCTGACATCATAATGTTTTCTATTTCATGCTTCCTAGTAAAAGAAAAGATATCTGCATGGCAATTTTCTAGTCTTGGAGTAATAAACATTTTATAAGTCTAGGAAGTAGCCTCAAATAAATGCTTGTGTGGACATGAAGTAAAGAATGTTCTCAAACAGTAATTGTATATATCTTATGTGGTAAGTGCATTCTCTGGTTTCTGTGCAAGTAAAAACTCTCTTACAGACAGGACATTTAAGACTTTGCATCTGTAAGCACCAAGGTGCTCTTCTATCAGCACCCTTTAAGGTAAGCTAGTAATGACTGTAAATCACATTCTTTCTGTTAAATTATATTTCTTTAGAAATGTGTTTCTAAATGTAAAGATGATACACAATAATTATTTACATAAGATATGGTTGTATTTTTAAAAATATTTCACATGAAAAATTGCTCTGACTAATAAGAAAGTTCAGGAAATTAATATATAGGGGTCTACAGAATTACAATATTTATTTTAAATATAGTTTTAAAAATTATTGTTACAGTGAAAAACAAAAGTTAACTTAAAAACAAAGAAAAAACCTAAGCCTTTAATGGTAAGATCTTCTTGTTATTGCCACTCAATATATAAGATTTTTAAAATATAACTAAATGAATTAATTCAAATATATACATATATAGAGCAAAAATACTCAGAAATTAAGACAAAAACTAATAATGAGGATGATTCATTTTTTTCTGATACTATAACATATTATAAAAATACTCTAATAAAAACATGACACTGATATAACTCAATGGAATATAATAAAATAGGCATTAATATTCATAAGAATTTAGTGTAACAGTTCATATATGTGAAAAAATAACAAGTGATAAATTGAAAAGTCATTAACAATGTATTTCTCTTCTATTCTTAATACTAAAATCATTTTTAAATCATAAAAATTATGGCATAAGATTTGAAAAATACTGGAATATTATTTAAGGTGAGGAGAGCAATACAGAAATTAAGAAATAACCTTATACTAAGGAAATTATATAAAAATTCCTTACTAGGAAAGGACAGTAAACAACACAATAAGCAAAGTTAGACAACAAATGTCAAACTAAGAGAAAATATTTAAAAAACATGATTAGAAGGTCTACTAACAAAAATTTAAAGAAGCTTTTATATATCAATGTAACAGCTATAAAAACACAATTCAAACATGAGTAAATTACATAACCAGACTTTGTAGAAAAAAATGATTTTTAAACAAAAAAAGTTTAGCTTTACATATAATGTAGGTGAAATTATTGTAAAATAAAATATCCTTTCTCCTATTAGCTTGGCAAATTGATAAATATATTGGAAAGAGATTTACTTTGTCTTATATTTGATAGTAGTATGAATGCTAAAAGCTCTATGAAAAGGTATTTGACAATATTTACTAAAATTTAATGTGAATATCCTATTTTCCCAGCAACTTTACTTTGAGAATTTATTCTAAAAGCTTATATAGGCTAATTTCAGCTATGGAAACATGGCTATTTAGGTAAAAGTAAAGTTTGTAAATTGGTATTTAGAAGGCATATGGGAACTTTAAAATTTTTGTTCTTTCCTTTGGTGGTCTGTCTAATTTTTTTTCTTACTTCCAAACAACTGCTCTTCAGAACGATGTGAGAATTTTCTAGATTACTGAGTAATAGGTGTTGACAAATTGTCTTTCTAGTTTTCCCTTGATTATTTTCTTCTCCCACATAAAGAATTCATAAAAAATATTGATATCTTTATGCAGGGGGAGAGGAGTAATATTTTGAAGTTATAATATCAGCCTAATCTTGTTGTAGTCAGAATCTTGACTAAACCCAGAGAGAATTTATATTTTCTTGACTTTTTGGGGAAGTTGTTATTATAGGCAATCAGTGTTGCATTTACATGACAGCTTTCTAATTTTGGCTAAAGGAAGAAAAGAGAGTTTTGATCACAGATCTTGGAGAAGAACAGAAAACAACACAGGCATCATTAAGACCAAATCTTCTGTTAGGCACCCTACCCATTTTATTGAGCACCTATAGGAGAGAGAAATGAGAAAAACCATTTTCATGAAAAACATTTTCCAGTTATTATGAAAAACATGCATAGTGCATAATAGCTCAATTTAGACCATTTGAGCAAAAATGGCCGTGATAAGTATATAAACAGGCAGCCTTGTCTTTGCCTTTGTGACTCTTGTCAGTTGGTAGTTTTGAAATCCTTGAGTGGTGGAATACTTGTTTTCTTTATGATCATGGTAGCACCAACGGAAATCATAGCAGGAAACCACCTTGAACCAGACTGTGGAGCAAAAATTATTATTAGGAGAAATTACAGCAGAGAAGAAGGTCAGGAAAAGTTTCAGGAAGGTATATGCAGGAACTCATACACCTGGAGAAGCCTACGGAATAGTAGGGAGCTTTCTTTCCAGAAGACTGAAGATTTTTTGTATAAATCAAGAGAAAATCACAATATATAAATGTTTGTTATATAACTATTTTTATACCAGTGAAAATGACTCCCATCTGCATCAGTAAGATTCAGCTCTTGGGACATTCAGTTTACATTTATTTAATTCTGGTTAAAACTCAGTGTTGATCCTGTTCCAGCTCTTCGGTACTCATAAGCACCCTCTCTATTTCTAATCATAGTTAATTTATTCATTTATTCATCTAGTTGCTGTTCACCTTTTCAGGCAACGAACATTATCTAGGGAGTCACAATGATGAAAAGAGTTTCTACGTTCATAATGTGGTTTTCGTGATCTAGTATTTAATAATCTCAGTGAAAATTATAGCATTTGAATGTGTACAATGAAGTTATACACAGGAAAGAGGTGAACACTCACAAAACAGGACCTTAAATCAGCTGAGTAGAGTCAGAGTAGGCCTCACAGCAAAATTAAAACCTAATTCATAAAGAAGGTTAGTTTATTTCCATGTAACAGTTAAGCAAAATATCCCAAGAAGCTATGTGCAAAAGCATAAGAGATTTGTCAGGGAGCAATAGATGATTTTAAATCACTTGAGCATTTCATGTAGAAGTAGAATGTTAAAAGATGATGTAGGATGGAGTTGAAGGGCATATGTAATGAAATGATATTTTATACCATTATACAGAGTTTATTATGGGAAGCAACTGCAAAAGATCAAGCAAAAGTTACAGGATTAGATTTGCATTAGTGTGAATCACCTGGATTATATTTTTCTATATAGCAAATGTAAGTAGTTACATCTGAGTATATATTACATTTATAATCTAGTTATTTGTCTTAGTTTTCCTGTGAAACACAATACCCAACACCCCCAACTGAAAAAAGAAGATGCTTAATTTGAGTCACAGTTTCGGGAGACTCAGTCTACCGTCTGTGGAAGAAACACCATGATGGAAGAAGATGACAGATCAAAGATTACTTATGGTAGCCAGGAAGCAGAGCAGGGGAAATGTGCCAGAGAGAAAGGGACAAAAAAACCAAATATAGGCCGCAAAGTCATGCCTCCAGAGCCCACTAAACACACCCAGACATTTGCTTCATTAATCCCCTTTGAGGGCTCCCAAGACAATCAAGCTGACAATTCACTATAAACATCATATTCCACCCCTTGTCAACTTGATTTCCAAAATATGTCTTAAACCATACTTAATCTCCAAATAAGCAAAAGGTCAGTTTGTGTAACCTGACTCAGTTATCTAAAGTACAACTGAAACAATAATTCCTTCCACAGTCTCAACAGTCCTGGCATTACTAAAAAGTTGAAATCAGTCTCTTCTGAGACATGAGGTAAACTGTTAGCTGTGAATGCCAGTAAAAAATTTTTAAACATTTGCATAATCCCAAGGTACAATGGCACTTGTTAAACATTCTCATTCCAAAAAGGAGCGTTATGGTTTGTGCCTGGATTTTCCCCCAAAGCCTCATGTGGTCATGGGAGCATTGGGGGACTTTGCCAGAATCTAGAGTTTGTGACTGATTCATTGTCTAGTGCTGGGATTGGGGGTGTGAGTGTTACACCCGCCCTAAAGTGGGTAGGCTATATACAATATCAGAGAAGAAAAGAGGCTTGCTCCTTTTTGTTCTTGTTGCTTTTGTCATTTTCTGCATCCATAAACTATTGCTCCTCTGTCATGCCATCCTCCTTGAAGCCAATTATGGATTGAAACTTCTACAAACCATGAAACAAATAAACCTTTACTTCCTTAATTTTGGATGTCAGGTACTTTGTCTCAGCAGTGAGAGAAAAGTAACTAAGACAGAAGGGAATAGAGGAATAGAAAGCAATGGGATCAAAGCAAGTCTGAAATCTAGCAGGACAAACATTAAATCCTATATTACTGTGCTAAGTATCCTGAAAACATGGTGGTAATATATAAATTCTGGAGGACTTGTGGAGCCCTATCTCTGGGACCTTGCTGGTGGTAGCTCATACTACCTCCTTCTAGTGTGGCTCTACTTATGGCCTGCAGAATTTTTTGAAAGATGTTTCTGATTTTCTAATGTTCTTGTAGGTTTACTGTCCTCTTGGAGTCTCCTTGTCTGGCTTCCTAGTCCTTCCTTTGAAAGCTTGGAGGAAACTTCCCTGACCCTGTAATGTTTGCTTCTCCATGTTTATAAAACCAGCTTTACGTAGACAATGCCAAAGTCCTTGTCTGTGGGAGCTATAGCTCTGTTGGTCTATCACTGTAGTGGTCTCTGAGAGCATAGATGGATGAACATGATGAAATAAATCCTGGGGGGAAAATTCCCTTGGTGGTCCTTCTGGAACAAGATTCTATACTTCTAATCCTGCAGTGATGGGTGGAGTCTATTGATTTCTGAGATGTCCTCAAGGCATCTTTCTTCTTGTTGCTGTACAAAGCACTTGATTTTTTTTTTAATGGTTCTAATCTCTTCAGCAATCATAGCTCCTTTGGTTTCACCTTTACACATGGTTCCTTTTAGGCCAAAATGTAAGGTTTTCAAATTTTTCTGCTTGCCTATCCTATTCTCACTATAAATTTGTCTACATACATCAGCAGTATCAACCTGAATGCTGGTCTGTCTCAAAATTTCCTCTACCAGATCAATTAGTCTACTTCCACTAATGTCAATCTACAAAGCTTCAGGGCATGAGAAAAATGTGATAGTTTTCCACCAAGTTAACACATACTACTTCTAGTCTAATTGCCTTTGAAATGTATGTTCCCATTTGAAATTTCTTGACTCTCGCCTTTGGTGTCTGTACTCTTAGCAGCGTTCTGGTCTTCTGAAGCCTAACTGGAATCACTCAGCAGGCTCTGTTTATAGTATTTAAAGGCTTCTCTAGCCCACATCTCTAAAAATTTCTAAACTCCCACAAAGAAGTTCCAAAATCTTCTAAACAGTAATAAGCACAGCAAAAGTCCCACTCCTGATTCCCATTTTCTGTATTAGGCAGCTTTCTCATTCCTGGGACACAATGTCTGACACTTACTTCTTAAAGGAATAGAAGCTTAATGTGGATCATAGTTTCAGGGGACACAGTCCATGTCCTGCTGGATCTAAGACAGAAACATCATGGTAGAAAAATGTGGCAAAGCAAAGCTGGTAAATACATGGCAACCAGGAAGGATAAGGGAAATATCATTAGAGAATAAAGGACAAAGGATCAGATTTAGACCCCAAGGTTTTGCTTCAATCATCCACCTAAAAGTGAGCATTATTAATACCCTAGGGGGCTCCCAAGGCAATCAGTTTGAAAATCCACCTTCACCATAAGTTTATTCCCTACCTTTGTTACACCTTTAATTCCCCATTTAATTTCATATGAAACTCTTATAGCTATTAGAGTAAGATAAGAAAAGCATTGAAACTGATTTTGCAAGCATATGACAAGAAACAGCAGGCCTATTTTAACTGAACACACTAAGCGTATATCTGGAATTGGCTACTTGTGAATCATATTTGAAAAAAACATTCTCCACTGAAAAATGTTCATCTCTATTGCTCCAACAGTGCTCTTAATTTCTCAGAGGCCATCAAATTAAAGTCCTACTTCACATTTTTGCCTCTGGGCATAGCCTTTCCCCCCCCTCTTCTCATTAGTGGTGTAAATCCCTCAGGAATCCTTCCATAAAGAAGGACATCTGTTTCCATTTTCTCTTAGAGAGAGGAATAGTATCTCTGTACATTTTGAATAGATTAGTATCTGAGTTTAGCACTTTCATGAACCATCAGCCCAAAGACCTAAAAGAATCCAGGTCCCCAGAGAAGAGGGTGAAAAGTGTTTTTCCCACACTATAGGGTGTCTTACTGCCTCTATTGCTGCTGCTCAAAATGAAAAGAACACATTTCTGTCTTTCTTCTGCCACCCTCTTTACTCACTCTCTTCTTTTTTCTCTCTCTCTCTTGCTTTTCTCTTCCTTTCCTTTCTTCCTTGTTTATGTGCAGAGCCAGAAGTGTTCTACTTTCATTTAAGCAGTGAGTGTCATTTAAAGTGTGAATTAATGTTATAAATTAGAAAACTACAATATAGTACAATCTAATTTTCTTTATAACACCTTTCAAGTACAATATGATCAAATGATTGAGAGGTATTAATCTAAAGTTTTAGATTATATATACAGAAACAGAGAGAGAGAGAGAATAAAATGTAGGAAAATGTGGTATATGTTTTTTTTGCAATTCATTTTGGGTAAAATGTAATGTATAATGAATTATGAATGTATTCAGTAATGGACTGATAATTCAATGTCACAAACTAGATGATTTTTATTATTTAAAAACAAACGTAACTTTAGCTGCTTTAAAGTTGTATGATCTTGTGACTTTTTTCTTTTATAAATTATTTCCAAGGCTGTATTGCTGGGCCTTGTGAAATTTTCCATGATCATAAATATCACTGTCATTCTCAGGATTCCTAAATATTAGGTAAGACATATTGCATTTTGCATTCAAAATATTTAAATATTTATATAAAATTATAGTAATTATTAACTTTGAAGATACTGATTTTTTGAATCACTAATTTGAAGCCACATTTGAAAACAATTCAGCCTTTGTCAAATGTACATTATGGTATGTACAATAATTTATAAAGATTTACATGAATTCTAAAATAGCTTGGATTTTATTAATTGTATAAAGATGCTCAGGATGCTAAAAATTAGGTTTAGCCCTATTTGTACAAATTAAAAATACCTGAATTTTGAATATATTCAAATATCCTCACTTCAAATCTGTGTTCTTTGTAGAATATTCTGCATAAAGGGTTTGAAAACTTGTGACACTATTGGTAAACAGAATGTTTTGTACTAATTCAAATATCTTTTAATATGAGCACTCCTTGAGATTATTTGCAAAGTAAAATTATCCTAAAGTATGACTCAGTCTTTGTTCTAAGTGCCAGTAAGATGCCTAGAAACTTCTGGTAAAGAAGACTCTAAAGATATCTGAGAAGACTTTGGAGAAGCAATAAAATGCTTTTACAATTTGCAGTGGGCAACAAAATAGCCATTTTCTGTGTTTTGACATACTTTAGTCTTTAAGGTATAAATCTTTATTGATCAAATATTAACTAAAAAGTTGAACTGAGAGCTAAGAGATTTTGGTGCATGGTTTCCTCAAGCCAAATTATTAACTTAGCTAGTGGTTAAAATACCACCTTCTGTACTTTTACTGGAAGATAATGCCCATACCTTTAAACATATATATATATATATATATATATATATATATATATATATATGTTACTTCTTGAATTCCAGTTGTTTTCCTCAGAAATATGAGAGTTTTATATTAAATTCTCATTTCATAATGTATGACTTAGTATGTTTGTGTTGCTATAGCAAAATACCATGGAATAGGTAATTTATAAACAATAGAATTCTAGAGGTTAAAGAGCCCAAGATCAAATTATCATCAGTTTCACTGTCCATTAAGTACTTGCTCTTTGCCTCAAAGAAGAAGCCTGCTTGTTGTAGTATTTGCCCTAAGGTGGAAAGGGGAAAGAGAACCATAGGGCTTTGTAAGTGCAAAGCCATCCTGTCTTAATCCTTTCAGAAAAGATCTCTTTTTTAAGACTGTCACACTGGGCATTAGGATCCAACATAAGAGTTTTGATGAACTATCACCATGCAGGCCTTAACAATAGGTTTCACGGAACCTCTTCCTTTATAAAACTATCCTGCAGGCCTTGATTTCTCAACTATGGCACATTTTAGGCTGGGTATTTCATTGATCTGGGAGACTGCCCTTTGTACTCTAGGATGTTGTATGACATCCTTGGATAGATGCTAGTAGCACCTTCCCCTATTTTAGATATCATCTGGATATCTCCTGGGGCCTACCATCATACCTGGTTGAGAACTACAACTGTAAGCTGCTTTAACTTTATTTTTGGTTAGTTTGAGATAGGAAAGAAGGTCACCTTGAGGATATGGAAGAAGGGTAAGATAAGACAGATATATAAATAAAATCAGATGAGTTTGATTATTAATAACAACTGCAAATAATCTATTTTTCATAAACTGGTAAATGGACAAATTGTACAGCAGCCTCAAAATGGAAATTCAGTAATAAACAAGAATGAACCTCTGAACACGAAAAAAAATTTTACATTTTAATAAATTTAGAAGATGCTAAGATTTTTTAAAATATTAGACACAAGATGATAGGCTCTGTGATTGCATTTGTATGATACTCTAAGAACCCAAGTAGTAGAAAACAGACAAAGCATGCCAAGTGTAGGTGTGGGATCATGACACAAGGAAAGTTTTTGTGGATTAGAATGATCTACATGTATTTATTCCTGTAAGGTGGAATGTTTTCAATATTGTGATTACATCACTCTATGCATTGCAATTTATATGAAGTGTACACTTAAAAGATTAATTTTATTGTATTTAGATTAGACCCCAAGGAAAACTTTTAAAAAGGAGATGAGGATATAGGAAGACAATAGAAGATAGAGACCAGGATGGAGAGCCATTTCCAGACTCACCTTTGTAAATTGTCTGTGGCGGTTCACCTTGTGGAAGTGGATGTAATTGCCCAGAACTGGAGTTCACTGGCAGGTCTGACTTTGTCTTGGGAATATCCTCTGGCACTCACTATTTTTACACAGTGTCTTGTTCCTCTTGGGGCCAATCACAGTCATCTCAGAGATAATGGTCCAGAAATTCCCAGATCCTTGGGAACTATCATCTGGGAACCTAGAGGCTCCTTTCAGAAACAATGAATAAGGCAACAACCAAGCTTGAACACCCTCAATCCAAAGTCAGATAGCAGTGTCCCTTAGACATAAATGCCAAATGAGCTTTAGGAATGACCTTATGGATCTTTTTCCCATAACCAACTGCATCTTCCATGTTTGTTTTCTTTTCAGTCTATTTTGAGAGTTTCTTGACCAGAATTTTATGGCAAATTAAATGACCTTAATCCACGTTTGGCATCAGCTTTCTTCTTCTAGGAAATGGTAAGCGAATGGTTAGTAAAAGGTCATGGAGTTAGAAGAGAGAAGAACAATTTCAAAAAAAAAGTTCAAAAGTGATTTTAAAGAAAGAGGTCTTAAACTTGTTAAATCTGGGAGTGTATCCTGACTCACTCACTCTGAAGTGTGACTTTGAGCCAATTCTTCTGCTTTCTAAGACACAGTTCCTCAATATAGAAAATGGAACAGTAGTTTCTACTTAGGGTTGCCATAAGATTATGATGAAAATACTCTATTAGTTTCTTGTGGATACCATAATAAATCATAAACTTGGAAGCGTAAGTGACTAAATTATTTTGTCCTAGGTTTTGTAGTTCAGAAATCTAAAAATCAAGGTTTGACCAGTGCCACACTCCCTGTGGAGACTCAAGAAAGAATCTTTCCTTGTCTTTTTTAGCTCTGTGTAACTGTTAAGATTCCTTGGGGGTGCATAACTGCAATCTCTGAATCTGTTTTCCAGGGCCTTCTGCTGTGTTGCTGTTCAGTCTTTCTCTCATTTTCTCTTATAAGGACACTAGTACTTGGACTTAGAGTCCTCTTTAGTGGAGAATGATTTCATCTCAAGATATTTAATTATAATTTTACCTTCTTTCCAACTTAATAAGTCCAGTTTCTGTTAGATATAACTTTGGGTGGGCATGGTGGGAGGATTTGCATTATTCAACTCATTACACCTAGTGTCAGCTTCCATAGTTGGCAGATGTTATTATGGATATGATTTTATTTTATGATTTAATAAAGGCTCAAAAGAAACTTCTGTGATAATTGTTTGAATGCATTATATGAATCAAATTTCATGTAATTCTACCCTTCTGTGGAATGGCTATGTATTAAGATGAATTTCTGTAAAATTAATGAAAATTCTATATTTAATTAGTCCTTTTTCCAACCCTGTGACAATGTTCCTTTTTCATCTTCTTCCAATAATCTTTGTAGCCTCATCTTTTCTCAGTTGGGGCATACATTAGAGCACATAGCCATTATTTTTATTTTTTATAGTATTTCATACCAAATATTTAGTGAGCAATTATGATGTTAATCATAAATCAGAAAGTGATACATATTGATAATCTGGGAATTAACTGAATAGAGTAGAAAGAATTTATTCCTTTTAGGGTCTGTTAGTGTTTTCTAATTTGCTCCTCTTTAATTCTAGAAAGTATCTGTTTTGCTACTTTCCACAACTGGAAGTCCCTGGCTCAAGGTCACTAAAGTACAATGAGTAGATGAGCTGACTTAAGGGACATTCCTTCATATGGAACTGTTACTGCAGTCTACAGAATATATACAGTTCATTATCCCATCCCTCTTTCCAACTCCAAAAATTTAATTGTGCACTTCTAAAATGTAATAGCTTTTGAAGTTATGATTAAAATGAATCTCTGCTTTGCTCAGCAGCAGGATTTCGTTGAGTATCTCCAACTCCAAAGAAGCCTTCTCCGCCTCTCTCCCTTTTCAGGGGTTTAATAACAGTCTTTTCTCCCTCAATGTCCCTTTGTAGTGATATACAAGCTCTGTGTTTTCTATAGATAACACAACACAAGATCAAAATGTGCAGAAGTAAAATAAATGGCATATGAGGCTCATCTGTTGTCTGTAGGCACCGCGTTGGCAGTGATTACATTTGCTTTATTGCGGTCTTGACAGCCATCCTGCTTCCTGACAGTGAAGCTAACATGCCTCAGCAGTGGCTGCAGAGGCAGCTCGGGGTGATTAAATCTCAGTCTCTCTGTCAGGAAACTGCCTGTGATGTCTTTTTTCACAACTACTTATGTCTCATTACCAGCCTCGTTTCTTCTCTGCAAAGAAAAATTGCTCATGTGGCATGTCTTGTTTTTAGATCTCTTACCTTTGTATTTTAGGTGACAGGATGGTTTATTTGCTCATTAACAGAGAAGCTGAAAACAGAGAAAAATATTTCTGAAAATATTGAAGCTTGCACATGCATTTCTAGTCTAAATAGAAATACCTACATTTCCCCCTGAATAGATTGTAAATATACACAGTCGCTGTGTCTTCACTTATATTTTCTAAGCAAATATTTTATTTCAGTAAATTTCCAAGTATTTGTTACATATGAATTTATTCTGTACATAAATATACAGAATATCAATTTTGCAAATTAATTTAGATAGATCATCCAGCAAAAGCATATATTTATACACACAAGTGATAGTAAGAGTTCAGTTTGATAATCTGAACAAGAACTTGGATGGACATGATTTGTGAAAAAAGACAGAGAGGTTATGGATGATATTAAGCAGGGTGTTGGCAATGCTATTTTAGGCCTAAAGCATGATCGTCTTTATGACTCAGGAGAGGATATAGTTGTTTAAAGGGAAAAAAGGTGCAAAACATAGTCACAAAAACTGAAACATGAATCTCCTGTCCCTCCTTCTATATTTCTTTTATTTTATGTGATGTTTTTATCAATGAATCAGTTTAGAAATTAATGAATTTGGGCTGGGGATTTAGCTCAGTGGTTTAAGCGCCTGCCTGGCAAGTGCAAGGTTGTGAGTTCAATCCCTGGTAACAATAATAATAATAATAATAAATAAAAAGAAATTAATGAATTTAAAGGTCATGGTATTCTAAACCAAGGAAACTAGAATACTATTATCATTTGTTTTCCATTGAAGCAGAATCCATATTAAGACATTCATGTTAGTCTATTTCAATGAGGAACAGGTGTTCAGGAAAGCACTTTAAAGGTGTGAGCAAAGGAGCATAGTAGGGAGAGATCTGAATAAATTTATGACTAACTTGAAAACTGAGACTTTGCCAGTCCACTCATGGCTAATATTAAGGCAATGGGTTGGCATACAGGTTGCTCATTGTGTGGGTCTCTGTGTGTACCTGGATAGTGAGGTAGAGTTACATACTTCCCTTAGCTCCTAACAGCTGAGGACAGTTTGATCCAGGAAGGTGGAAATATGAGGCATTCCAAGCAAGCATTTACTGACATTGCATGGAGATGGATGTACTGGCTCCATAATGGAGAGAAGTTGAACTGAGCATCCCTTTATCTTTCAAAGATAATGTAGGGTTTGTTGTCTTAAAGTAATGAGCATATGTGCCTGTGCACAAACATGTAGAAATTTGGCCAGAAAAGATCCTATATCTTTAAATTTCTTTGCTAATACTTTGGCTTTAAGAAGCCACTCCATGAGCGCTGTTAAAGTGGTGACCCCCTGGAGTAGGTCATATGCCAAACAAATAAATATTTCCTCTTAGCTTTGTATTAATTCAGAATACTATTCTCAAGGTCTGCCTAAATTTAGGGCAAGAAAATAGATTTGAGTGACCACTAAGAAACATTTTAATTGGAACTGAAGATATAGTCATAAAAATTAATATGATGGAGCTTTGGGTTCCAGAGGGAAGAGATCAAGGCAAGATAATAGCAGCAGCTTCCTTGTGAGTCAGGCTGTTCTGTGTAAGGTCATACAAAAATATCTGCATAGTTACCATAACATCGTAGATCAATTTGTAGCTTATTAATTACATTCTATTCAATCCCATAGGCCTGTTTTAATATGGAATTAATCAAGACTAACTTTCAGTGCTTCTAATTAGTATTAAATTTGCAAAAATGTCTAGCAAATATGGGTTGGACAAAGTAAAAATGCTAAATCTCTTTTTTAAAATTTTTAAATTTTTCTTTATTTCGAAGGTAGTAAAATACAATAAAACAAGACAAAACAAAGCCAGTGCAACCACTGTGGAGGTCAGTCTGAAGATTCCTCAAAAACTGGGGTTGGAGGTCCCATTTGACTCAGCTATTCCACTCTTAGGCATATTCCCAGAAAAACTGAAAACATCTTACCACAGTGATATATGTGCACCCATGTTCATAGCAGCACAATTTGTAACAGCCAGATCTTGGAAGCAACCTAAGTTCCCATCAACTGAGGAATGGATAAATAAATTGTGGTACTTTTATATAATGGAGTACCACTCAGCTATAAAGAATGATCACATTGAGATATTTATAAATAAATGGATGCAACTTGAATCCATACTCATTAGTGAAATAAATCAAACTCACATGTATAAATACCATATAGTGTCCCTAGGGTAAGAAATGGTAAGAGTACAGAAGATTTTATGGTAATCATGGTTCACCATTATATTGCTTTGAAGTCTTATGTTTTCATTCATTGGTTGGAATGGTTTTATTCTGTTTTGATCTTAATATATGTGATCATATGAATCATTACTTTGAATGCAAGACAATATGGCAGCCATTGTCCTACCATGCTTTTGTTTTTCTATTACCATTGGCTCTATCATGTTGTGTCTTGTTGGATTTTAATATGTATGATAGTATAAACAAATTTTTTATGAAAAAATGAGATAATAGCCATTGTTCATCTTTGATTATTTGGTTCAGAATGACTTGTAATACTTTTTTTCTCTTGAGTGGTTTTATTCTATTTTGTTATGTTTGACATTATTGTGTATAAAGCTAAACTCAACTATTTCAAAGAAAGAGACATTATGATAGCTACTGTTAATATCCAATTGTTTTGTTGTGAAGTGCTGTGTTGCTTACATTGTTCTGTTCTGATCTGCTTAGATCTGTCCTCTTTTGTTTTAGTCTCTTTAAAATAAAAAAATTTAAAATAGATAATAATAATAAGGTGAATGCAGCATTAACAAGCAATCATCCAATGTACTGGGTATATAAGGTGTTACTAACCCTCACTCCTTAACTCATTTCTGGAGTGATGGATGAGAACATTGTAACAAACTAATCACTGGAGTCATTTATAGAGAAAATTAACTAACTTGATTGAGCCTTCTAAAAGTCCACCAAAGTCAACTTCCTCTTCTTGCTTAGAAATTAGAACTGTGGCTAGGCAGGGCTGCTACCCAAGGAATATACTTTCTTGTATCCCTACTGTCAAGTGTTGCCATTTGGATGAGTTACTATGAATGGAATGTTAATTAACATGATTTATGTAACTATCATCTTCACTACTGGTATATATCTAAAAAAGACAAAAGGATATTCACACTGACATGTTATTGCAGTATTATACCAAAAGCATACTCACTGACATGTTATTGCAGTATTATCCACAATAGGTAAAATATGGAATCAACCCAGATGCCCTTCAGAGAATGAATGGATAAAGAAAATGTGTTATTTATGCACAATAGAATATTATTCACCATATAATCTCATCAAACTGTAACAACCAGTTATATGACTCTTGAGTCTTTAAGCAGAACTCTTTAAGCAGATCAAATATTCAAAGCATGAAGATTCAAGAGAATGATGTGGGGAAAACATTTGGAAAAATATGTTAGAATGCTGTGACTCTTACATCTTGAAAAGAGAGTGGGCAAAAGGGTGCCTCTTTCTTCACCTAAAGGACAGTAAGAAAGACTACACTGGTGAAAAGATTGGCTTACAATTTCTGTAGTTTAGAAGTTCAGATGACTGAATCACCAGAGAAATGTTAACTAGAGATGTGCTAGCTAGTTCCTTTCTTTGAGCAGAGGTATCTTAGCTTTTCAGAGAAAAGAGGAGAAAAAAAAACTTTCTTTTTTTTCCCCCCAAACCAAATATGGGCCAGGAAGTATAGAAAGCTTCATCCTGACAAAGCTGTCAGTGGGAAGGGGCAAAGGGTCTCCAAATGTGAGAATGTGCCTGGAGGGCACATGCAGAAAATCAGAACCAAGGAGAGCATGAAATGCTAAAGGAACAGTATGCATGTGAGAGTTATAATCAAATGGATCCTCAGAGGAGTTTCCAAGGAATTCATGAAAGATTAACTTTATGTATTATCTATGCCTACAGAAAATAAACCACTTACAACCCACTGCAGTCTAATAAGAACTATAAGAACTGTCTGCTTTCCTTTTTTTTTTTTTTTTGTCTTCCTCCTTTTCATTGCTAGTTTAGAACCAGCAGCTTGTTAAATGGGAATGTAGCCTACTAAGAAAAAGAATCTATCCTGTGCTACTCTAGAGAAAAGGATGCGGGCTAAACAGTCTATACTTAAATCAAAACTAGATTTTGTAATTTAAAGAAACTATTAGGGTTTCTATTGCCTTAGAGAATCCAGAAACCTCTTAAGGTTCATTATTATTTGCATTGTGTACTAAAGTATACTGAATAAGTCTATCACTGAATAAGTCTATCAGTGCCATTATACCAAAAGCATGTGTTTACTTTGTGACTGTCACATTTTGGTAATCTTCACATTACTTAAACTTTTTCACTGTTATTACAGGTGTTAGGGTAACACATGATCAAAGATATTTGATATTTTTGATGTTAGTGTTACAGTTGTTTTGGGGAATGTTATAAGCCACATTCATGTCAGAAATCCAATTTAATCAATTAATGTTTATGAATTCTGACTATTTCCGATTTCCATCCCCCCATACTCTCTCCCCCTTTCTGGGTGTCCCTGTTTCCTGAGACAACAGAATATTGAAATTGAGCTAAACAACAGTCTTAAAATCAGGGCTGGGGATTTATCTCAGTGGTAGAATGCTTGTCTAGTAACTGAAAGTTCCTGGGTTCAGTCCTTAGCACCAAAAAATTAAAACTAAAAAAATATCCTTAACATGGCTTTTAACTGTTTCAGTGAGAGGAAAAATAGCATATCTCTCACTTTAAATCAAAAGCTAGAAGTAATCAAGCTTAGTGAAAAAAGCATGTTAAAAGTCAAAATAGGCTGACAGGCTTTTTGTGGTAGTTAGACAGGTTAGATATGCCAGAGAAAAGCTCTTAAAAGAAGCTAAAAGTGCCATTAGAGTGAAAACATTAATGCTAAAAAAACAAACAGCTTTGCTGATGATACAGAGAAATAGTGGTCTGATAGGAGATCAAATCAGTCACAATATTCCCTAAAAGTCAAGTCTGATCTAGAGAAAGCTCTGGTTTCTTTTCATTCTGTGAAGCCTGAGAGGAGTGAGGATACTGCAGAAATGTTTAAAGTTTAGCAGACTTTGGCTTATAGTGTTTAAGGAAAGAAACATTCTGTAACAGAAAAGGGCCAGGTGAAGGAACAAGGGCTAATGGGAAATTAGGCAATCATACAGTCTCACTAAGGTAATTGATTAAGGTGGCTACATTAAACAATATATTTTCAATGTAAATTTTAAAAAAACTTTATGTTAGAAGAAAGTGTCATTTGGACTTCACAACTAAAGAGGGAAATTCAATGCCTGGTTTCAAAGCTTCAAAAGTCATGCTGATTCTCTCGTTAGGAATTAGTATAGTTGGTGCCAGCACTCACTTGCTACTATAAAAATCCTAAGACCCACAAGAATCATAGTCCTCCTACTCTGTCTCTGCCCTGTAAATGAAAAAAACAAACCTAGGCAACACTGTAGCTGTTCGCAATATGGTTTACTGAGTATTTCAAACCATCTACTGAGGCATACTACATGGAAAAAGGATTCCTTTCAAAATAATACCTGGTCACCAGCTACCTGGTCTCTGACAGAGATGTATAATGAGATTTTGTTTTTAATGCTTCCTAACACTGCACCCATTCTGCAACCTAATGCTACACCCATAGATCAGGTAATAATTTCAATTTGACTGTCTTATTATTTAAGAACTACATGTTGTAAGGACATAAACACCTTGCATAGTAATTTCTCTGATGGTTCTGGGCAAAGTAAATTGAAAACCTTCTGGCAAAGATTTACCATTCCAGATTGCATTAAGAACATCCTGATAGCAAGTATAGCTCAGCTGTAGAGTTCTCCTTGCATATAAAAGACCCTAGGTTTGATACCCCAGCATCACTATAAGGAAATAAGACAAAACAAAATCACAGTTCATGTGAAAAAGTCGACATTTGCAGGAATTTGAAAGAAGTTTTTTTATATCCATGGGGGAATCCTGGCACCAGTTTCCTTGTAGATACTGAGGAATAACTCTATATAAACACTGTAGTTTTTTAAGTTTTTTTTTTTTTATCAGTACCGGGGATCGAACTCACGACTGCCTGCTTGCAAGGCAGGCACTTATGCCGCTGAGCTAAATCCCCAGCCCCAACACTGTAGATATTTTACATACAGCACAAACTGACTACAGGCACGGCAACTAATTTAAATTTTGACCTAAATTAGACTGAAGTGTTAGAAACATACTGCAGGATGGTGGCAAATCAATTACCTGTTTCAACTTTGAACTTCCAGTCTCTAAGGCATAAGTACTTAATCATGAGAATTAGCATTTTTTGCTTGTATTGCTAGGTTGATTATGCTGACCTGAGGCCAGAGGTCTGAGCATCTCTTGGGTGGATGACTGTACACAATATAGCAAATATGGGGAATTTTCTTCTATCTTCTCTTTGCAGGCCAATATTGTTTTCACTGTTTTGCTTTGTGCTTATTAATTGTTTTGCTCTATTCAATATTGTGTTTTGACAGATTTTATAATGTTCTGTTTTTGGTTTGATTCTGTTATACCTGATGGAATAGACAACTACTGTGAAGATAATGAGATATACTATGGTATGGTATATTATCCCACTATCCTACTCTGAAGTTCTGCACCAATTTCACCTCATAGTCTTGATTGGCTTTGTTATGTCTTTTTTTTTAAGAGAATAAAACACAAAGAGGACAGATCTAAGCAGATCAGAACAGAACAATGTAAGCAACACAGCACTTCACAACAAGACAATTGGATATTAACAGTAGCTATCATAATGTCTCTTTCTTTGAAATAGTTGAGCTTAGCTTTACACACAGTAATGACAAACGTAACAAAATAGAATAAAACCACTCAAGAGAATGAAAGTATTTCAAGGCATTCTGAACGAAATAACCAAAGATGAACAATGGCTGCTATATTATCTCATTTTCCATAAAAATTTTGTTTATACTATCATACATACTAAAATCCAGTAAGACACAACATGATAGAACCAATGGTAATAGAAAAACAAGAGCATGGTAGGACTTCAGAGCAAGATGATATTAAATCAACAATGGCTGCCATATTGTCTTTTCTTCAAAGTAACTATTAATACCATCACGTATATTAAGATCAAACAAAACAGAATAAAACCATTCCAACCAATGAATGAAAACATAAGACTTCAAAGCAATATAATGGTGAACCATGATTACCATAAAATCTTCTGTACTCTTACCATTTCTTATGCTAGGGAGACTATACAGTATTTATACATGTGTGTTTGATTTATTTTACTTATGAGTATGGATTGAAGTTGCATCCATTTATTTATAAATATCTCAATGTGATCATTCTTTATAGCTGAGGAGAACTCCATTGTATAAAAATACCACAGTTTTTTTATCCATTCCTCAATTGATGGGCACTTAGGTTGTTTCCAAGATCTGGCTATTACAAATTGTGCTGCTATAAACATGGGTGCACATATATCACTGTGGTAAGATGTTTTTAGTTCTTCTGGGAATATGTCTAAGAGTGGAATAGCTGAGTCAAATGGGACCTCCAACACCAGCTTTTTGAGGAATCTCCAGATTGACCTCCACAGTGGTTGCAGCAGTCTACACTCCCACCAACAGTGCAGAAGAGTTCCTTTTCCCCCACAGCCTCTCCAGCATTTGTTGTTGGTAGTTTTGTTGATCCTGGCCATTCTTTCTGGAGTGAGATGGAATCTCAGTGTGATTTTAATAAATGGAAAGACATCCCTTGTTCATGGATAGGAAGAATAAACATTGTGAAAATGGCCATTCTCCCAAAATTGTTATACAAATTCAATGCAATCCCAATGAAAATACCATTAACATACCTCATAGATCTAGAGAAATCACTCCTAAAATTCATCTGGAACCAGAAGAGACCTAGAATAGCAAAGGCAATTCTAAGCAGCAAAGTCAAGGCAGGAGGCATCACAATCCCTGTCTTGAAGTTATACTACAAAGCTACCATAATAAAATCAAGATGATATTGGAATAAAAACCAACCTGAAGATCAATGGAATAGACTAGAAGATACAACTACGAACATACTCAGCCACCTTATCTTTGATAAGGGGGCCAAGCATGTTCACTGGAAGAATGATAGTCTCTTTAATAAATGAGGCTGGAAAAACTGGCTTTCCATATGCTGAAAACTAAAATTAGACCCATGCCTGTCACCATTTACTAAACTAAAATCTAAATGGATCAAAGATCTAAATATTAAAACAGAAACACTAAATCTGTTGCAAGACAAAGTAGGTAAAAATCTTGAAGACGTAGGGGTTGGTAGAGAAATCATGAACAAGAACCAAACTGCACGGGAAATACTTCCCAGAATCAATAACTGGGATCACGTCTTAGTAAAGAGTTTCTGCATGTCCAAAGAAATCTCCAGCAGAGTGAAAAGAAAACCCACAAACTGGGAAAAAAATCTTAGTGAACTGTCCCTCAGAAAAAGAACTTCGTCTAGAACTTATAAAGAATTAAAAAAAAAATCAGACCCCCGAAATTTAAAGACCCAATCCAAAAATGGGCATCTGAGATGAACACACAGTTCTCAGATGAAGAAATATGAATGGCAAATAAATACATGAAAAATGTTCATCATCATTGGCCATTAGAGAAATGCAAATTAAAACCACACTGAGATTGTTATCTATTAACACACTAGCAACCGCTATGTAATTGATAGGCTAAAAGGACACTTTGACAGAAAAGAGGATACTATTAATAACTATACCAGATCACTGGGGAAACTGCAGCATGTGTTCATTCTATTAAGTTCTTCACCTGAATACTGAAAAGTTACTTTCTTCTTATTCTATTTTTTGCTGTAAATTCAGGCTCAGAATGGGGAGAAAATTATCAATCAAACCAAGGTCATTTTTTTTTCATTTCCATTTTACTGTGATTGATGGTGTAGCCTATATGCCTGAATAGGAGAGTCCACCAGAGTGTCCTGGCTCAGAGACTTATGCTCAATTATAGCAACTTATTCTCATTCCAGTTTTCAGGGGCTTTCACATACACTGTCTTTGGAGTGCCACAAGAGTGCTATGCAGTGAGTGGTAGTACTATCTATATTGCATTAATAATGAAAAGAAGCCCAGGAGGACTGAGATTATTAATTGGTAAAAAAAGAACCAGACTTCGTATCTCCTAATACCAATGACTGTGCTACTTCACCAGGCAGCCTCTTCTGAGAACAGCTTTTCTGTTGAGAGGATTTATCAGCAGGAATAAAGTGTATTCAGTTTCCTGAATTATTAGCTGAAGAACAAATGCTGAATGCTACAATATTGTCTTTGGAGTTAAGAACCAAAGGGATAATGAGGGGCTCATTATTCTCCTTCGTCTCAGTTTCTGCTGTGGATAAGTGTATAGAATTTTTTTCTAAGAAGAAAAATTTAGTGTTTTCTGTCTGCCATTTTTCCTTTATTAATAGTAACAGAGTATGTCTTTAAAATAGAAACATTTTATGACATTATTACAATAGAAGCATTTTATTTTTCTCTGAATAATTTTCCAAAAATATTAAAATCTAAGGAGAATATTTTGAGGCTGTAATGTTAAATTTTAGTAATATTTCATGAATATTTTAAAACTAAGTTTATTAAGCCAAAATATAAATATAATGACTATGTATTTTTGACTTTTTCATTCAAGAATTTTATACTATTGCTTACTTTTTTATAAAATTATGAAATATTACATCTGAAAGGGATTTTAGAGATCAAATAATGTGTCCCCAAAGCTTCAATTTATAAGTGAAATTCCTTCCAAGCAGAGAAAAAAAAGAAAGCCAAAACATAGAAACAACCAAAGAAAAGCAAAGAAAAACATCAAGTCATTAGTACACTTTCTTATTAAAATGAAATGGAAGTTACAGCAGCTGTGTGCAGTGGGATATTATCCAAGGTGGGACTGAGGTTCCCACAGGTACTGAGGATGCAGTTAGCAGTGAGAGCTAGCAGGAAGCCTAGGGTATTTTTTCAATTCTTCAACTTTCTACCTAGAGCTGACAATTTAGGACACTAAAAATGTTTTCATACTTGGGGTATGTGTTTCTGTCAAAATTAGGTGGAGGGTGGGTAAACTCCCTCGATACAGGCAGTGGAAGAGGAATCTATAGACATTCCGCAACCATTTCATCATTGTTCCATTCTTTCTTTGCCTTCTGATTTGCCACAGCATTCAAGAAATCAGAAATAATGAAGTTTAAGATCCTCAAAGCTTTGCCAAAACTAAGGATAGGATTAAGGAAAAAAGATAGGAATTGCTTTCAAGAAGTACAAATTTCAACAGTAGACCTCAAAGGAATGATGTTTGAGAGGAGTTAATTTATAATAAATTAGGGGCTAGGGATTTAGCTTAGTGGCATAAGCACCTGCCTTGCATGTGTGTGGTCATGAGTTCGATCCCTGGTACCCTTAAAAAAAGGGACCAATTTCCTGGATTGCCATCCTTATAATAAATTAATACCCTTGGCAACAACATGGATGACCATGGAAATACAGCTCTTCTGTTTCAGTTTTACTTGGTATTCAAGCTACCTAGCTATTGAAGAGCTTCTAAAGTTTTAGTGTTTAATTACATATCTTTTACAGCACCAGTAATGGTTCTAATTTTATGCCTCTTTTAGAAATTCTTTTAACTCACATTAACACAAGAATAATGTGTTGAAAGTCTGATATTTATGTTCAGCAGACACTGCATCTTTCATATCTTGCAGGTATCACCACCTGTGGTGCCTTACTGTCATCCAATACCACTCCCCTCTGGAGAACTTTGTATGATGTGCTTTGTCCCCTGAGCAGGCAAACCAGAAGTGCAAAAAATTAAATACTCCTGGGAGCAGTACTCAACTTGTCATGGACGAGAGTTGATAAAAAGTAAGTTCTTTGCTGTGGGAAGTCCAGAAATACAGGCTGCAGCAAAATGCTGCAAGCAGAGATGACATTCCATGACAAGAAAATGTATGAAGCATGCTGTAATACTTAAATTGCATTGCTTAAATTGAATTGTATTTTTTTCTAAGTACATAATTATTCAAATAGCTTAATGTTTTTTTACTACTGACTTTCAGACCTGCCTTTGAGTGGGGTTATAACACAGTAGCTCTGAGTTCTAGCAAGAAAAGAGGCAGGATAGCAGTAGAAACAGGTATTTGGATCTAAGTCATCTGCTCTGAAGTCTGGTGCTGCTTCTTCCGCTCCTGTCTTTGGAATGTTACTCACAACACTTAGCACTGTTGAGAGGGAATAACCTCTTCCCCCAAATAATGATTGTTTCACAATTTCTAAACATTTAACCTATTTATTTTTAGGTTCTTTATTTTAATTAGTACATGTTTGCAGTATATAATGATCGCATTCATCGCTGGGAGTTGGAACATGTACATAACACATCTCAATTTCTTTTTTACTCCTTCCTCTCTACCTCCACACTTTTTTTTTGCCAGCATCAGATTTAAATATTTATTTTATAACTTATTATAAAGTTAATTATCATATGTACAGATTAAAAGCCAGGCTAACAGACCTACACAAAAAACCTACACAAAACATGACACAACTACATTAAATCACTATATACTTTTAGACACTGTGTCCATGCTGAATTGTACTAACTTTTCTCTCTCTTTTTTCCTATTGCTTATCTTTCATTTTATACTTTATTTATATATTAAGTTTCTCATATAAGGACAAAAAAGGAGTAAGAAAAAGAGATAAGCAAAAAAAAAAAAAACAAAAAACAAAGACAAAGACAAATTCCCCACTTCTCAATAAACTTTTGAAGAAAAAAGATGGGAGGAATGAAGAGAAAAACAAAACAAAACAAAAACTCAGTAAAAGCAATATGTCCTTTCAAAAAAATAAAAAGGAAAAATAAAATAAGTTTCTGTGTGATTTCAAATGTGGTTTTCTTTAGGATTCTACAATTTTGGGACATTGCCAAGTGAAGAAATGTTCCTGCTCATGTTGGGGAGATAAAGAAAGCAAACCCCAGATCCTTGAAGGATGCAGACACCTACAGGTAGTAGCATTAGGGTGAAAGTACCAATTGTGTGACTTTCAAATTCAGGGCAATTTAAATTAGACCCCATTTCTGGCTGTGGGATTGGGGTCTACATCCTTTAGCATAAACCCCTAGGGACAGGGTCTCTTTTCTGACCATAGTTGTCTGACCTTGACTATCTCCTGTGACTGTTCCTTACTAGTCACTGTGGGAAAGTAACACTTGGACCTCTAAACTGAAGCCATCCTGCAGCTGTTCTGAGTCCGGAGTTCAAGTAGTCAGCCCTTCTCTTGAAAGGCATCTGACCAAACACTGTCTCCAGCAGGTATGGTGGACACTTGGGCTAGAGTCACTCACCAGTTGTTCTTATTTATTTATTTATTTATTTATTTATTTATTTATAAAATTTTATTTAAAGAGGAAAGAAAAGCAAAACAGAAAAAAGGGAAGCAACAATACTAATTCCAACAAAATAAAATAAAATAAACACTAAGAAGTCACTAGTTGACAAATTACATGCTGTCATCTTAGAAATAGTTGTTAAAGTTACAAAATTAAAGCGCACAAAGTGGACATTCAAACAGTGAGACTGCAAACAGTTCTGCTCAACGATCCAACAATCAGTAGTATGGCTACACACTTAAACACACATGCAGTTATACTTTTTAGAGCACTTTCTTTTCCTCTCCTCAGTTGTTCTTATTTACAGCATCATTTGGTCCATTGCATTGTTGCATATTTCCCTGAAGCCTTGTGGGATTCTCCATTTTCACTTTGTTCTTTAGATTCTGTCTTCTGATGTCACAAGCCAAAATCCAGGAATAAGAGAGTAAATGCAAATTGCCCCTTCTCTTTTCTGGGTTGTGTTATGTCTTTTCAATTTCTATAAAGAGTTTAATTTCCTCATTAGTGGTTCTCTAGACTTCTTCTTGGGGTGAGAACCAAGAATAACCCTTCTCTGGAAAGGGCATATCTGAGCTCATTGAATGGCAGAGAAATCCTTGAGACATTGTGCTTGCAAGTCTTTTTGAAAATCTGTGTAGGGCTCTGTGGAGGGCATTCATATAAGTGTGTTGTCTCTGGTTCTGCTACAAAACACTGGAGGTGATGTCAGTATAAACTGCTGAATGTTGGTGTAATGCTTCTTTGATTGTGTCAACCTGAGCAGTTTAGAAGCTTAAACTAAATCAGCTCATTAATTATACACTCTATGGTGTAAAGGATCTGTTCTAGGGAGGCTGTCTCTACCCTAGGGTGTAGAGGTGTAACACTTGTTTGATTATGTCAACTGGAGCAGTTTAGAAGCTTAAATTAAATAAGCTCATCAATTATACACTCTATGGTGTAAAGGATCTGTTCTAGGGTGGCTGTCTCCACCCTAGAGTGTAGAGAACCTACCATAGAGTCCTCATAGCCTGAATGGTATAAAGGTGAAATGAGAGAGCATAGACTTGCTTCTGTTCTTCAGAAGAGCTCCAGTCTTTGCCTTCAGGTTGGACATCATCTTCTGACTTCTAGCAGACTCTTTGGCTTCTATCTCAGATTCTTCATCTTTCTGTGTAGGTTTTTCAGCCTTCCATCACAGATATAGACTTGCATGGGACCCTGCAGTGAACTTCGGAACTTTGACTAAAATCTTCAACACCCTCTGCATGCTTCCTGATCCAACTCATAAGCCAATCTTGTAATTTCTTATTCATTTGTATTTTTGTGTTATATTCATTTCTCTAGTAAAACACTGACTGATACAAATTTTGGTTCAGGGAGTGGCTCTAGAAAAACAATTATAATAGTGACATTCTTTAATGGTTTTAGGTGTTCCTAGTATCAGATCTCTAATTTGATGAGACCTAAAGAAATCATGGTCTCTCCTAATTCTGTGGGGAATACTGATAATGCTTGGTGCAAATTGTTTAAACTAATATGCCATTAAGATCCATTTGATTATCCTAATTCATCACTTGTGTGATGCCAGGAATTTAGTGACCCCATACATGAATGTTTTCAATATTTTTGGCAGAGTAGGGAACATAATGACGCTGGTTAGCTGGTCTTGGCATCCCTAGACAAACTAATGAAGGACAACAATGAGCTAAAGACATCATAGGAAGTGTACAGTCTTATGTTTGTGAAGACAAATTAATAAAGGAAAATAAGGAGTTCAAAGATTCAAATTTCCAGCTCCAGACAGGGATAAAATGTTTAAAAATTTCTAAGAATGTTCTGAAAGAAAATCTTCTCTCTTTTCTCCACAAGGTTAAAGAGATTGAAAAATCCCAAATACAGTCCCTCATAATTAGATTGGCTGAACTACAATGTAAACTTAATGCTCAGTCACAAATGGTACCTGAAGCAAAGGTGAGGGCACTGATCAGAAAAGACAGATCTCATAAACTGGGATAGAAATGTGTGGGAGGATCCCGAGGAAGCTGAGGATACTGTTTCTAGATGCTAATGAAATTATTTTGCCAGAGGAAGAGATTTCCCCACCTCCAGTGCAGAAAGATGGCTGCCTCTAGACACTATAGAGTTGGCATCTTCTATTATACCTTGGGAAACTAATCCTGTGTTGGCCAAAAAGGGTAATGCTGCCACTCTTCAGAACTCACCCTCTCCACTTATTTTGCTTCTAGACTTATAACCAGGTTAAAACAGCAGGAGGTTCTTTTAGTGAGGTACACAATGTGACCCATGAGAAGGTCCACTGTTTTCTCAAGGATCTTCTTGAGAAGATCAAGCTGAATTTGTAGAAATGGTCTCATTAAGCAAGGATTCTGAATTAAAAATTGCAGCTCATGGAGTAAAAAAGGTGTTAATAGTTGATTTGGCTGGTTGGTAGATGTATGGATCAAAAGATGGCCCACTGTTAATGAGTTAGAGATGCCTGATATTCCATGGTTTACCATTGAGATAATTTAGAGGCTTAGGGAAATGGGAATGTCAGAGTGGATCTGTCATGTTCAACCTAATCCTCCACACTGGGATGTTCCAGAAAATGCATCCTTCACTGATGCCTTGAGAAGCAGAATTGTAAAGGAGCACCAGCATCCCTGGAGAGCCCTGTCAATGCTTTTCTCTGTATGCCATACATTATGGTGGGGCCTGCGGTTACTCACCTGGGAATTTTAAAGGCAGTGGGCTTGATTGGATCCTAGAGTGGCACATGTTGAGTGGTAGCACTTAATCACCAAAGGCAGTGTCCATGTACTTACCATAATGGACACCAGAAGCAGAATGATGACCAGAATAATCTGACACATATAGACCTATGGTGTTGGCTGATCAGCCACACTGCTCCCAAAAGTGATATAGACAGGAAGCCTACAAATTTTTTACTAGATTTATAAAATTGAAAAAGTTTAAGGGCTAATGAATAGAAACCTACTTCAAATTGTAGTAATAGGAAATCATGGCCCCTCAGCCAGCTCTCAGATTTAAACTGGTTTACAGACCCTAAAACTTTAGAATGAAAGAGAGGTTGGGTCCCCTTAGGTACCAAAAATTTATACAGTCAATCTTTATCTCATCCTTCCCGAGAGGGACCCAAGGCTTTTCGTCTGAGGGAAGGGCAATGATCAGACATTTTGGTGATGAATAGACACTGGTTCTGAACTAACATTGATTCCAGGGGACCCAAAATATCATTGTGGTCCTCCAGTAAAAGTAGGGTCCTGTGGAAATCAGATGGTCAATGGAGTTTTAGCAAAAGTTTGACTCATAGTGGGTCCTATAGGTCTTGGAATCTATCTCACAGTCATTTCCCCTGTTCTGGAATGTATCATAGGGATAGATGTACTTAGTACTTGGCAAAATCCTCACATTGGTTCCCTAATCTATGGTGTGAGGGCTATTATTGTTGTAAAGGCCAAATAGAAGCCATTATAGTCGTATTTGCCTGGTAAAATAGTAAACCAAAAGCACTATCACATCCCTGGAAGGATCACAGAGATTAGTGTCACCATCAAGGATTTGAAGGATGCAGGGGTGGTGATCCCCACTGCATCTCCATTTAATTCCCCCATTTGGCCTGTGCAGCAGACAGATGGGTCATGGGGAATAATGGTATATTACCATAAACTGATTCAAGTGGTGACTCCAACTGCAGCTGTGGTGCCAGATGTGGTTTCCTTGCTTGAGAAAATTAACACACCTCCTGGCATTTGGTATGCAGCTATTGATTTGGCAAATGCCTTTTTCTCCATATCTATGCATAAGGACCATCAGAAACAATTTTCTTTCAGCTGACCAGGTCAGCAATATCACTTTACTGCCTTACCTCAAGGTTATATTAATACACCAGTTCTGCGTCACAACTTAGTTCATAGAGATCTGGGCTACTTTTCTCTTATAAGATATAACAACAGTCCATTACATTGATAATGTTATAATAATTGCAGCCAAGTGAGCAGGAGGCAGCAACCATTCTGAATTTTTTAGTAAAGCACTTGAGATCCAGAGGATGGAAAATAAATCCAACAAAAATTCAAGGTCCTTCTACCTCAGTGAAATTTCTAGGAGGTCAGTGATGTGGGGCATGTACAGATATTCCTTATAAGGGTAAAAGATAAATTGTTGCATCTTTCTACTCCTACATCCAAAAAAGAGATATAACACCTACTGGGTTTATTTGGATTTTGGAGGCAACACATTCTTCACTTATGTGTCTTACTTCAACCCATTTACTAAGTGATTCAGAAAGCTGCTAGTTTTGAGTAGGGTCTGGAACTAAAAAGTCTCTGTGACAGGTCCAGGCTGCTGTGCAGGTTGTTCTATGGGAACCATTTGATTCAGTAGATCCACTGGGACTTGATGTGTCAGTGGCAGGTAGAGATGCTATTTGGAGTCTCTGGCAGGTCCCCACAGGTGAATTGCAGCAGATGCCTTTAGAAGTTTGGAGCAAGACTCTGCCATCATCTTCAGACAACTACTCTCCCTTTGAAAAACAGTTCTTGGCCTGCTACTGTGCCTTAGTGGAAAATGAACACTTGACCATGGGACACCAGGGTACCATGCAACCTTAGCTACCTTTCATGAGTTATGATCCATCAAGTCATAAAGTTGGATGCATGGCATAACAGTATATCATCAAGTGGAAATGGTACATTTGTGACGGATCCAGGGCATGTCCAAAGGGTATAAGTAAATTACATGAGGAAGTTGTCCATATTCCTGCTTTATTGCTTTCTGTTTCCCAGCACTCACCTATGGCCTTGTGGTGTGTACCATGTGATCAGCTGTCAGAGGGCGAGAAGGCTAGAGTTTGGTTTATGGATGACTCTGTACATCATGCAGTCGCCAATCTCAGGTTTATGACTGCAGCATTATAGGCCTTTCTGGGACATCCTGAAAGGATAGTAGTAAAGAGAAATTATCAGAGTGAGCCGAACTTCAGGTAAGACAGTTGGTAGTACATTTTTCCTGGAAAAAGAAATGGCCAGATGTGTGACTATATACAAATTCATGGGCTTTGAAAGAAACATAGCTGGAACATTGGTGATAAAAATATTTGGGGAAGTTATGTGAATAGACCTCTCCATATGAACAAAGGATGTAAAAATGTTTTTTCCCATGTAAACACTCACCAAAAGGTGACCTCACAGAAGAAGACTTTGAGAATCCAGTGGATTAGGTAACCCATTTGTGGATAGTGGCCAGCTTCCTTCTTTAGTCACCCTTGTCATTGCCCAGTGGGCCCATAAGCAGAGTGGCCATGATGACAGAGATAGAGGTTATACATGGGCTCAGCAACATAGACTCTCACTCACCAAGGATGATCTGGCTAAAGATACTACTGAATGCCCAGTGTGTCAGCAGCAGAGATGAACACTAGTCCCTGATATGGCACCATTCCCCAGAGTGATCAACCTGAAACTTGATGGCAGGCTGATTCTCTTGTATGATTTTCATCATGGAAGGATTGTGCTTTGTTCTTACTGGCAGAGACATAAATTCTGGATATGGATTTGCCTTCACTGCACATAATGCTTCTGTCAAAACTACCATCCATGGACTCACAGAATGCTTTGTCCACTGTCATGGAATTCCACATAGCATTGCCTATGACCTAAGAATACATTTTAAAGCTGAAGAAGCAATGTAATGGGCTCATGCTTATCAAATTTACCATGTCTTACCATGTTTCTCCCCACCCAGAAGTGGCTCGATTGATAGAAAGGTGGAATGGTTTTTGGAAGACCTAGTTGCAATGCCCTTTAGATGGCAATAGCTGTATATGCTTTGAATCAGCATTCACTATATGGTACTATGTCTCCCATAGCCAGGATTCATGGTCCAGGAATCAAGGGGTGGAAGTGGGAATGGTAACACTCACCATTACTCCCAGTGATTCACTAGCAAAATTTCTGCTTCCTTTTCCCATAAACTCATATTCTGCTGGCTTGGAAGTCTTAGTTCTAGAGGAGAGAATACTTGTACCAGGAAGTATAATAATGATATAATTGAAATGGAAGATAAAACTTCCTCCTGGGCAATTTGATCTTCTCAAGCCTCTAAGGAGACAAGCTAAAAAAGGAGCCACAGTGTTGTCAAGGGTGACTGATCCATACTATTAAAGGGAAGTTGGATAACTATGTCACAATGGAGGAAAGGAAAAATATACGTGGAGTGCAGGTGATCCTTCGGGGCAACTTTTAGTATTACCATGCCCTGTTACTAAAGCCAATGAGAACTACAATGGTCAGAATGACAAATAGTACTGAACCTTCAGGAATGAAGGTTTGGATCACTTCACCAGGGAAAGAATCAAGACCTGCTGAGGTTCTTGTTGAAGGGCAAGGGAATACAGAATAGGCAGTGGTAGATGGAGTTCCAACTACTAGCTATGAATCCATGATCAGCTACAGAAAAGAAGATTGTCGTTATATTATTTCTTCCTTAGTATGTTTCTAATGTAATATGTTGATAGACTCAATAATGATTCTTAGGGTTCATTGTATCTATATTATAATGTTCAAATTATAAAATGATAAGAGTAAGCATCACCCACAGAAATTTATTTTCTATTCTGGAAAGGGAATTAGCATATTTTCATTTGTATGCAGGATAGTGATGTTAGGTATAATTAAGCATGTCTTTGTGTCTGGAAACTGCATTAAAAAACTGTCTGGTTGCCAAGCTGACAAGGGGTGGGTTGTACTGCTTGATTAACCATGCCAGCTAGAGAAATTCAGAAACTTAACTAAATTGGCTCAGCAATTCTACATCCTAGAGTATAGAGAACCTGCCCTAGGTTAGATGTCTGCACTTTAGGGTATGAAGAACCCACCCTAGGGCAGCTCATCATCTGGACAATATAAAGGGGAAATGAGGAAAGACTGACTTGCTTCTGTTCAGAGTAGCTCCAGTCTTTGTCTTCGGCCTGGACATCATCTCCTGGTTTCTAGTACAGACTCTGAAGCTTCCACTTTGGAGCCTTTATCCTTCCAGTGAAGACTCTTTAGCCTTCTGGCATAATCTGTCTTCTGTTGCAGACCACTGGCCCCCTGATACTGACCTGCAATGAACTCTAGACCTTGGACTGAAACCCTCAGTCTCCAGTGTGCAGACGCCCTCTGCACACTTCCTCATCAAACTCTGTGCCTGACTAATTAAAACAATGCAGCAAAATTGGTACAGAACTTCAGAGCAGGATACTGGGAAAACAATAATAGCTGCCATAGTATATCTTTTTATCTTCACAATAGTTTTCTATTCAATTAGACCTAAAGAAAACACTATAAAACCAACCAAAACAGAATATTGAATAGAGCAAAACAGTTATTCAATTAGAACTAAAGAAAACACTATAAAACTAATCAAAACAGAATATTAAATAGAGAAAAACAGTCAATCAGAACAAAGCAAAAACAGTGAAAACAATATTGGACTTCAAAGACAGGACAGAAGGAAACGCCCATATTTGCTATATTGTATACTGTCATCCTCCCAAGAGATGCTCGGATTGCTGCCCCAGGTCAGTATAATCAACCAAACAATACAAGCATTTAGTTGCTTTATGTACCTTAGTTGCTATCAGCTCAGGATGACCTCAGAACCATCCGGTTGCTAATGGGGATGAGTGGGGTGCAACATTTGATTCTCAGCCCAAGCGCTGGTAAGCTCACGGGAGATGCTGACTTTTCTCTCCCTGGTGGGCATGTGACTTGTGCCACTTATCAGGAAGGCTGGCTGGTTTCTTGCTTGATTGATCCCCCAAGTTCCAGCATGGCAGATTCCAATCTTGTAATGTCTTATACACTTATATATCTTATACTATATCTGTTTCTCTAGATAAACAGATTGATATTTTTTGTTACATCTGTAAAAGGTGCTAAACAAAGTTCCAGCTTGAAAAGCCTCAGCACTTGAGAAATGGAACTTAGCACAGTTACATTGTGATGTATAAGTGACAAATTTAGAGATCTCTGAAAACTGAAGGAGCACGGTAGAGTTGAGTGCTGGCAGGAAGATGCACAGAGAGAATCACGGTCTCAAAAATCTACCTCTGAAAGAGCAGGACAAAGCCCTGCAGGTACAGTGTCCATGTCAGAAAGGACATAGTGAAGTGGTAAGAAGGCTGGACCTAGAACCATGACCTCCCAGAGGGGCTGGACACTCTGCATGCAGTTGAGGCAGAGGGACACTGGTTGATTTCACGTATAATAGCAGACATTAGAGGTAAAACAGAAGCAAGAAAAAGAAACCCCAAACTGCAGCACAGTGGAAAAAGGAAAAGCTTCTTTCTTTTACACTATTCCTCCTGTTCTCTCTAAGGAAAAAGCCAAATGTCATGCCTGGTATAGGAAGAAAACACTTGTACATGTTCTATAACTATACTGAAATATTATGCTGTCCAACATAAATTCATACAATTATTACAGGTTAATCAAAAATATAAAGATGTTTAAGAGCATGCCTGTTACACTGGCTTGATTATTACATATTTTTTACATATATTAAATGATCACAAGGGATTTCTTAAATAAGAATTCAAATGATAACTTTGTTAAAAGAAGATGTTCTTAAAGGATCACATGATTCTATTATTACAAAATATATACTTGAGGGAGAATTTAGAAGAGAGAGGAAATAAAAAGTAGCACACAGGTGTATTGTGATTTCAACATTAAAATAAATCAGTAACTATAACTTTGAAATAAAATATAACTTAAATAGCATTGCTATTCCATTGCTATTCATTTTTAAATTCTATAAAGGAAATTTTCAATGGTCAGAAATTTTGTTATTTCTTTTATTTATTCTTTAAGATAGTATTTCTTTTTCACTTCTTAGTAGCCTTATATTTTACTCTTCATGGTTTTGTATTTCTCTGTTATAAAATGTTTGTGAATTGAATTTAAATATTTATGTGTTCTAATTACCATAGTGTACAATATAGAAATTTAAGGAATCTTGTAGGAGGAATTTCTTTGCATTATTTCCTAGTTAAATACATTGCTTAGTTACAAATCACTATTTTCAATTTTTCTCACTTGACAACTTGATTGGGACTACTTTCATTGTTTTAAAACAAAGAACTGGATATCACTGGTTTTATGAAAGAATTTGACTTGAATCATTCACTTTTTCAATTTTGTCAATGCATATGAAAATGTCTTTCCAATAGACAATGAAAGTGCTAAATTTTTGTGTTTCATCTTATATTAAAAGTAAGGTACAGTCAACCTTATAAAATTTGAATTAAAAATTTTGTATATTTCTCAAGAATTGTGAGCAAAGTTTTGCATAGTTATGTCAAATACCAAAATTTTCAAAACTCCATAAAAAGGCATAACAGATAGGCAAAGAAGACACTTGAAAATTTTTGTAAGTACAATGTAGATAATTATTTTATTTTCCAGTTTTAACAATTAAATAATAATTATGCATTTAAATAAAATTTATGCCTTTGAAAGAATTATAACTTGAAAGAAAAACTGTTATACAACCTAACAGTATTTAAGAAGCAGAGATTTTATGTTGAAGTCAAGTTGATTTTCTGAAGTTCAGATCATTATATTTCAGACTCTATCTAGAGAATGTCATGTTTTATAATTCTACATAAATAAGTTTTCCAGCACCCACAGAATCATACTTTGCTTTTTTCAGAAATTTTGACCTTGTAGCTATTAGAGATAAATGTTTCCTTCAGAAAATGATGAGAGTTTTGTGGTCCCTTACCTACTTTGGAGTTGCAGCAGAGAGGTAAACTGGTTTGAACATAAGTAAAAATGATCTGTTTTGAGAAACACAGAGGAAAAAAAAAACTAAAAATGAACAGAGTGACCCACACCCAGTGAACTCTAGCAAGGGCCTGAAGCTAGCAGGGGCCTGAATTCAGACCCAGGCCCTGAACGTGTGGATTGAATCCTAGCACACAGGGAAGCCTTGGAACATTGCTCCCAGGTGGTAAGACCACGCCCCGCATCTGATCATCAGAGGATGCAGGGGAGGTTCCCACAGGCCTAACTGGCCCACAACCAGCGAACTTCAAACAGCTAGCAGGAGCCTGAATTCAGTCCCAGGCCCTGAATGTGTGTGGGTTGAATCCCAGCACACAGGAAAGCTTTGGAATGTCACTCCCAGGTGGTAAGACCACGTCCCATGTCTGAACTCACCAGAGGATGCACAGGAGATCCCCAGAGGCCTAACTGGCCCACACCCAGTGAACTCCAAGCAGCTAGCAGTCTGCCCTGGGAGCCAAAAGTGGGCCAGGTGATTCCCAGTGCATGGAGGAAACTCTGAAACATTGCTCGAAACCCAGAAATATAAGAAAATGACAAAACAAAATAGAAAATGTAATCTCAAGCTTCCAGCCCAACCCAAGCAAGTCAAGGAGACATGGACACAGAACAAAATATAAGCCACACACTTGAAATTTCTGAAATGATAACAACTGAAGTAAAGAAACAACTCTTGGAAGCTATAAAAGAACTCAGATAAGAAATAGTCTCCCAGGTAAAAGAAGAAATGATAAATGTAATGAAAGAAATGCTGAACACATCTAAAGAAAACAAAGTTAAAAAATTAGAGGAACAATGCAAAAAGATGGAAACCCTGAATGAACAATATAAGAAACAAACAGAATGCATGAAGCAGATTCAAAGAGATATGCAGGAAATCAAAAACTCCATAGAAAGTTGGCAAAACTGCCTCAATGAACTTTAGACCTCAAAAACAAGATTGCAGCTAGTGAACAGGAAATGAAGGATCTTTTAAAAATAACAAGGAACCAGGAAATAACAATTCAACAATTGCAAGATGATGCAAAGAAAAATAACATACAATTGATAGGTATAAATGAAAAGGAAAGTAACAACACAGACAAAATTAAGAGGCTATTTACAGAAGTAATAGCCGAAAATGTCCTAAACATGAGAATGGAAACTGACATACAGATCAGTGATATGGTAATAACCATAACCAAAATAAAACTACACCCAGACATATAATAATCAATACTCCAGAAATTCAATATAAGAACAGAATATTAAAAACTACTAGAGAGAAGAGACAAATCACTTATAAAGGAAAGCCTATCAGAATCACAGCAGACTTCTCACCACATACAATGAAGTCAAGAAGAGCATGGAATGAAGTATTTAAGATCCTAATGGAAAACGACTTCCAACCCAGACCAATATACCCTGCAAAACTGTCCTTCAAAATGGATGGAGAAGTAAGATGCTTCCAGCTTAAGTTCCACCAAACTAACCCCACAAAGAATACTTAAAGACATTCTAGACAGACATAGGAAAAAAAACCCCACTAAGCAAGGCAAACAATTAGAGTAGAAAGGTAAAGAATCAATAGGAGAAAGACAACATGTCAAAAGTAAACCAGTATATATCAGTTATAACCATTAATGTAAATGGCCTCAATTCACCAATTAAAAGAAACAGACTGGCAGAATGGATCAAGAAACAACATCCAACCATATGCTGTATACAGAAAACCTATCTAACCCAAAAGGAAACTCATAGACTGAAAGTTAAAGGATGGAAAACAATACTCCATGCAACAGGATCCCTCCCAAAAGCAGGGGTAGCTATTCTGTTTGCAGACAATGTGAACTTCAAACCAAGAATGATCCAAAGAGATAAAGAAGGTCACTACATACTAGTCAGGGGAAAACTTCAAGAGGAAGAGATAACAATCTTAAATATCTATGCACCAAATTCAGAAACACCCAGCTATACAAAGCAAATATTAACAGAAATGAAAAATCAAATAAACAATAACACAATTATAACAGGAGACCTTAACACACCATTAGCACAAAGGGACAGATCAACTAGACAGAAAATCAGCAAAGAAATAACTGAATTATACCTGTGAACAAATGGACCTAGTAGACTTATACAGAGTGTTCCACCCAATGACATCAGAATATACATTTTTCTCAGCAGCACATGGCCATTCTCTAAAATAGACCATATACTAGCCCACACAACATGCTTAAGTAAATGCAAAAGAATTGAAATTATCCCATGGAAGTTATTGGATCATAGCACCATGAAACTAGAAATTAATGACAAAAGAAACTGCAAAAATCCCACAAACACATGGAAATTGAATAATACATTCCTGAGCAATCAGTGGCTCAGAGAGGAAATTAAAGAAGAAACTAAACAATATCTACAAAAAAATGAAAATACAAATACAACTTGCCAGAACCTGTGGAATGAAATGAAAGCAGTCCTCAGAGGAAAATTTATTATGCTGACCTCCCACATCAGGAAACAGAACTAACACAAATAAACAACCTGATACTACACCGCAAACATCTAGAAAAAGAAGAGCAAGTCAAGCCAAAAGCCAAAAGAAGGGAGGAAATTATAAAGGTCAGAGCAGAAATCAATGCAATAGAGACTAAGAGAACAATACAAAGAATCAATGAATCAAAGAGTTGCTTCTTTGAAAGAATAAATAAAACTGACAAACCTCTAGCCAACCTTATTAAAAAAAAAGGAAAGAAAAAACTCAAATTCATGTAATAAGGAATGAAAAGGGTGAAATCACTACAGACCCTGTAGTGATTTACAGAAATGCAGAAGATCGTCAATACCTATTGCAAAAATCTCCACTCTTATGGGCTAGATAACAAAGAAGAAATGGAAAGATTTCTAGAAACATATGAATTACCAAAGCTGGGTCAAGAAGATGTAAAGCTGCTGAATAAGCCTATCTCAATTAATAAAATTGAAAATGTAATTAAATCCTTACCAACAAAGAAAAGCTCAGGTCCAGATGGATTCACTGCAGAATTCTACAAGAAATTCAAAGAGGATTGAATGCCAACATTCCTCAAACTCTTCAATGAAATTGAAAAGGAAACAATTCTCCCTAACTCATTCTTGGAAGCAAACATTACTCTACTACCAAAACCTGAGAAAGACTCACCCAAAAAAGAGGACTACAGGCCAATCTCCCTAATGAACATAGATGCAAAAATTCTCAATAAAATTTTGGCAAACAGAATGCAGCAATTCATCAAGAAGATTACACACCATGAACAAGTGGGATTCATCCCAGGAATGCAGGGATGGTTCAACATATGCAAATCAATAAATGTAATCCACCATATCAATAGAGCGAAAAATAAGAACCACATGATCATTTCTACAGATGCAGAAAAGCTTTTGATGAGGTCCAACACTTATTCATGGTAAAAACCTTACAGAAAATTGGAATAGATGGTCAATATGATAAAATAGATGGTCAATACAATAAAATCCATCTATGAAAAACCAACAGCCAGCATCATATTAAACAGCCAAAAACTGAAAGCCTTTACCCTGAAATCAGAAACAAGACAAAGATGTCCATTATCACCACTCTTATTCAATAGGAATTACCAGCCAGAGCAATTAGACAAGAGAGAGAAATAAAAGGAGTAAGGATAGGAAAAGAAGTTAAATTGTCATTATTTGCAGAAGACATGATACTCTACATAGAAGGCCCCCAAAACTCCTTTGAAAGACTCCTAGGTATAATAAATAAATTCAGTAATATAGCTGGATAAAAAAAAATCAACACTCAAAAATCAATAGCATTCCTATACACAAACAACAAAGTCACTGAGAGAGGAATAAGAGAAGCCACACACTTCACATTAGCATCCAACAAAATGAAATTCTTAGAAATTAATCTAACAAAAGAAGAAAAATATCTACTCAGAGTAAATTTATAACACCTTGAAAAAAAATTGAAGAGGACCTCAGAAAATGGGGAGATATCCCTTGTTCATGGATAGAACAAACATTATGAAAATGGCCATTCTCCCAAAATTGTTATACAGATTTAATGCAATTCCAATAAAAATGCCACTAGCATACATCACAGATCTAGATAAATCACTCCTAAAATTCATCTGGAACCAGAAGAGACCTAGAATAGCAAAGGCAATTCTAAGCAACAAAGGCAAGGCAGGAGGCATTACAATCCCTGACTTGAAGTTATACTACAAAGCTATTGTAATAAAATCAGGATGGTACTGGAATAAAAACAGACCTGAAGATCAATGGAATAAATTAGAAGATACAACTACAACTGCAAACACACTCAGTCACCTTATCTTTGATAAAAGGGCCTAACACATCCACTGGGAGAAAGAGAGTCTCTTCAGTAAATGGTGCTGGAAAAATTGGCTCTCCATGTGCTGAAAACTAAAACGAGACCTGTGCCTATTGCCATATACTACACTAAAGTCTAAATGGCTCAAAAATCTAAATATTAAAACAGAAACACTAAATCTGTTGGAAGACAAAGTAGGTAAAAATCTTGAAGACATAGGGGTAGGTAGAGAATTCATGAACAGGAATCAAACTGCACGGGAAATACTTCACAGAATAAATAACTGGGATCACACTCTATTAAACAGTCTTTGCATGTCAAAATAAATCTCCAGAATAGTGAAAAGAAAACCCACAAATTGGGAAAAAAATGTTAGTGAACTGTCTCTCAGACAAAGGACTTCTGTCTAGAATATATAAAGAATTAAAAAAATCATATCCCCAAAATTCAAAGACCAGTTCCAAAAATGGGCATCTGAGGTGAATACATAGTTCTCAGATGAAGAAATACAAATGGCAAATAAATACATGAAAAAATGTTCAACATCATTGGTCATTAGAGAAATACAACTTAAAACAACACTGAGGTTCCATCTCACTCCAGAAAGAATGGCCAGGATAGAGAAAACTACCAACAGCAAATGCTGAAGAGGTTGCAGGGAAAAATGAACTCTTCTGCACTGTTGGTGGGAGTGTAGACTGGTGCAACCACTGTGGAAGTCAGTCTGGAGATTCCTCAACACACTGGGATTGGAGATCCCATTTGACTCAGCTATCCCACTTCTGGGCATATTCCCAGAAGAACTGAAAACATCTTGCCACAGTGATATATGTGCACTCATGTCTATAGTAGCACAATTTGTACTAGATCTTGGTAACAACATAAATGCCCATCAAATGAGGAATGGATAAAAAAGATGTGGTATTTTTATACAATGGAGTACTACTCTGCTATAAAGAATGATCACATTGAGATATTTATAAGTAAAGCTGCAACTTGAAACCATATTCATAAGTGAAATAAATCAAACTTACATGTGTAAATACCATATAGTCTCCCTAGCATAAGAAATGGTAAGAATACATAAGATAAAAAAAAACTCAATAAATACTTTGAAAAGATAAGAATCTGCTTAAAGCGGAAAAATAATATCTCAGGGAAAATAAGGAAAAAGAGGAAGGGAAAAGAAAAAATATTTAAAATTATATAAACACACTTAAGAGAGATAAGATGATTGTGCTACAAATTCTATAAATTCTTTTAGCAAAATAGTTAACACTCATAGGATTGGAACAATTGTGCATATTATGGTGATCTGAGGAAATCTTGAAGATCATTATGTAAAATAATAACCCTAGAAATGCTCATACCACCTTGTTTTGAAGGTCTATATTGTCAGTGTTCTGGCCTCTTTGCTATTGTTGTTTATGTCTTTTTTTGTTTTGTGTTTTTCTAGGAATTTGTTTTGTTTTGTCTTGTTTTGTTTTGTTTTTCCATCTGATACAGAAAGGATAGGTATACATGTAGACACTCATGCATGCATAAAACTTCTCCTAAATATTTTATGAAAATCGATTATATAATGCACGATGAAATGAACAGCTAATTTGAAGAAAAAGAGACACTAAGGTACTCAGTGCTGACTCCGTAGCATCATGATGTGAAATCCAGCAATACTATTATTCTTTGTTCAGAGTTATTTTAGTCTATTTTGTTTTGGTTAATTTCAACATACATGAAGGTATAGAACAGCTATTTGGAAGACAGTGAGAGACATTATGGCAGCCATTGTTGACTTCCTTATTATCTGATCTTGAAGACCTAAAATGCCTTCATCGTCCTGTTCTGATCTGTTTTATACTATTTTTTTTGTATGAAATCATTGAATGTGAAGATATGGACTACTATTTGGAAAGAAAACAAGAAACAATATAATAGTGAAGATCTCTGGTTGTCTTGCTTTGAAATCTGTGTCTCTTACATTGTTTTCTTATGATCTGTTTTGTTCTGTTTAATTTTACCCTCTTTAAAGTAAAATAAAAAAATGAACAGAGCATTGGTGATCTAAGTGAAAAAAAAAGGTTCAGTACATGGAAATTTAAAGGCCCCAAAGCTGAGGAAATATTTGAAGAAGTAATGACATAAATTTACCAAAATTTGACAAAAATGGGCATCAATTTATAAATCCAAGTTGTTCAGCAAACCTTATGCAGAGCAACTACAACTAATTGTATTTAATATTTAAAATGATGAAAATCAAAGATAAAATGTCTTCAAAGAACATGTGTGTCTTGGTTACTTTTCTCTTGTTGCTGGTACAAAATACCCAACACCCAAAATGAAGGAAGGAAAGGTTTATTTAGCTCACTGTTTGTGGAAATTTTGGTCCATAATCGGCTGGCTCCAAGGCAGGGTGGCATGGCACAGGGCAACACTTCAAGGCAGCAGGCAGCAAAAGTTAGCTGGGGCAAAAACAAGAACAGAGCAGTCCTCTTTTCTTCCCTTGTATTGTACACAGGACACCCCTCCCTCTCTAGGGCAGATGTAGCACTCACAAAATCTCTTTGCCCTTCTCTTGTACCTGAGGAGGACATTTACAAAGTAAGAAACCTGGCTCCCTGCTGAGTGTTTTAGTTAAACTTCTAAATTTCTCAAGTTGAGGCAATGTATCAACCATAGCAATGAAATTGAACTATGGTTTGGATGATAGCTAACTTCATATTAAAAACAATAGAATGAGAAGAAAATTAAAGAAATTTATTTAAGTTGTTAATAATAATATTCAATCCAAATTTCTATATCCAGGAAAAATATCCTTCAAAGTTGAGGTGAAATAAAAAATTTTTATAAAAATGGAACAGAAAGAATCCAATTTCATCTAACAATAACATCTAACTTCAATACAACAAATATAGATGAAGTAAGTTATTTGTTCAGAAGAAGGAAACAACATCAGATGTCAACTCCAATATATAAAAATAAAGAGCACTAGAAATTGTAAGTATGTGTATATGCATGTGTAAGATTATGGTTTTCTTCCTTTTAAAAGGCAACTGACTGCATAAAACACAGAAATTATATTAGGGATTTATACTATGCAGGAATGAATGATGTTAATAATATCTGAAAGTATAAGCAGATACAAAATACAGAATACTATATAAGAGGTTTAATTTGCAAGGTGGAGGCTGTAAATATAAAGTAAGAGCACTGAGTTTGATTATTATAGCATGCATGTAATTACACATGTAAAAAATTAAATAGCTAAAACATTTCGGTACAAGGTATAAAGTCAGATACTGAACATATTTGATAAACTCAAAAGTAGACCAAAAAAAAAGCAATAGAGTGCATATAATTTGGAAAAGACAGAGAACAGATTTCAATATGAAAGGCTTAAATGCCATTAAATCAATAATTACATTTATTTGCTCTGAACATTCCAATTAAAAATTTTGTATGCAAAAGTTTCATGTAAAATGATTCCAATAGGTTGAAAGTAAAATAGCACAGAGGTACAACTTAAAAATAAGTACATAAGAAACCATATATATATATATATATATATATATATATATATATGCTTAGATAAAGTAGTCTTCAGTATAATGATCAGTTTATTAGGAAGGCAATAATCATAAATCAGTATATAGTTAATAATGGAGCTTTAAAATAATAAAACAAAATGGTTAAAAGAATGCTAAATTCACAATCATATCTTAAGAATTTTAACATTCTTCTCATATCATTTGATAAAAATGAGTGATGATATTAAAAAATCTGAGGAATATTATGAATTGTGCTAATTGACATTTATGAAACAATGTATCCAGTAGTTTCAGATTATAATTCTTTATGAGTGCACATTGAACAATCACCAAGATATACCATGTACATGACTATAAAATGTCTCTGTAAAATTCAAAACCCAATTCATTCAGTTACTCTCTGGCCAGTGTAACTTAATTTGAAAATAAAAACTAAGTTTGAAAAATTCCAAATATTTGGAAAGTAGCACTCTTTTAATTAACTTATAAGTCAGAAAGAGACTATTAAGAGAAAAGAGAAAATATATTAAAATTAAAAATATGATAATATATCGAAATTTGTGCTATGCAGCTAGTATATTTGTAGAGTGTGATATGATATTTGTAGAGTGTGATATGTAGAGTGTGATAATGGACCAATAAGAGATGCACATACAATTTATTATATGCAGCTAGTGTATAGTGTGATATACAACTATTTTTTCTCCAAAGAGAGTGCATCAATAAGAAATGCACACATAATTTATTACAGATATTGACTTTCATATCATGTATATATATATACACACATACATATTATATGTATTATTATACACTATATATATTATATACATATAGTGTATAATGTGATATGCAGCTATTTTCTCCAAAGATAATGAACCGATAAGAAATGCACAAAAATTTTTTTATGAAGATTGACTTTTATATCATATATCTATATGATTTATCATGGGCAATAGTATATGTGTGTGTGTGTGTGTGTATATATATATATATATATATATATATATATATATATATATAAAATAAGTAAATGTCTATAGCTCACGTAATTGTGAGGTCAAAATATCCTAAGCTGGAGATGCATGAAGAAAAGCTTTTATGTAACAGTAAGTTGCAAGGCTAAGAACCTGGAGTATCCCATGCTGTGATTAAAGAGCCATCACGCTAAGTTTGCCAGACTGAAGATCTGCGAACCACAAGACCTTGTTTTTAAGGGCAAATTAGGGATGCTCCAGCTCCAAAAAGGAGAGCAAATTTTCCCTTCCCTCACTCTTTTATTCTATTTAAGCAATCAATGTATTATATGGTATTATATGGTGCTTGCCCATATTGATGAAGATTTTTACTCTTTCTACTGATGTAAATGCTAAATGCCTCCAGAAATACGCTCACAGAGACACTCAGAAATCACTCAGACATGATTTCTAGAAGTATTTGGGCATCTCTTAGCCCAGTCAAATTGATAAAATTTAGCTTTCACAATAGGTCTAAGAGGAAAATATATGTCTTTCAGTGTTTGTATAATTAAAGAACAATTTAAAATAATTTAAATTTCCATTTTTATATAATAAGAAATTAAGAAGGAAATAAATTAGGAGAAATAAATAAAATATAAATGAACAACAGACAAAAGTAATGAAGGTAAAGTGATTTCTTACTGTTTTTTTGAAATTCTGTATTATTTCTACCCTTTTTTGTTTTGCTTTTTTTTCTCTTTAAATAAAATTTTTAAAAAAGAGCAATAGCATTAGTCTACTATGATATTGCTCTTTTAAGGAAAAAAAAGAGAAAATACAAATCAGATATATGAGGAATAAAAACAGTTATTACTGCACTACAAACATAAAATGATAAAAAGAGTTAATTTGAAAAACTATGCCAATAAATCAGAAAGCATAAATGAAATGAATGAATGCCATGAAAAACACAGTTTATCAAAAGTGTCTAGGAAGAGATAAAACCTGAAGAACTCTACTTTGATTAGAGAAACTTAATTTACAATCAAAAGCTTTTATTAAAAAAATATTTCAGATGTAAATGGCTTTATTGGTGAATGCTGTAAAACACCAACGTAAGACTTATCCCAATTTTGGACAGTGTCTTTTAGAAAACAGAGGGAGTTTACCAATCCAGACTATGCACAACCAATTCTTTAATGAGGCCATTATAAAAATGGTGCCAAATCTAACAAAAAATATTTACAAAAAAGTAATATATAGATTGCTATTCCTGATGATCTATGGTTCAGATCCTTAACAAAGTATTATCAAATCAATTCTAGAATTATATGAAAGTATAATACATTATAATCATTACATTATGATACATTATAGTAATTTGTGAGATTTATTCCACAAATATAAGAGTAATTTAACATTTGACAGCACTAATGCAATTCACCACTAACAAAATACAGGAGAAAAAGATCACTTTATTAAGAGGCAGAAGAAGAATTTGACAAAATGTAACACCTTCTCATGATGATAAATACTTCCAGAAAAGTAGGATTGGATGATTTTTCAATTTTATAAAGAAAATCTACAAAAACTGTATATTGAATATTGTGTTTAATGGTGAAATATTGAACACTTTTTCCTTGAGACCAAGAAAGGTTAAAGTTATTTGCTTTAACTACTTCTTTTTTTTTCCATTTTTAAATTTAAGATTAAAAAGACACAAAAGAAAAACAAAAAGCAATGCAGACAAACAACAAGAAACAAAACACACTAAAGGATAGATTTACAAAAGAAGGTGACAGGAATTTGACAATGGTTGTAATATTGCATATTGTTACTTTTAAGATGGTTGGTTTGATTAACAGATATGGACATATAAAATGAATGTAAACATATGAGTATTAATTGCTCTTTTCTAATAACTAATGCAATTAGTAATATAGTCATTTTGGGTAATATTATTCAACATTACCTTGAAGACCTTGGCTATCCTATGAAAGCAAGGAAGAGGAAAAGAAAAGCCATGGAAATTGAAAGAAACAAGTAATATGCTTTTTACTTCCAGCCTGAAAGACTCTAAAAGACAAAAGTAAAATAAAATAAAATAAAAATAAAATCCATAAGCAAATACACTCTTAAAATCTCTCTGGAAATATAGCATCAAAAAATAAAATCCTTAGAGAAATAAGTTTAGAAAAAGAAAGGAAAGGAGAGGAGAGGAGAGAAGAGGAGAGGAGAGGAAGGGAAAGGAAGGGAAAGGGAGGGAGGAAAAGAAAAAGAAAAAGAAAAACAAGAAAAAACCCTTTAATACTGAAATCCTCAAAGTATTGTTGAGAGGAGACTCCTCAAGTGAATGGAGAACTATTTTATGTTTATGAATTTGGAGACAATACTTTAAGGTTGCTATTTTCTTCAAAATTATGTATATAGATTTATTATAATCCCAGTTAAAAGGTGAACACATTTACATCTAGCTAGCTAGATCTTCTCAATAAATGTGTTGGAAGGATTGATTATGGAAATGATAAGGATATGATACAGAAAAAATAAACCTCAACTTTACTTACATCACACAAAGATATTATTAGATGGTCTAAGTATTAAAGTAAAAAAATGAAGCTTCCAGAAAAATATATAGGAAGAAATTTTGCAATTGTATTGTTAGGTGAAGAATTTTTAGACAATGTAAAAATATGCACTAAAAATAGTAAAAATTTATAACCTGGCTCTCAAAATTTGAAACTTACTTCTCTTAAGAAATTATTTTAAAAACTAAAATGTAAGCCACAGTCTCAGAATAAGTATTTATGCTGTATAAATTTGAACAAGCACTTGAACACAAAATAAAAAGAATATGCACTTAATTATATATTAAATATACATGTCCAACTGTTATGTGTCTACCTATGTGTATGAATACATAACAAAGACACAAGTTAATGTGTAAAACAGCTTATTTATAAACCTAAACACTGGAAACCAGCCAAATGTACATCAGTAGATAAATAGATAAGCAAATTGTGACATTCTCACGTAATGGAATGAAGCAATAAATAGGAACAGAATACTGATGAGTGTAACACGTACGATTTTCAAAGGGTGCTGCGCAGGAAGGTCAACCCCCAGGAAATGCTTTCCAATGATACCACTTAGAAAGTATGTGTGCAATTTTCTAGAATAGTCAAAATAAATTTATATTGGAAAAGTCATTTTACTTGAAAGCCAGGACAGAGCTTTGTTTTCCAGGGGTGAGAAGAGAGCAACAGATTACTAAGAGAACTTTTAGGAATGATGGTTGGGAATATAAATGTACAAAGATGGGCATAGATATTTGTAAAAATATGCACATTTGAACTGTATATTAATAAAGCTAAAGAGTCAGTGGGAATAGGGTGCCGTGATATTGCTTCTATAGGTCCACACTTGTAGTCTGAGTGTGGCCAGGGATACACTGCCGATTTGACTTGGAAAAAAGATCTGCGTGTGGACCTCGAGAGAGGGAGGATTAAGAACCCATGGCACCTTTGCCCCTCGCTGTCATGGCGTGTAAACATCCCACCTGCACAAATTAATGGCTGCCGCTTTACTTCTGGTTTTCCAAATGGTGATAGATTCCTTTAATTCAGAATCCCGAATGGAATTCTGGGAGTACAGAATTCGTATTTACCAGGTATACACAGTTCAAGCCACCTCAGTTACTGTGAATCACTTTCATCCCATTTTTGAAGTGAAAACAACAAAAACAACAAAAACCCACAAGCCTAGCAATTTTACCCACAAAAGCTTGAGAAAACTGGGGAAGGTGATTAAATTCATGACAGTTTTCCAAAGAGTAGTTTTCTTCCGTTGATATTGTTTGTTGTCAAATTAACTTCTGTGACTTCATTGATACACATAAAATTTATTCATTTTACTGTGCATTGTACACTGAGCAGCAGGGTATTTCTAAACTCTCTTTGCATTCACTACTTAGCTTTCTTTTTCATTTTACTTCCTTGGTGTTTACTGCCCAGCAATTATTATGTATGTCTTGTAATATATAATTACACACCAGGCTTGCATCTAGCTGAACAGCCCTTTCCCAGTAGGAGGGGGATATTTATAAGTACAGCTGCTGTTATTATTGTGTTACTCTCATGCTTCTTACCTAGGGATAAGGAAAAAAAAATAGAAAGACACACCATTTCCATTATTCTTCTGGTGCTGCACAATGTATTTCTGACCAGAAGATACAATTTTTAAAAATGTAGATAAAGATACTGGGAGTGCCTTCTCTTAGGGAACTAATACTAACACACACACACACACACACACTCACACACACACACACACACACACGTGAGCTGTTCTTGAACACAGTAATTGTACTTACATTAAAGCAAAAGTTATTTCCATTATTCCTTTATCTTTATTTATTCCATTAATATTTGTTCATTTTTCCATGTAAGATTTCTTATGCGTGTACCAGGAGTTGAAAATGGGCTAAGAGAGATGGGAGAGCAAAAGGTGAGTGTCACACAGCTCCAGCCCACCCATTCCTGGGAGCTGGTTTGCTGTTTGTGTTCAGACTTCTCAGGAGGGATTCCCAACACAAACAAACCACTGGTTAAGCTTTGTTGTATACATTTTAAGGCTTCTTCTGCAGCCCCTCCACCCTAAGTTTGCAGTGCCTGCTCCTCCTAAATTTGCCTCTTACAACTTCAATCCAAAGTTAGCTCCCTTCGCACCAAATCTTTACTCTCTTTCTCAGTAGAATACCAAGCCCATCTCCTACACTTTGCTTTGCTATCTCCCTTCTGGGTTGTTTTTCTTCCTTGTCTTTACATCCTACCTTTGCTCCAACATTTGTTCTGACAACTTCTTACCTTATAACTGAATTTCCAATCAATAAAAATTGTATATAAATACAAGAGATGATATAAAATTGTGATGTACTTTTCAGTAAAAAATGTTACTATACTAAAAGACATATTGCCAATAATCCTCCACGAAATAATCCCCCTCTTCCCACAGTGAACACACTTATTCCATCCATCTTGCACTTATGGAGGTCTTTCTCATGAAAGTCTTCATAAGGTGTGATCAAAAATATAGTGAATGCTGCTGCCACATGCCATCCAGTGGAAGGACAGGCTCACAGAAATTTTGGTGTATAATTCACTGGATCTGATACTTTCCAAATTCTGGGTCTTCTTCAAAGCCAGGATTACCATGAAGGTAATTCTTTTGAATTGATTAAGTGCACTGAGGCAGTCATAATGCACAACTAAGGTCACACATAAAATATAACTTTCAGAACTGTTTGAGAAAGTGTCCAGAATGATGGGATAAGTGTGTTGGGAGTGAGGGAAGAGTATTTTAGGTAGTTTAATTGGACTATGTCTTTTGCTGTAAGAACTTTAAAAATATTTTAAACATTCACTGGATTTTTTTATCCCACCAAATATATATGTATTTGTTATTTTTACTTTTTGTTTCATAGATGTATGTTTTCTATGAAATATATGTTTTATAGATGTAATCTATGAGATGTATGTTTCATAGATGTATGTCTTCTTGTTAATTAAATGTTACTTGCTTTGTATGCTGTTTAACTGCTGACAGGCTATTTAATTCACAGGTAACTGCAATATAGTGATTAAGAACCCAGAGTCTGAAATTTCATACTGGATTTATATCTTAGCTACTCACTACCTAATCTTGAGAAAGCTATTTAATTTCTCTCTGCCTTGGTGCTTTCATCTGGAAAGAATAGATAATAATAATACTTCCCTTGTACAGCTGATATGAAGATTAAATGAGTAAAACATTGGCCAGATTGTTTAGGAAGGTGTCCAAAACACAGTTAAACATCAAGTAAATATTAGGAATTATTATTAGCCCTAGGTAAATACAATACTTGTTAATTGGAAACTGAGAAGCATATATACTGTAATTAATACAAATGCTTAACAAGAGCAAAAGAATCTATCAGTGTGAGTGATGACACAGAAAAGCCACTGATTCTATATGTATTAAAAAATATAATTAGGATTTCTTTTCTAACTCTAGAAAATTTAACTATCCAGTGTCTTTACACTGAGGGACATTCCCAGCCTCTCCCCTTCTTTTATTTTCATTTTGAGACAAGTTCTCTTGCTGAGTCACTAAGTCGTTCAGGTTGGGCTGGAACTTGTGACCCTTCTGCCTCAGTCCAGTGGCTCTAGGATTGATCTGTACAGCTGAATTTATTTGGAGAAAACAGACAATCACGTTGACTGATTTTGGTTTACATTTATGGACATTAATCTGTAGTCAGTGCTTAATGTTACCTGGGCAATTGAATTGTTCGAAGTCCACCTCCTCTTTCATTTTCCTTGGTCAGTTTGTTTGTACTTTCTCTTCACTTCTTAATGCTCTATAATGGGAAAGATCCCATTATTATACTGAGCTGAAAAGTTGCTTCCTAATGTATCAAGCAAAAGAGAACTTCCAGAAGCTCCCACCAATACATCTTTCTGCTCTTCTGCCCAGAGTCTAATAGACTTCCTTCCTTCCTATTAATATGATTAGTAGTTAGTGCTTCTACCTGTGGACAACCCCTTTAATGCTACACTAGATCTTTTTCCTCTTGAGTACTCAAAAACATCTCCTAGTATTCCTTTCCTTTCTTCTCCACATGATTAATAATTCCTTCCTTACTGGAACATCTCATCTGCATGTAAACATGGTCATTAGTCTCCTGTCTTGAGTGCCACTGCAGCCTCCAGGTGTCCCTACAGCAACCTCCCTTGTATAGTCTGTCTCTACTTGGCCTATCATTTTCTCCTGAAGCCATTTACATTCATCCTTTGCTTTGAGAACCAAAACTGCTCTTGCTAAGATCCTTGATGATCTCTACACTAATAAATTGGTCAAGACAAACCTTGGTATCCCTTTGAGCACAACCAAACTTCAAATTGGCTTCTTTCTGACTAGAGGACCCTGACCTCTTTTTCTTAGAGCATTTACTCCACAGAACTTTCAATTATAATTTCCATTTTTGCCTTTTTGAGGTACAAATCTTTTCCCAGACTCTTAGTTATCCACCCCACCCCCGCTTTTTTTAGAACAGGATATATTTATTGACACAGAGAAAGCTTTTGTCTGAGAGAGAGGCAGAAAGGGTCCCAAGTGGGTTGCCAAAGGCCCTGCCTTTTCTAAGGATTTTTATAGAGCAAAACCACAAGATAAAGTGGGTCCAAGGTGGAGAAAAATGGGAACTGACAAGGTGGACATGAGGTGGGACAGAATTATGGTCAATCAATAAGATTATGAGTATAATTACTCAGGAAAGATCCCTTCCCTAGGCTTAGAAGATATCATGCACATATTGAGGTTTTAACTCACTATACTCAGTGGGCCTTAAATGACACGAATCTCTTTAAAAAGCCACTGGTCTCTTTCTCTTAAATGAGGAAATAAAATCAATGTGACAGGCTGTCCTCCAAAATTTGGATGGCATTAGATGTTCTAACAGCAGCATGGGGTGGGGGGTACTTGTGCAGTTGTAAAAACTGGACATTGTGTGATCCTTTTGATAATATCTCAAGATATTAGATGACAAATTAGTGGGATTTACCCCTTTGAAATGTAGTCATTAGGAAAGAAGATGTCCTTAGCCCCTAGACTGTGGGAGCGAGGGACCCTAACTCAGATAAGCAGCAGTTAGTAAGGATGGAGAGCTGAATGACATCAATCAACCTTGGCTTTTTCCAGTGTTTCCTGTCAGCTTACCCACCAACTCCTAAATATTCACCTTTTTGTCTCAGTGGAGTTGAATTCACTCTTTGTTCCTTATTGTAATAGTCTTTACTAATTGTCCTTCCTCTTTTAACTCTATGTAGTGAAATAAGTAAACCTCACTATTTTTTCTGAGTGTATCAATTATATTTTGTGTAAATGATCACACCATCTTGAAAATAATTTTCCTTGCCATATTGGCTGCTTTCTTAGTCTTGTTTGTTTGTATATCTTAAAGTTGTATCCCATAAAATAGAGATTATGGAAAAAATTTGGGTGTCAAACTTGGGAAATTAGGTACAGTAAGCAAGGAAAACTAGATTTGACAAGGACAAAATAGAACCTGCTTTTAATTTGGAAAAAAAGGAAGAAACTGGTACCGTTCACCATGGAGCTACACTTGCACTGGTCCAAGAGTTGTGGAAGTTAATGACAGGAAATCAACGGAATCCGGAGGAACTGCATGCCTGAGTGCTGCCCCATGTCACTAAGATGCACCAAGATATCTGCAACGTGTGCAAGCTTGCACACTTCCGCCACCCACATCTCGTACAAATGCTTTTATGGTGGTGGAACCATGTAGAGAAGGATACTTTGGGGCTACATTTCAGTAGTTACTGCAGCCTGTGTCAAATGTCCATATCCTTCACATTGATAATTTATAGATTTTTATCTACAGATCAGACCTCTTCCTTGAACTCCAGATTTATATATGCACTTATGGACATAGTCACATGGATATGTAGTAAATAACTCAAACTTAACTGCTGTTATTTTTATTTGATTAGATTCAACCTCTCACAAGAAGTAGATTTATCCCTGTCTCCTCTCTGCAGAAGATTCTGTTAGGTTTACCCCCAGCTGCAAGTAACTCTTGCTATCCAAACTCTCAGTCTCCAAAGGTCAGTAGCTTAATGGATTTAGGCAAATGGTATTTTTTTTGTTTTTTTTTACAAAGTACACAATCAGTGCTATGATTTGAATGTAAAAACTGAGTAGAATATCATGAGACACCATATGAATTTCATATTCCTCACCATCTCCATCAAAACCTGAGTTGTTTCCCTCCTCTACACTTGCTCCTCTAGAGTCTCGACTTAATCTTTCAAATTAATCCTTCAAAAAGCCAAATCATGAATGACAAATCATGATTAACATGGTTATGATCGTGATGCAAAGTACAATCCCAAACTGATATGTTCTTACGAGAGTTCATATTCTGTTCCCTCCCCACCCTTGAGCCCTCACCACCCACTTTCTACTTTCCCCAGCTCTCCATATGTGCACACTCTTTGCACCATCTACACTTATGGTCTCCCTCAGATCTTCACACTGCTATTTTTCCTGCCTAGAAAATATGTTTTCCTCCCTCTCCATAATAAACACACGATGCTCTTCTCACATTTTCCAAGTTTTTCTCATATCTTACTGTGATGTTCACTTTTTATGTTCATTTGGCTGGTATACAGTCATTTGGTCAAACACCAGTCTATTTAGTGATATATGTGAAGCTGTGTTTTAGATGTGATTAATTTAAGTCGATAGGCTTTGAGTAAAGCAAATTACTATCCATAATATGGATGTAAGATATCTAACCAGTTAAAGATCATAAGAGTCTGAAGTCCTCTGAGGAAGAAGAAATTCTTTCTTCAGATGACGTTGGTACTCAAGATTACAACATAGACATCTGCTGAAATTTCCAGTCTTCTGGCCTTCTGCAATTTCAGATTTACTAGCATATTCTTATGAACCAATTCCTTAAAATTTCTGGATTTTACTTTTCCAGAAAACCCTGATTAATTGTTACACTTTGAGTAACTACTTTGAAGATAAGGAGACATGATGTATTAACTATTGTTACCCTTGCTACAACTTTTTAAATAAAATTTTACTTTATTTTTTCAGAAAATAACAAATGAAATACATTTTTACCCTTTCATTAAAATCTTTGTTCAAACTGAACTCAACTCAGTGAAATTGTCACATGGCAATCCTATTTCCCTTAACCTGTCTTTTTTCCATATACACCATGTTTGCATTATTTATACTTCATTTTTTAAACTTACGCTAGAAAACCTAAGCTTCAAGATGGCAGAGATCTCATTCTGTTCCCTGTTGTATCCTTAGCTCCCAAAAGAGTACATGAATTAGAGTAGGAACTCAGTCAATATTTGTTGAACAAATGAGGAATGAATAAACAAATATTTATTGAATGAAATTGTTGCATATTTGACTTCTAAATAAATTGAATATCTGGTTTAGTTGGAAATTGCGATGGTGACTAATTCCTCTGAATGGCATGGATAATTCAACATAGGGAGGAGGAAATAAAGAGCAAGTAGAAATTATAACAGGATAAATATGACAAATTTTTAAAACATAAACTAAAAACAGGCAAATAAAATAAAAAATTTAAGCAAATAGCTATCTTTTAAACTTCATAGTGCAATCTTTAAGTCAGTAATGATATTTACTGCTTTTCTTGCCTCTGCCTGGAAAAGAAAACAATTCTAGAGAAAAATCATCACAGAGAAATGAAGACAAAAGAAAAGAAAAAATTGGAGAAAGGCATAAAAGAAGACAAATGGCCTTAATGACTGCCAGTGCTTAGCTAAGATTAGGAACTGCAAGTGCTAATGCCACCTATTTACACAGATTCTAACACTGCTTATCTGTTTGCAAAGAAGAGAAATTAGCTCATGCTAGAAAATATGAAAGTGAACAAAACACTAAATATTTATAGCTTGCAAAATAAGAGTGAGGAGAAAAGCTTATTTGTGGAATTTAAATATTTTACACATTGCGTTTTAGAAAGATATTCTTCACTACAGGCCTGACAAATACAGATAAATTCCTTTATCAGTCCTTCCTTTGAGATATCCAGTTCAGACAATGCAACTCAAGCCAAGGTCATTTTTATTCTTTTGTTTACCAAATATACATTGGTTGCTTCCCATATGAGACTCATAGCTGTGTTTAAGAACTTACTACATATAATCAGTGACTTGTTAGCTTGGAAGCCACCATTGCATCAGACGCTAAGAACTAATCAGGTACATACGTAATTGAAAATCATGACCAGATTAAACAGGGAAATATGAAGTGGTGTGAGTCATAATTTTGATAGGGTGTCAGGGAAAAAAACCCTCTTTAGGCATACAGTATTTACAGTGAGACCTGAAATATGCATAGGGCTTAACTGAGCAATGAATGGCAGGATTTACTTTTGGGGCAAAAGAACAAAATGCTAAAGCAGGAAGAAAGTGCTTGGTGTATCTGTAGAACCAAAATCAATGGAGGAATTAGGGGAAGAATTTTGCAGAGGAGGAAGGTAGGGGACATGTCCTCTATGCATGCCATTGTCATCTTTGATAAAGATTTGGGAATTCATATATTTGTACTAAAAACATCAACACAGGAATGTGAAATTGAAAAACAAATTATCAGAAAATTACACACAAGGGGAAGTCTGAGGCAATATTATTTGCAGATATTTTGTTGCTAGAATTAAGGGACAGAAGCTTAGATATAGACCCTGAGATTGGAATTTAAGAAAAAGAAGTTTGAACCCTGACTCTGACATGCTTAGTAGAGAAGTAAATAAGTAAATAAAGTAAGTCATACAGGAGAAGAAAGGCAGAAATGACTCCTCAAAATACAGCCCCCCTGCACTGAAACTGGTGAATGCTGCCTTATATGAGAAACACACACACACACACACACACACACACACACACACACACACCAGAAGTAAAAATCAATTAACCAACCAACCAAACAAAAAACACTAACTGTAGAGATGCACTTAACAATTTCAAGCAGAATTTCCTGAATTATCAGGGAGGAACCTAAATGCTTTTACAAGTGCCTATGTAAAAACAAATAGGTGGAAGTTTAGATACAGAAGAGAACAAAATGAGGTCACAGAATGATTAGAGCAATGCATTTTGAAGACAAGGGCAATGGTCAGTAGAAGACATTAAAGCAGGAAAATGGTTTCTTCTCTATGTTCCTCCCACCAGAAGGAATATGGCCCTGCTCATAGCTAATTTTAACCCAGTGAAACCCATTTTGAACTTTTGAGCTATAGAATTGTAGGGAAAATAATTTATTTGGTTGTCCTAATTTATTATAGTAGCCATAGAAAACATCACAGAAGCAGCTACAGAAAGACACATTAAAAAGCAGATTATTTTGTATACTGTTAGGGTTCAATGTTGCTGATCACTGGTAGATCATGAAGAAGGCTACTCACAGTTGTCCCAACACATTGGAAAGAAAGCTGGAAAAATTATCAACCAACATTCATTCATGATTTATTGAAAGCAGATTGCAGGGACATTAACAGCCTGGCACTCTGTCCTTTCTCCAGTGTGCTAACTTAACATGTGTTGGAAGCCAGAGAAAGACTTCAGGCAAAAAACAGTGTAAGCTTGCAATGTACAGTAATAGAACAATGCCTAAAAACATTGAGGGTTGTGGGCACTGGTGGTATCTGCAACTGTCCATTGCTTAGAGCTTAGATCTACTCATGTGCATACAAAATTCTTTGCTTTTTATCTGATTTCTCAAGGTAGCCACCATTTCCTTTAAAAAAATTACTCCTTGAGCCCAAGAGGTTATTTATTTTGGCACAATACCAGGAGACAAGATAGAAGTGTTAATACAATTTGAGCTTCCATTAGTTTTGTCCTTTTGGGAACACAGGTTTGGGTTATTCTAAAAATTTTTCCTTGATCTATTTTGCTAAGACTTCCAACTCCATTGGTATTTCTAATTCTTTTCATTGGGGCATTTGACAACCTGTTAAACTCCTGCAAACCATTTGCAATGTACTGAAACTTGGTATTATTTCTTCAGAAAAATTATATAGCCTTCTTTCTCAAATGGCTCTGCCTTGCTGTCATGCAGAAAGGTGCCGTGGTGACTAGTGGTCTCCTGGTGGTCTGTGCCCAACCTGACCTATAATCTTTAGTTTTCCTGCATACATTCATCTCACTTTGAGTGTCTTTAGAAATGACCACGCTGCTCTAAAAATACGACAGATTCACAAAAAAAAATCTAGCATTCTATTCTGTCTCCTAACTTTTGTTATTGGACCTCTGTATGAATAAAGAAACAAACAAACAAAAAACACTAAAAAATTTCTGACAGATGGAAATTTTTTATTGGATAGATAATAAGTAAAAACAGATCTAGGTTTCTAGCCCAAGAGCTGGACCTTAGAGGAGGAATAAGAGAGAAAATAGGAAAGCAAATTTGGATTAATGTAAATGAGATCATTCAGTTTCTCTAAGTAGGAATGAAGAAAAACTTAAAGGGAAAAAACCCTTCTCTTTTCAAAGACTTTGGAGATTTCACATAATTTTTCTGACTTGACCCCATAAATGAATGGTGACAGCCACATAGAGATGAAGTCATATATTCCTGACCTCCTGCATTTTCCTCTTCTGTCCCAACCAGAATATTTCTTGTGACTAAACTAGAGTTTGTTTTTCTTTTGGATACTGAAAAGTTGAAGATGAAATGAATACTAAATGAAGCAACTCATTTACATTTAAAATCTCGAAGTAAATTGTTTAAGTGCTAAAAGTAATTGCCAGTATAGTAACCTAAAGGTAAGGGATGAATTTCAGTGATTTCAAATATAGATAGCCAAATAGTTCACTTCTTAAAATACCAAATTTGTATCAGAAATTCCTAATCGGCTCTCCTCTTGCCCCAAATGTCATGTTAATTCCTTAGTTTTGGTTCTTTCTGGTTTTGTTACCTGCAAATGAGCACTATTCAAAGGAAAAAGAAAAAAGATAAAGCAATTGTCTGTTACTATAGCTGGTTTTAGCCCTGGTCTTCCACCCACTGAGTTGAAGGGCTTCACAAAAAACCTTCCAGTGAGAGAAAAAGAGACTGTCCCCGTGGGATGGATAGTGGCAGCATCCTTTTGACAGAGATAAATGGCACTTACATTGTTAGAATTTCTTCTTTTCTTCTCTTCCCTCCTCTCTTTTTCAAAACCTAAATGTGGCTATAATTATGGCAGGAGCTGAGCATATAGTGTTTCCGTGGAATGGCAAGTTACCATATTTGATATTTTGTTTTTGCTGTCATCTGACCAAAGGGTAAACTTTTTAATGTAGAGTAGACAACAAACAGCATATGAAGTCATCAATAACATTGTACATTATTTTCTGTTATTTCCTTTAAAGTAGATACGGTTTTCTCAGTCAAAGTAGAATATATGTTTAAACTGTGTTGATAGGTACTTCCCAAGGCATGTTTATGGGTTTATACAGAAGACTGGTAGGTAGAAAGATGAATCTAAAGTGAGATCAACAGGAATCTGGTCTCCAAGCAGTTCTTTTCCTAGCTATTTTTTCTTTTGGGAGAAATTCAATAGTATCACGCTGATAGAAGAGGAATTCTTTGGATGTGCTACCAGTGCACACTGTTCAGGCAGAAAAATGTGATGTCACTGATTCATGCAGTCCTTGCTGATTCCTGCATCATTACTTGTATTTATATATTTATGTGTGAATAACAATCAAGTAAATGAACGACAGTGACAAATTTCTCACTCTATTTTTTTACTGACTTCCTTCCTGTTCCCTTTTTTTAGTTCATGTCTGTGTATTATATCCTAAAGAAGCCACTGCAGCTGTTTGTCAGTTCTCTATAGCAGCCTTTCCTTTCTGCCAGAGAACTAGATCATTCTGGATACTTCGTTCCTCACAGATGTCCGGAATTCATCCAAGATTTCCTGTCCTGATGATAAATGACTTTTTTCAATTGATTGAAATATAATTTTGGAGAGATAGATTGATGTATCATCCAAGGCTTGGATAGTCTACTCTAATAACTTAAAAAAAAAACTCAAAAATTAGATGGATAGGCAGTATATATTTTCAAGTTTTATTAATGGAGGACCCTAACAATTGTCTAAAATAGCATAAGATTGTTTAAAAAATTCACTCAACTACTTGACTGATGGGTGAAGTCATTTTTGAAGACTGTCTTATCTACTAGACTTCAATGTATTTTTATATAAAGTGAAATAAATCAGACATAGCAGCTTAAATATTGCATGTGTTCTCTTATATGAGAAGCCCAAATTATAAACAAAGAACAAAATAAAAGATGGATAATAGGAAGTATGGCAATGATGTTCTCATTTGGGAAGGGATCAAGAGATGGAGAGAGGGAAGGGAGAGGGGATAAAGAAAGGAATGAAGATGTGCTTTGTACATGTGCTGGTTCCTATGGGGAATGCAGACGTTATGCACTGCGATCATGTACTACTAAAAAAAATTAAAATGAGGCTTTGGAGGAAATAAATCAGAATACATTTACTCATCTTTTAAAAATCCCCCCCATATAGTTGACAAGTACTTTTGTTTGAATCATAGGGGTTAGATATGGCAAATTACCTGCATTTATATCCAGACACTTTTCAAGTCATATTTAAATGACCTAAAGGGAATTTCTGAAGGTTTAAATCCACATGGAATGATACAACAGGAGAGGAGAAATAGCAGTAGAGTTTCTGAACTCAAAATAGACAAGTGACAATTAATTTAGCTGGCCAAAAAGAAAAAAAAATAGAAATCTAAGTTGACTATGAAGAAACTTTTAACTCTGTTTATCTTGGGGAAGGGGAAGAGGTGGGAAATTGTCATTTCAGTCTGTAAAAGCTCAAACAAGGTGACTTGATTTCTGAGGAAATGAGCACATCCGCGTGCTGGAAGACTGGGTCCCTGCATTCAGGACTCTGCTGGACTCTACTCTGAGTGCTTCCCCTGCCTGATCATTGGAAGAGCATGACAATAGACTCATATATTGAAGTGCCCTCACTTTGCACCCCAGGTTAGAAATGATTATTTTCCTCTAGGCAAAGCCAGAAGGATTTTAGGAATTGGCAATAGGAAGAACTTCTGAAAATGGAGATGGTATGGGAGGTGAGCAGACTCAGAATAGAAGGTTGACTAAAAGTCTGTATAAAAAGCAGATTAAAAAGTAGTTTTAGTTACTTTCTTGTCACTAGGAAACATAACACCCACAATGAAGGAGGAAGGGTTTATTATGGCCTCACAGTTTATAGAGCTTTCGGTCCATAGTGTGCTGATTCTGAAACAGGAGGTAATAGCAGAAGGGTGTGGCAGTAGGAAGCAGAGAGAAATCAAGAGAGGAGGGAGGGAGACAGATCCTTCCAAGCTATGTCTCCAGTGACCCACCTTCTCCAAAAGGCTTCACCTCTCAACATCACATGTAGCTATAAACTCATTAGTGAACTATGAACTAATTCACTGACGAGTATTACATCCTCATGATCCAATCACCTCCCCGAAGCCCCACCTGTGAGCACATCTTGGGGAGACATCTAGATATAAACTAAAACAGCAGGTAATCCTCATCTAACATTGAAAAACTGGATGGTGCACTGTAGAAGCCATCTTTCAACTCAAGAAGAAAAGATTCAGAGATACTAGTCTCATGTTCATAAGGAGAGGCAAAGGCTCTGAAATGTAGTTCCTATTATCTGGAAGTGACAGCTCCAGTGTAGCAAGAAGAGGAATTTTGAAACTTACTTTCCATAAATCAGTGGCAGTCATTTGGGCCAGGAGGAGAATCAAGAAACCAAACCACACCTTCGTATGAGCTGGGAGACAAGAAGATCAATGTCCCCTTCTCTCCCCCACCAAACAACCAGCTGATTTGGAGGAACTCAGGCTGAGATGACAGCAACTGAGGAAAAATAAATAAATTAATTAATGTTTGCATTGCTTGGTTGACTTTGCAGGCCTAAGGCTGATAGCCCGAACATCTATTTGGAGGATAACAGCATGCATTATTGCAACTTTGGGGGATTTCCTTCTGTTTTGTTTCTGAACTCCAATATTTTGTTCTGTTTTATTGTTTTGATTTATTCTTATATTTAATAACATGAAAAACTATTTTAAAGGTAACAATATGCAATATAACAACCATTGTTAAGTTCCTATCATCTTATTTCCCAATCCTATATTGCTATGTTGTTTTATCATTGTTGTCATTTTACTTTTGTTATTATTTATTTATTTATTTATTTATTGTTCTGTTTGTTTCTTGACTTTTCTGGTTTTTTTTCTGTTTATATATATATATATATATATATATATATATATATATATGAAGAAGATACGAATTTTGGACTATGCAGCATCTCTGCCTCAATATAACTAGTTCCTAATGTGGGAATAATATATTTGGCTTCATTTCATTCAATGGAAATTTCCAAATTAAATATTTTTGTTTGAACATATTGAATGGTGACTCTCATCAATATCATAATAAATGTCTGAATTTGCAAATTAGTTCCAAAACATGAGTGATTCTTATCTTTGTTCTACAAGTTCATGAGGTCCAGCTCCCTGAAATTCTTCCAGATGACTGAGACCATCTGCAATATGACACAATTTATAAATACCTTAAGATTTTCAGTGGCATAGCATTTCATATGACATATATGCTCCTTTCATTTTTCCTTACTCCAGAGCAGACATGCTTTTGTACCATGTACCACATCCTCTTGGTATACCTGTATTCTCAGTAACAGTTGTGATATGTTCCTCTGCATACTGATGATTTTCTGCCTTCAGCAATTATTGTATCTTTTGTCATTCTCTGAACCCTAAGTAATCCACTTATTTAAAACAAAGCAAAACTAAAAACAAAACAAACAGGGCAGCTTGAATTCATGCTCTTTGGATAGGGGTCTAATGAGGGTCAAATATTGATAAATAAGTATCTTGACCTCTCATCCATCAAACAAATAATGCCAAAGTATGGTCTACACAATTTCCCAGAAGCTCTTAGTTGGGATTGACACTTGTGTACTCTGAGAACACCTTTGCTGACTTCTCTCACTTCCCTATGCCAGTTTTCCGAGCCTGTCTTTTGTGCTTCCTGAGGTCACCTCCCACATAACTCCCTCCAGGGAAGGCTTTGTCTTGTTTTCCGCTTTGGGGAAAAAGTCAAACATTTAGTTTTGATCTTATAGAAACCCTTCCTGTGGCCCCATTCCAATATTGTGCACAGGATAAGAAAAACAAGTGATCAGCATTCTGCAAAGGTGTGTGTTTAGATTTTTATTCAGCTTATCTTTCTTAGGACTGATAATGTTATTTCTTAGGACTGAGTAATGTTATTGCAAGTATTTTAGGGAAATAAAATCTTTTCTTGTTTTTAGTTATTGGTTCATAATAAAACAAGAATTTCAGAAGTTAGCACATTGCATTAATTTAAATGGTAGTTACAAGAAATCATACAGTAGGCCGCATTGCCAAGGAGGTTGGGGAGAGTCCAAGTAAATCCTCTTGCAGAACCCGGAGACTCCAGAAGGCACAGCGGCAGTTGGGCAGGGGAAGTTCACTGATGTGCAGTGTCAGCCAAAGGAACCAGATGCATTTTAGGAAAGATCTGGGTCAAAAATTAGTTTTCTAACTTTTTACTAATTTTTTTTTTAATCTTGGCCTTGTGTACTAGAGTTCATCCTCCTTCTCTTTGTTCTTCTTTCTGTAATGGGTAGGTTGGCAAATCCTTTACCAGAATGTATTCCAGATTTTATGACTGGAATTATATTTTTTATAATTATTATAATAATTATATTATTATATTTTTTCTGAATGTTATCTCCTCCTACTGAGGAGTGACTATGTATCATCCCATTATTCTATTCACTCACACCCAGAGGAGGAAGTGTAGGGAGGCTAAAGGGAAGGAACTCTTTTTCAGTGATATTTATATAATTAGCACATTAAATCTATAATTAACTATTTTAGCTATTTATTATAGAGATAATATAAATAAAGTACCTCTGTTATAGGCAACCACATACACCAATTGTCTTATATGTACATATGTATCTATATGCAAAGAATCTATAATATATAGCTTATAATCAGATAGTATTATGTCTATCGCATCAAGTACATAATCAGAAATATAATGAACATGCTGTTTTTTCTGTTGTACATTTTGATTTTTTCAGTTAGGGTCTCCTAGAGATTTTTCCATGGTAAAAATATATAGTACAAACACTGTTTTTTGCAACGTTTTGAATTTAAATTCATTTTTTATGGATACAAGAAAACAAAATAATACAAATTTATGAGACACAGTGTGATATTTTGATATATGCATATATTTTATAGTGTTTCACTATTCATAATTGTGTAGTGAATAGCTGTTTTTAATGTCTGCATAGTTTCAATGTCCATTTAGGCATATGGAATCAATTAATTTTTATGCGAAGGATTTACTATAGATCTTGGGGCTTTTGCTAGTCTTGTGATAAACATCCTTTTATGTACCTCATTTTTACTATGTTATCAAGTTAGAAGTATAAATTCCTAGCAGAATTAGTAAAATAAAGGGTCTGAGCATTTATAATTTTGACAAAGTTTACAAAATTTTTTCCCTAGGGTTTTATTAATTTTGACTCATATAAGTGGTACTTGATTTTTATTAATTGATGTACAAAATTCTGCTATATAAGCAAATTAATTCATCAGTGTTAAAATTATGGTACTTTCCTGTTTGGCTTGATTTTTATAGTACTTGCAGAAAATGTAAATTGCAGTGCATTTAAAATTTCCTTCTAGGCTTCTGACTTTTGTAACTCTCTAAAATCATTTATTTTAGTAGCTTTAGAGAAACCTTATGTTTAAATGTTTGATCTATTTGGATTTTGTGTACTGTAAACCAAGAGCTGAGAATAAATGTCTTTTCTCTGTGTATCTATGAAGTTATCTGAATCATTTGTTTTACAAGCTGTACTGTAATCCCTCTTCCAGGTACTCATTTTAAATGCTATTTTTACCACACTAAATTTCTGTATGTATTAGACATAATTTTGAATTTTTTCATCTTTGTTCAATTGACTTATATTTTAGTCCTCCATAAATATTCTTGGAGGCAGAACAATATGGCCATTGAGAACTTCCAATGATCATAGATACACTAATTTGAATAGTTATTCATACACTCAACTACCTTAATGGCAGTTAAGAAGTCAAGTAACATTAACACAAGACTTTGTCTGGACCTCAGTGCTGGACCTGCTGTGATAAGACCCAGAATCAGATGAAACCAAAGGCTCTTATACCCATCTCAAAAATTTGCAGATAGAAATGCTAGACATACTCTAGCTCTGCTGGCTATATTTGTGTGCTAGTGGGATATGCCAGAAATTTGGCATGTACGATTACCAGCCTTGGTGTGGATCTAGGACACTCTTCAATCTTTGGGCTGTGTAAGTCCTGGGGCTGGGAGAATCAGCCATGACCCACCCTAGGATCATCTTGGGTGACTAATTCTCCTAGGGAATCAGAGAAGGTGCTAGTCCCAGGTATTTGTTTTAGAGTTTGGTGCCTAATATTGGGCAGATCCAAATGACTTCCATACCAAGGCTAGTGTCCATGGGTGGAGTCTCTGGAATAGGTCTGGTGCCCAGTAGAGATATGTGACTCTAGTACATTAGATTTTAATTCTTGCCAGTATCATCTGTGGCTGGTTACAGTGAATTTAGGCCATAAGTTTTTATCTACCTCAGTACCAGCATTGGTCCTACCCATTACTGCCTTGCTTTCAGGGGGCTGTGGGTCCAAGACTATGATGCTGCACTGTGGCACTGGTAACCATAAATGTGGCACAGGAATGTGGGACTCTTCCTCCATGGTAATTCTGCCCAACAGGCAGAACTGTGCAGTCTATCCACACGCCAATGACTGAATGAAGTATTGAGGCCTAACCTGCCTTCAGGAAGAAGTCTTCAGGGATAGAGTATTCATATTGAACAATATACCAACTGGATGTAAAGGGAAATCTGAATTTGGATTGGCCTCTAGAACTGAAACAGTGACAACATACCAAAAGCAGATGCGTAGCAAGGTTGGATTTGAGATTCCATCTAGTGGGAAAATAGTGAAAGTGACTCTAGGCTCAAAAAATAATTAGTTTATTCAGGCTCTGCAGAATAACCAGCACAAAGAAATACAGATGAGAAAGACTGGAATAGATTCCCAATCCTTCAATGCCCAGATGACATTATACACCAAGAAACATCAAAACTGAACAGAAATATAACCTTACCTAGTGATCAAAATAAGAAACTGACCTGATAATAACAGGTAAATACGGCAGAATTCCTAGATGGAGAATTATAAACAGATGTTTAAGGCATCTCAATGCAGATAAAGAAGACATAGATAAATGATTAAATATTCTAACAGAGAAATTTAACAGAATAATATAAATGACCAATGTGAGAAAAGGATATCAGAATTAGAAGATAGTGCTATCCAATTAAAAAAGAGAGCTATAAGACCAACCTCTTTAATGAATATAGATGCAAAAATCTTTAACAACATGTTGGTGAGTAGAATGCAACAAATCATCAAAAAAATCACACATCATGGCCCAGGCTTTATCCCTGGGATGATGGTCAAATATACACAAAAAAATAAGTGCAATGTATCACATAAACAGAAGTAAGTGAAAAATTCATGTGATCACCTTGATATGTGCAGAAAAAGAATTTCACAAAATCAAAAATACATCCATGATAAAAATCTTTAAAAATAGGCAGAAAGACCTTCTATCAATCTAACAAAAGTCATTTATGACAAAACAATGGCCAATATCATATTAAATGGGTAAAAGTTGACAACTTTCTCTCTAAACTCAGTTACAAGACACGAATGTCCACTATTGCCACTACTGTTCAACACAGTCCTCCACACATTAGCCAGTGAAATCGTCCAGTAGAAAAACAAAGGATATGCAAAAAGAAAGGAATAAGTGAAATTATCATTATTTTGAGATGACATGGTCCTTTATATAGAAGGCCCCCAAATTCCACACTAAGACTTCTAAAGTTAATAAGCAAATTTAGTAATGAAGTAGGATTCAAAGTTAACATACAAAAATCCATATTGTTCCTGCACACCAATGGTGAACTCACTGAGGAATGAAGTAGGAACATACCCTTCACAAGAAACATCAAAAAAATTTAAGTATTTAGGAATTAACCTTAACAGGGAGGTGAAAGACTTCTACAATGGCAACTACAGTAGTGTAGAAAGGGAGATTGACTAGAAGAGCAGAAAATAGAAGGATATGAATAGGTGGAGCTAATATTGTCCAGGTTGCCATACTCCCAAAACTATTATATAGACTTAACTCAGTTTCAAATAAAGTGCCAATAACATTCTCCACAGAACTAGAGAAAACTATCCTAAAATTCACTTGAAACCAGAAGAAACCCAAAATAACAAAGGCAATCCCAGGCAACACGAGCAAAGTAGGATGCATCTCAATCCCAGGCTTCACATTGTATTACAAAGCTACCGTGATAAAAACGTGATGGTTCTGGTACAAAAATAACAGGTAGGGCAGTGAAACAGAACAAAGCAGGAAGAAGCAGTTCCAGGCACATTCAGACACCTAATCTTCAATAAAGAGGCTAAAGTATGTCAGAGGAAATAGAACCTCTACCAAATGGTGCTGAGAAAGTGGCTGCACAGATACAAAAGCTGGAAGCTCGATGCATATTTCTCACCAGGTACTAAGTTACAATCCAAGAAGATTAAAGACCTAAGTGCCAAAACAGAAACGGTTAATCTGCCAAAAGATAACATAGGTAAAACTCTTGAAGACATAAGCTTAGGCAAGGAATTTCTAAACAGAATCCCAGTTATAACAAAAATCAACAAATGGGAAGCTCTGTATAACAGAGAAAACAACGAACAGTGTGAAGGGAAAATCTACAGAATGGGAAAAGAATTGCCAGATACTTCTTGGACAGAGGACTAATATGTAGAACATATACAAAATTTTAAAAAATCTTACTCCAAACAGCCAATCAAAAGACGGGCAAGTGAAATGACTAGGCATTTCTCAGAATACATGACAAACATGTTCAACATCTCTGGCCAGTAGAGAAATGACAATCAAACAGGGAGAGATTCCATGTTACTCCAGGAAGAATGTTTACATTAAGGAGTCAAATAAACTAATAACAAACGTGTCTGTGTGGTGGAGAGTTCTGGGTAAAAGAAACATTTGTTATTATTTAATTTCTACATCATTGTTAATCACATAAATTAGTATAGGTATTATGGGAATTGGTATGGAGATTTCTAAAAAACAAAAGAACCCCAAAAAATGAAAACAAGAAACTAAAACTAGATGTTCCATTTGACTCAGCTATTTCCCACTTAGGTAACCTCCCAAAAGAGCTAAAGACATCATTACAGTGATACAAGCACACCCACGTTTGTAATAGCACGACTCGCAATAACTAAATCATGAAGGTGGCCTGTAGGTCTATAAATAAATGAATGAATGACAAAAATGTATTTATATATAATGGTGTACTTCTCTGCCACAAAGAAGCATAAACTTGATTCATTTGTAGGGGGAAAAAAAGTAACTTGAGACCACATTGTAAAGTGAAATAAATCAGACACGTAAACTTAAATATCACGATTTTATTTGTATGAGAAACCCAAATTATAAATAAAAAGCAAACTAAAATATAGATAGTAGGAAACAGGGACATTACTCTTTTGTGAAAAAGAATGTGGCCTAGAAATGAAAGGAGAAAGGGGGAGAAAGGGAAGGGAATGAAATCAATTAAAATGTGCTATGTGTATCTACCAACTCCCCATGAGGAATGTAATGCACTGAAAATATGCACGAATAAAATTTTAAAAACATAAATATGTGGTATGATCTGAAAATAGAGTGAATGTTGAAACTTTAAAAATTCATTATGATTAGTCGCCTTGCCATGAATCACCCTCAAATTATTCTCTTTATTGAAACGTACTCATCGCATCTTCTTTGCCGTTTTTTGATGCAGTTTTAGAATTCTTCTGTGTCTTCAGTTGAACTGTTGTGGCAGCCTTGATGTCCTGATCTGATTCAAAATATTTACTTTTCACGATCATTTTTACTTTGGAGAAGAACCAGAGATGAGCAGCTCCAGACCCAGTCCAAGTCTCCCTGTCTGTCAGATAGTACCCAGTATCAGTACTGACTGAATTCTCTGTATTTTGTTAGGATGCATTTGCAGTACACAGTGGTGACATTCCTCTTGGTACATGTACATATCACGTCTCCATTTTGATTCTCCCTCCAGCCTGCTCATCTTCCTCCCTCCTTCCTTTCTCTGCAGAGTCTATTTCCCTGTTTCTATCATCTTTCTTTTACTTCTCTCTTTAAATTGTTTATATTTTGGCTTTCTTGTCTTAGGGAAGCCATTCCTTGTAGAGAGGACTTCTAGAACCACCTTAGAAAGCGGTAAGAAGATGAGATAAGCATGCTTGAAGCTTGTGTGAATCTTCTGAGGGGAAATCATAGCAATGTGTCTTTTACTTATTTTTTTTAAATATAAAACTTATTTTTTTAAAAAATACAAAAATTAATTGTATATTTTGTTGACTTCTTGTTTGTATGGTTTTTATGTTTTTATGTATCAGTTAAAAAATAAAAACTAAGTATTTTAATTACCCTAGTTTTATAAAACAGTTTAGTATTCAGTCTTTCCTTGAACCTTGATCACCTTGTTATTCTTGTGTGGTGTTTCTGAAAATTAACCCTAGAACTGCCTAGTTTGACTTTTTTAAAGCATGCTTTTATTGGTATCATATTAAGATTACTGATTCACTCAGAAAATTGATAATCCTATGATATTAAGAGTTATAATTCAAGAACATTACATTAGTTTGTATCTTTTGTGTTCCTCAGAAATATTATAAAGATAGCATTTTACTCAGATCCTGCATAGATAATTTTAAATTAAAGTTTATAACACTGCTGTTTTTCAGTTGATCTTAGTAACACATAAACATATTATTTCCAGTTGGTGAAATCTTTTATTTCGTACTACATAGTTTTTATGTTGCATGTTCTTCTCACTCTGAATTTGTAGGCTACTAATTCTGGAATAAAGTTTTAAAAAATGGAGATGAAAAAATATTTTTCTTCATATTAATGAGATTTTATTTTCATTTCATTTAGCTTGATGTGCTTCTCTAGTATTTCATTTTTTGTCAATACCTGGGAATTAGTTTTTAAAAATTCAGTAGGCTCTATTTCTGTGCAGTTTTAGGTTTATAAAAAAATTTTTATGGGAGAAATAGACCATTTGTTTCTGTATTTTTTAGAAGAATCCATTTCTCATGTGGTTTCTAATTTTTCTACTATTTCTGTGATCTTATTTGCCTTCTGATTCTCCCCTGAGCTCTAAGGTTTCAATATTCAACCTTCTATTAATGTTCCATATCTTCCCTGAAAGTTTGTGTCCTGATGCTTCTAAAGTCTTTTTGAAAAAAATGTATTTAAAATTATTTCTCTGCCATTGAAACAATTTTCATTGTTTACATGGTAACAGTTTGTAGGTAGATTTTTTTTTTTTAATCTTTTCCTTCTTGTTTCTCTTCTTTTCCATTTAGTCTTTCAGCCTTCCTGCAGTACGTAGTCTTTTTGAATGAGTTAAAGTTGTTTGATAAATGCCTTTGTGGTGACCAGGCTAGGCCTGGACTTCCTCTAGCAGGAATTCTGTGCATGGTCCACAGTTGTGTTTGTGAGAGAATTCTTCTTATAGCCAGACATGAGCGGTGGAAGTTGGTTTCTGGAGCTGTGAACCCAGTACAGGCTGCTCTGTCTGGAGGTGGTCGAGGATGGTTGAAGTGTGTCAGCTCTTGCTAATGAGAAGTGGGCCAGAGTGTGTGAAGACCTCACCCAGACAAAAAGGACTGTAAGTGGAGAAGCAACCATGAAGTAACTAACCATGAAGGAGAGCTTGAGACATTCCCCACAGTGGGGCAGGAACCCTGACTCTCTCGGGTGTCCTTGGATTGACCTATCCTTATTATCATATCTGATTAATTACTGATGAATGATGGGAACACATGCACAATTCAAAACTAAAAGCAGGGTAGAGATAAATTGTAAATATGCAGGGGTAGGGCACAGACTGTCTAAATTAGGAAATATGGTAAAATAACTGAAAACAAAACAAAAGACCTCCTCATCACCCACACTCTGGTGGCATCCAGGCTTGTCTCTGAGCCCTATCCTACTTTGCAAGGAACTCACTTTGAAAATACTTCCTTGCCTGCGCATGGTCTCTCCCCTTTCATGAGGGGGTCTGGGACATTTCTTTTCCTCTAGGCACCAAGAACCAGGAAGGTCAGGGGACATTCTTACTATTGTTTTCCTCAGCACACTGATATTAACATTTTATACTCCCCTTAATGCATTCTTATTTCCTTTCTTTCTAACCGACAGAGAAGTAATAAAAGCTCTGGCCTTACTGTGTGGCCTCATTCAGCAATGCCTCCTCTATGCTTTAAAATTTGATGACAGACTAGATCTAGGCTGTCCACTCCACTCCACTGTAACCTTGCTGTTGTTCCAAACACAATATCATTGATCTTGTATATCAAGTGTTTTTCTGATTAAAGAATCAGTCCGATACTTTCTCATTTACAGCATTCTTTCTTAAATCATCTTGTACACTAATTGACCTACCCTCTGCATTTTATAGCCATTCATCAAATCTAGTTTTACTGAAGATGGAGTTTGCAATTCTATTTCTCTTTTTATTTTGAATGATTTCTAAGGAGGGAGAAGTTATCTTGTTTAATGTATTTCTTTAAAATAAATAACTTATACTATTTTTGAAATTCATTTTTTCTTCATTCTAACTAATTCATAATAGCTACTAGATATAATTTCACCTTTGTGAGTTATAAGGAGAAGTGAAGAGAAATCATCATTAATCTATTGTTACAAAATAGTGTATAGTACTCTGGAATTCAATTTTTCTTAGGACCACCTACATCGTAATATTTACTAAATCAGATTTCACTTTTATTCTTTAGTTTCTTAATCATGGCTGGAAGCAACTTTTGAAGACTAGGTATATTTAAGCCTTAGTAAGTGTAAAATTATGCCTTATTAATTTTGGCAGGAGAGTTGTGGAGAAAGAGGCTGAAAGAAGAAATGTGGTAGGATCAGATCAAAAGAAGAAGTTTATACTGTGTTATTTTCATTGAGGAATTAACTAAAACTGTGTTTAAAAATGATTTGTTTGATTATAATACTTTATAATTTTATAATAGTTTGTAATGGTGTACAAGCAACAATAAACAATAATAACCCTTACTTTCAGCTAATCAAAAATCAGTAATAGCATAAAAGTTACTAACAAATGATAATTTAATGCAATTGCCAAGTGTCTCATAAGATCAGTTCTTCAAGCTGAGAACATATTATCAGGTGTTATTCTGATTAAGTTATCAGATTAAGTGTATCGTTATTTCATTGGTCTTTTTAGTTAATAAATTAGAGTGTTAATTTACAGAATTTCTTGCAAAAAGGCTCTAATTTAATAATATGAGGTTAAGTTATTATTCTTTATGACAAGTGCTATTTCATGTGTTGCTTAAGAAATTGCTGTCTGTTTAAGCTAAGGAAAACAATGCTAATATGAATTCATCTGAAATATAATTTATCAGACAAATTAACTTATAAATTAAAAGTATTATTTTATCCATTTATTGGCACTACACAATTCCCATTTTACTAGAAACAGATTATTTATGCAACAAAAATTCATTAGTTCCATGATTTTACTGACAGGGACACTTATAAGCACCAAATATGTGTAGAATACTCTGAAGATTCCTGTAACTCATTCTACTTTTAAACTGATCTAAAATCAGTCCAAAAAAGCCCTAGAGCAGTTTGGCATATAGAAACTTAAAATTCTCCCGTGTCTTCTTATTAGTACTGTACTTGTTCTTTTCAGTGATACTTCAAATGGTTTCTAAGTTTTCTTCCATGCATGAATTTTCCACATAATTAGAGGCAAATCTCACTTCCCTACTAAGGTTTTACTTTCAAGGATGTCACACCCTTAAAAGAAAGAGCAGATTGTTTCAAGGTGATGGGAAAGGAAGCTATGACCTGGAGCTTGTAGGTTACTTCAGGAATCTAAGTTACTTAATGAAATCTGAAACTCAACCTGACTAGAGATTGTGACTCCTGAGGATGATTGAAGAGTGCTTTCTTGGGTTTTTCTCCTTTTCAGTAGGAGTTAAAGAGGTACAGGAGGCATTAAGACTGTGAATTCATTAACTGCGTAAAGGGAAGTTTATGAAGAACAGTGTCAGTGGCACAGTCATTAAAGCTATGTCCTGATGAATGGTCTTGATATTTGTTGATTTTTAATTCATTGCAGCAGGTTATAATTTTAATAAAGTGAAGAGGTAAAAATAATATATTAAAGGTTAACTATAAGCTAAAATATTATTATGGGTAATAAAACTCTTCTTTTTAATGGTAATGGAAGAATTTTGAAGCCTGGAATGTCTAAAAGTGATGACATAAGTGCTACTATCTCCCTGATAGGAGAGAAAGTTGAGATTTGTAGTATGATTGAGAAATTTGTACTTCAATATGGAAAAAGATTAGTAATGATAAGTGTTTTTACAGTCACTCAAGAGCGCTATCTACCTTGTGGAACATTACTACCTTACATTTTGCCAATCATATAAGAAGACGCACATAAAAACTAGTGTTAAGGTCTACACTATTTCTGAATATTCAGCCAGTGCTTTGCTGTTCTTAGAGAGCAGTTTAGGTAAAAAGTTATCTCCTGTAGACATTCTGAAAACATAGATAAATCTCCATTACTTGAAAATAAGAGCTTCAGGAAATTAATAGAAGTTATGCTAATTAGGATTCAGGAAGAGTAGGACCTAGCCTTGCAGGGAGAAAGAAATTAATCACAAAAAGAGTGAAAAGCAAGAGAACATGAGTTAAAGAATTATTTATGAAAAGGTAGACAAAGGAAAAAACATAATAAAGTAATCTTCTTGTAGAATCAGGATGTTTGAGGATTGAGAATAAAATAAAATTTTTACCAGTTGTTTTGAAAATCGTTATTATGAATAATCATAATTATTAACTTGATGGGATTAAGAAATACCTAGCAAATTAGTAAAACACTTTTTCAGGTGTGTTTGTTTGAAACGATTGGCACATATTGTAGAGCAGAAAACCAAGGAAGAAAAAACTCATCCTAATTGTAGCTGGCACCATGCAATGAACTTGCAGCATAGATGGAATAAAGAAGGGAGGAGAAACCTAGCCTGCATTTGAAATATTCCATTCTGCTTCAGTGACTGTGTCTTTTGCTGCAATTATTATCTACATACATCAGACTCCAGTTTCTTCACACTTTCAATGTACACACATATCAGCAACTCTCCAGGGAGTTTCCAGGCATTGAGTACTGCATCCTTGATGTCTTTTTATTATACAGCTTCTATCATCTTTGGAGTAAGAAGCTAATGAATCCTCTGGCTTCCAGCATACAGATAGCTATTGTGGACTATCCGATCTTATCTCTGATCTTGTTCCTGTGAGCACTTCTTCTAATCTATCTAATTAATCTTCTTGCATGAATCTAACTCTAGCTCTATCATCTATTTCCTTCAGAGACCCCAAACCAAAACAGAAAATTGGTTCCAAGAAATGGAGTTGTTGCTGTGACTATATCTGACCATGTATTTCAGAAGCCTTTAGATATGACTTGTGGGAGGAATTTGGGAAAGTTTGATGAAGCTGGCTAGAGAAACCATAGAATACTGTAAGCAGAGCCTGATAGAGAATTCTGGTGTGAACTCAGACCAGAATGCTGACATTGTGAGGGCCTGACTAGTGCAGTTTCAAATGAGAATTAGGACTCTATCGAGTTAGACTACAGATCATGAATGTTATCAGATGACATTTAAAAAAGCCTCGAGGACATTCCAAGAACCAGCAAGACTTATCCATTGCAGGATTAGAGGTGTAAAACTAAAAATCTTTCACTTGAGAAGATTCTCGGCTTCTCAAGTGAGAAGGGTAGCCAAGGGAACTGGTTCCCTGGGATGTGTTTCTCCTCGCCCAGTTCTCCAGGTACTCATTTCTGCCGCAGTCATGGTTCAAGGTGTAAGCAATTCCCACATAGAGAGCAGAGTTTGGTATCTTCCACACAATGTAGTTTATTCAATCATCTAGACTGCGATACTTTTGGAAGTATTGAGGGGGTTGGGTCAGCAAATCCTGTTCAAGAGATGAATGAAGATGTGAGAGACAGAGAGTATCTTTTTGGATGCACCCAATGATTAACTCTCTCTTAACAATGACAATGAGAGGAGCTATGAGTTTAGCATAAGTTGTGAGGTTTTTATGACCTCCATGGCTCAGACAAAGTTATTCTAAAATTATTAAAGTAGGACTCATTTGTCCAATAAGTCCAGTGGATAAGCAGAGAGTGGGAAAACAAAATAATTAAATACAAAGTTTTGAATCTATATGGTCCAGTTGCTGTTGGATAGCTTAATGCATTAGTTGTAGCTCCCAGGGTGAAGGTGTGAGGGGAGGAAAGGTTAGGATTTGGATCACCCCAAAGAATATTAAATAGATGTGTCAAAGGATGAGTGACTTCAAAGACTGGGACACAGACAATATCACCAAGCATTTTTTGAAAACCATTTAAAGAAGTCAATTGGTCCCACTTAAGAGAGGGCTTTTGGTGCTTTCCCTCTGTGGAAATGTAACCCAAGTAGTTCCAGGGGGACATTTTTTGTACTTTATTAGGTGCTACATTCATTGCACTTGTTCTAGCAGTTGATGATTGGTATGGTTGCCATGTTGTGACAATTTGAGAAGTTTAGAAGCTTAACTAAGCAACTCGCAGGGACCATAGTCCTCACTTTGTAAACTTCCTTATCCTGTGGAAGAGGAAGACACAGAGGTCATGTGAGTGCTACACTCACCCCGTGCAGGGGTAGCTTGCTTACAATATATGGGAGGCAAACAGGCTTGTTCTCTACTTTTTGGCTTTTGCTGATTTTGCTCTCTTCTGCTACCTTTAACTATTGCCCTCTGCCAGGCTGCCCTGCCTTGGAGCCAGCTGATTTTTAAACTGAAACCTCTATAAACTGTGAGCTAAATAAACCTTTCCTTTCTTAATTTTGAAGGTTGGGTATTTTGTCTCAGTAATGAGAGAAAAAAAAAGACAATGATTTAGTTTTAAAAGTCTAAGGGTTCTGTAGTATTCAAGATATAATCTATGTGATGAAAAATAACCACATGTGGCCACTGTCAGATGTATACTAGTGCCTAAGCCATAAAAATTTGGCATGTAATAGGACTATGAAGCAATATGTGCAGTAGCACTTTTTAATGAAATCTCTGAGGAGGAGCTGAGTTCTTGATAGAAGGAAGAGTGGAAGTATACCTTTCACAATGTTGAGGAGCCAAAGGAATGGTAAAATAATGATTTTTTTAGATAAATCACTATCAATGGTCAATCTTGGGAGTCATAGATAGGAAAGGAAGCCCAGGTTGCAAAGCCTCCAGAAGTCAAATGACTCCATTGATCACACAGAGGATATGCAATAGTCTCCATTTCCTTGACATTTTTGGTGTGACAAACATAGGGGAATTCCAAGGACTCGTGAAGTTTCTACATGTCCCTGTTGTAACTGTTCCTCTACTAAGAGGCGAGCTTGATGTAATTTCTCCCCTTTTTGACTACTGCTCAGCACAGACCAGCTCTCATATGAACCAGGTGAGGGCAAAAGCAGTAACAGCGGTGGCACCTAGGGACAAGATGGATTACCTAATGAAAATTTATAGTAAGATCTTGTAGGTATTTGAGCAATAGGTGGATGGATGAGAGCCATCTTTCCCTCTAGGCCAGTCACAGAAAGAATGGCTCAGCTTTTGGAGCACAAATGATGTGGTTCCAATTCCTATCAACCCAGAGGAAATTCTTGGCAAGACTAAGCTTGGAGGCTTTTGTTTTGTTTTGTTTTTTCAATAATAGTAACATCTACTCCTGTATCCAGCATTCCTAGGAAGGTTTTATTTTTTTATCTGAACAAAGGTTGAGAGGATGTGATGTGCTGGGCCAATAGATTCCCTGGTCCCCAGTGCTCCCAAATCCCTGATCTCCCCTTGCCTTTTCTTTAGACCAAGGACTCCAATATGGCAAGAGGAGGAGTTGAGTAACTTGATTCCAAGAGTAAAAATTTGGATTTTCTTCCCCTGCATTAGTACCACAAGTTCCTCATACCTACAATGCCCAGAAATCACTATTACTCCTTGAACATTTTAGTCTAGATTTTCCCAAAGTGAATCCTAAAGCCCTGGCTGAAAGGGACACATAGACTCTGGTGGGGACCTTTGTAGGTGTCTCTCTCTCTAACATTTTGACTTCTGTTCTAGGGAGCAAATCCACTCTGTCGCTTTCCTGACTATGGTCACAAAGAGAAAGAATAGTTTGTTTTCATCTGACTGAAGGCCATCAGGGTCTTTGTATATGTGAAAAATCTGGTCACCTTAAAAATGACAGCATTTCCAGCTATGAACATCAGTGGATTAATCCACTGAAACCTATAGTAGCCCATAATCCAATGACCCTTCCAGGGGTCTCTCAAGCCAGTTAAATTGCCATTAAGAATAACTGGCACAATTCTTCCCCTTATGAACTTGATACCTAATCATAACTCCTTAGATCATACTTAATTTTCAAATATGCACAGTAGTAAGGTCATATTTTCCTAACTTGATGATAATTGAAATTACACTAATCTCTTTCTCAATAAGTCTGCATTGCTCAGGAGTACAAAGTCTCCTCTGAGAGTTGAGGTTAACTCTGTGCTGTGAACCCTATAAAATTCAAAAAAGAAAATTATGTATTCCTAGCATAGGATGTTAACACAGTGTTAACATTACTCCAAAATGGCAGAATAGGGGGACAGAAAGGACTCAAACTAAAGCAAGACTGAAACACAGTAGAGCAAACGTTATATGCAAGAATGATTTTTACCTTTATTAGAAGGCCAAACGGCATCAGCAAAAACCCCAGATTAATGTGTCTCTGTGCCCACTAATTATACAATGCCTGTATGAGATTCCCTGCAGTCCCTATTAGCATTTTCATAGTCAAATTGAAATAAAAGAATATCCATAGTTTGTAGATGGCTAACCTCCTTGGTATGACTGTTACAATTGGTCAGTGAATTGCATAAAGGACTCTGATGGGCTCTGCTTGATCTCAACAAATGACACTGAGGACTGACCAGAATCAAGAATGCAACCCCAGGCCTGTATGGTGGCAAGAGTGCATTGTTTAAGTCTGTTGTAGGAGCAAAAGCTAGATTGAACACCTGAAAGCACATTTTGTGTATCTTGTTCTTCACAAAGACCATCAAACTTAGTAAATATTGAGGGGGCTGTTAAGCAGGTCTTTGTTAAGGCATGCCAATCCCAGCGGGTTATATGAGGTTGAATGCCTAAAGCCGTAATCAGCTGTTTAGAAAAAGGGCTAGTTAGTCCATTTTCTGTGATAGTCTTTCTGATCTCTTTGTAGACTTCAAATTGTGGGAATCATGTATGCTGTTCCTACTTTGTATTTGCCCTGGGAAAGCTTTAACACTCCCCTCTCCCCCAGCCACCTCCCTCAGGCAGTCCGTAAGTGCAGATTGGGCCACCGAGGTCTGTGATGGTGAAGGTAGAGACATTGGTCATTGGTCATCACTGAAGATCTTTTAGGCTGTCATTCAGAGGGCTGGATGACTTAATATCGACTGATTAGCTTCCTTAATTTTATTCTTCTGAGCAGGCTGGATGAGGGGACTGGGGAAAAGATCCCATGTTGTCAGGGTGGCCACTGGTAGTACCTTTTTCCCTTATCCTTGAGCCTTCCTCAAATTTACCCCACTGCATCCCATATTTCTATGTTTAAGGTGCCATGGCTGGAATACCATAGATTATGTTCAAGCATGAGCTCTCAAAGTTTAGGAAGCTGTTCTTCAGTGACTGATGCATCAGCCACCTACAACAGTTGGCACAAAACCTTGATGTAACACCTTTTCTCTGTTGTTAATGACTGTCTCATTGTTACTCGAATTGAAAAGATGTCCAAAAGCCACAGAAAGTCCCTAGATGATTTACATATCAAGTTTTCCTTCTAGTTTCATGTTTGTTTGATTTTGTCAATCATCATTGAAGCAGTTTAAAGTCCTTGTTCAGGTCCCACTTGCCAGGTTTGGGCCAGCAAATGCTGTTACAGAGATGAATAAAGATAAGAGAGACAAAGAATATCATTGTGGGGGATGCAGAGGACTTCACCAGAAAGGAGTGAAGTCCCTGATTCAAATGCCCAGATTTATTGAGGAACAACAAAGCCACAGAGTTCTTCAGAGCACAGGTGCTTGTTTTAGATAATAACAGTAGGCCAACAAGGGATGGTGACAGTTTGGCTGGATAATTAACTTTAATTGTCCCCTTGGGAGCTTCTCTATTTCCCCCATAATCCCCATCTCTGTGAAAGTTGGCAAAACACTGCATTTTCAAGACTTTTTGACTCCTAGGAATTCGCAGACTTCTGCCTTTTGAATCAACCAGAGCAGACAACACACAGGGTAAAAGGTGCTTCCACTCAGATTAATACAGAGGCCTTAAGAGGCAAAGCAGCTAATCCCTGAGTGGTGTTCCCTGAAGCTATGTGGATGTCATTAAAGGTGGAGGCTAGCCTCAGGAAGCTGGAGTTACTGGAAACATGGCATATCTGCTAAAGAAAGCCCCAAGAAAGGAGTGGAAGCAGCCTCAGATAAAAGCCTGTGTACTGAAGCTTGTGAGATCATAGAAGTGGGCGGGCCCCCAAGCCCTTTGGAGCTTACAGCACGCAACTATATGCCACCAATGCCAGTCATGAGTTAAAAGACGTAATATTTGCTCTATTGTGTTTCAGTCTTTCTTTAGTCTGAGTCCTTTCTGTCTGGCTATTCTGCCATTTTGGAGTAATGTTAACACTGTTGACATCGTATATTGGGAATACATAATTTGTTTTTTTTTAATTTTACAGGGCTCACAGCACAGAGTTAACCTCAACTCCCGGAGGAGACTTTGGACTCCTGAACAAAGCAGACTTATTGAGACTAAGAGGAAAGGATTAGTGTAATTTCAGTTGTCACTGAGTTAGGTAGAATTGTTTACTACTGTGCATATTTGAAAATTAAGTATGATCTAAGGAGTTATGATTAGGTGTCAAGTTGACAAGGGGTAGAATTGTGCCAGTTATTCTTTTTTTTGTTGTTTTGTTTTGGTCTTTTTGAGACAGGGTGTCACTGTGCAGTTCAGGCTGGCCTTGAGCTCACTTTGTAGCCCAGGCTGGTCTCGAACTTGCAATGATCCTCCTGCCTCAGCCTCTGAGTGCTGGGATTACAGGCGTGAGTCACCACGCCTGGCATACCAGTTATTCTTAATGGCAATTTGACTGGATTGAGAGATCCCTGGAAGGGTGACTGGATTATGGGGGTCCCATAATTTTCAGAGAATTAATCTCTTCACATTCAGCACTGAAAGCATTGTTTGGCGTGGAGATCAGTGGAAGCCTGCTTTTGGAGAGTGTACCTCTTTGTGGCACTCTTTCCCTGCACTTTGCTCCCCTGACACTGTGAACTGAGCAGCTTTGCTCCATTGTATCCTTTCACCAGAATTTTCAGATTCTTTTAAGTGAATTAATCTAGGACTTAAGGATAGTGTTTTCTAGAATGTTCCAAACTTCTTCATATTAGAAGATGTTTATATTTACCACTATGGCAAAGTTTCTGGAAATATTTTTCTTTAGCCATTTGACTTAAAGTTGGATATTTTCTGAAATATCAATTCAGACTAGGAATTAGCCTTTATAAGAGTGTATTATCAAGCAAGGTGGTATGTTTTCAAATGTGACATGTGTACATTTTCTAAATATCTCACATAGAACTTTTTATAAAGTCATTTGGTTTCCTGATTTTTCCAACATTACTTGTTCTAAAATTTACAATACCCTTTCAAGTCTCATTTAGGAAAATTTTCATACTTTTCCAGGAATTTTAAACAACAATTTTAAAAAGATTTACTTAGAGGTTAAGAATTTAAGTGTTAATTTAAAGGTCTAATGCAAAACCAGGACATTTTCAAAATATCCTAAATGCTAAAAAGTGTATTATAGACACTAGATGCACTGTTTTATGTTATGTAGGCTTATAATATGTCATGGAATTGGTTTACGAATGAAACTATCTGCTATTGTTTTGAAAGCTGAAAATCAGTATATTTGCTGACACTGTTTTCAATTGTGGAAGGGTACTATGTCACTTCTTTGATTTTAGTTTTGAGTGTTAGCAATCTAATTTGGACTTCACACCTATCCCAAAAGACAGTCCTGTCCCTATGAGGAATGAGAAACTTCCTGTCATTGCTATTTGCTAACTACTATTATATATGCATCTGTGGTAGGTTGTAAGTTCTTAATTGATGGCTGCTTTCTAAGAATACTTAAGCACACAACAAATCCTTATGGAGTTTCTAATATATCTCAAGACTTGCTGCTAAACTTATGGTGCAGAGGATGACAGACAAATGATTGCTTTCTTGAAACTTAATTAAAATAAGCTGGAGAATAAGCTGGTTATGATGCTGTGAAGAAAGAATAATGGAATAGAGAGTGGGGATGACTAGTTTAGATTTAGAAATCAGAGAATTTCATGGATTCAACTTTATTCTATGATACTGTTAAAACTCAAATAAGTTGAAGGAGGCAGCCCTGTGGAACCTCTGAAAGAAGATTCTCTGGGCAGAAGGAAAAGCAAGCACAAATTCCTTAATGTAGGTCTGGGTTGCTGTGTTCTGTGAACAGAAGGAAGTTGGTGTGGGTGGAGAAATATGAAAAAGTAAAGTATATGAAGACTGGACAAAGGCACAAAGGTGAGTTCACCCAGAATATGAGATGTTCACATCCTATTGTAAGTGTAGTGGAAAATCACTGTAGGGTTTGAACAAGAATGTTTTACTAAAAAAAAAAAAATTATGATCTAATTTAGGTTATAAAATTATCATGTTGGAATCTATGCAGAGAATAAGGAAAATGATGGGAATCTGGAGACCAGTTAGGAGGCCTTGCCCACAGTCTTTAGGAAATATTGGGATGTCTGTAATAGAAAGTGGGAGATTCAGAATTATTTTGAAGACACATTTGAGTGTTTTACTAATTGATTAGGGGAAAGAAGCAGTTTAAGTTTGATACCTGAAGTTTTTATCCACCAATTGAGTGTATGATAGTGATATTTATGGACTCTACCTAAGGCATATATTCCAAGAGATAAAAATTCCTGGGTGACTTTCAGATTACCCAGAGCTCTGATTTTGGCAGCTCAGCAGAATTATCTTCAGACTTTCTTTGGCACTCACAGACAGCCTCTTCAATCATCTGGATGGAACATAATTCCTTTTATTACACCGCTTTATCTCTCAGGTACTACAGTGATTTCTGTTCTTGCAACTGAACTCTGATACTGTGAATGTGGAAAAAACAAGAAAATACAGTTTCATTGAAGACAAGACAAAAAAGTGCTTGTTGGTGGAGAAAACTGTCAGCTACATGGGCTGCTGAGAGATCAAATACAACAAATTTTAAAATATGACTTTTGGTTTTGGTAGCATGGAGGTAATTAGTGATGGTGGTAACTACAGTTCAGCAGAATGTGGGAGGGAAGCTCAAGTAGATGAGATTAGAGAAATTGGAAGTGAAGAAATGAGAAAAATCATAGAGATAAACTTTTAAGTAGTTTTGGTTAGGCTGTAATTTGCTTTTGGTTACAACTTAAATCTGAATTCCAACTGACTTAAGCAATAAGGAAAAGTAAATCATTCATGTAATTGAAAAAGACTAGAATTGAGGGAAGCCAGCTGGATTTCTGCATTCTATTGTGCTCAACAGTTTATACTTACTTTCAACTTTTATTATAATAGTAAAACAACAGTAGTAATTCTGACCCTATGTTCTTATAGCACGTAGTCTAGAATGACAGGAAAATACAAATTCTAGCATTCACTCTGATTGGAGCACTATAGGTTAATCAAGTGTCCAGAAGAATCTACGAAGTAGTGTCGTTGGGACCTAAGCTCCTGCCATTCCCCAAATCAATAGCCATGGATGGGAGAATAATGTTTTCTGAATTGCTTACACCTTACACAGAGATTAATCTCAATTACCATCTGGCTGATGGACAACAAGGGTTGAATTAGTCTCCTTTCCCATCAGGACATAATAACAGACCCTTGCAATTTAAAAAAGGAGAGATTTAATTTGGCTCATGTATTCAGAGGACTCAATCTATGACTGGCCGATTCCATGGCAGAAACATCAGAGAGGAAGTCATGACAGAGCAAAGTTCTTAGTTCACTGTGACCGGAAACGGAGCAGGAGAACACTTCCAGAGAGGAGGTGGTGAGGGACTGGATATCAACCCCAGTTTCCCACCTCCATGACCCTCCCAGTCACATCCACCCAGAAGTACGCTTTTTAATTACTTGAGTGGATTCTAAGCCAATAAGATTGATGCAGTCAATGTTAGCCATCATAGGAGTGGAAAGATTAGTCAAATTCACATCCCTGTGCATTGTATGCATGCTGTTGAAAAGGAAGTCAGAGGAAGAAATCAGTAACAGAGTAGACATAATTCCACAGTGAGATTTTTAAGACAGTAGAAATGTGATTGGTGAGACAGAGTTCCTGGGGAAGAAATCGTCTAGTTGCAAATGAGAGATAATGGTTCCCAGATAATGACTTTATTGATGAGGAAAGCAGTGATGCAGAGGAATACAGAGGCAGGAGAAGAAGGTATCACATTGTGTCGGGAAAATAACTTCAAATCTGTTAGATGTCAGATGTGCCATGTTTGTATTCTCACAACATCAAGGAATAGAGCTGCAAATCAGAGGAGAAGTTAAAAAGAGTTTATGGAAATAGGGAGAATAACTTTTGAATGGTGGCCACTGAGGCTCTTTGTCAAGGGTAATTTATACAGCAAAATCACAAACTATATGGTTACAAGTATAGTTGCTTAGTTAATATTGATGCAGTAAGGAAGTGAGTCATGTAGTAAGGGTAATTGGAAAGAACAAAGGCATTCTTGAAAAGGGTTCGGTCCAGATCTGGTCACCCACTTATGTGTCTGATGCCTATCTGGGCTCACCAGATTACATGGTATTAATCACAGTATGATCTCAAGCTGCTGAGTATCTTTAGGAAGGCCTATCGGCCTAGCTGCTGTGTCAGTATCTCCAGACCATCTCTTCGGGTTTGCCTCCAGTTGGAATCTAGGCGTGTCCATCTTCTGTGCTGACTTCTTCAAGGGCCCAATCCCTCTCTGACTGTCCATTAACATGTATCTAACCTAGTTGTCTATAATAACATCATCCTTTTGATGAGTATAAAGTGAAAGACGGAGAATGTACAGAAGAATGAGTGAATGACTAAGAATCAACATCATATTCCTGTTTCAGTTTTGAGGAATTGAAATTTTCGTAAACGCTCAGGTCAGCCAACTTGAACAATTCTTCTTTATTCCTTTTCCTTCATTTTTCTATTTTCTTTGTTTTCCAATTCTCTAATCCTTAATTTCTAAAAATGATTTCCCTTAAAATTTACACACATCCATTTAATCTTGTGCATACAAATTTGCAACATAATAGATGTGTGCGTGTGAGTGTGTGTGTGTGTGTGTGTGTATATCCATTCCTTCTCTCCCCTGTTTCCCTCATTCCTCTGGTGAAAGCTGTCATCCTTGCTCAGGAGACTTATTGCAGTAAAAGTCTGCTTGCCTTCCAACTTCCTTCCCTGATCCAATCACACTGCTGTCCGCATAATCACCCCTAACTAGCTCTTGTCTTATTGCTTCCTTGTTCACCACATTTACCCAAGATTCAAAGACCTTTAGGCTAAGTTCTCCTTCTATAGTTTTTCCTTCTTTTTTACAATATAAAATTTTTGAGTCCACTAGTTTTTCTTTTCCCCAACAATCCAATGTCATATTCTTTTTCATTCTTTAGTGTTCACTCACGGTGACTGCTAGGATATACAAACCTGACCTTTCCACACTCATCCTTTGGGGCTCTCAGTGGTTCTGAAAATGTTCAGTATCTGCATAGCCACATGTACCTAGCAGTTACTTGAAATTTGGTAAGTGAGGAAGTTATATTTAAATGTTATTCAGTTTTAGTCTAATTTGAATGTAAATATAAATAGCTATATGTAGTTAGTTGCTAGGTCACAGACCACACAGCTTTAGGATCCACATCTTACCCCATTCCTTCTCTGACGCTTTCTTGCACCTAAGCTCTTCAGTTTATACAGATATCCTTCCTTCTCGGAAGTTCTGCTGTTTTTATAATCTTGATAGCACAAATTCACATTTATTTACATATTTTACTGCTTTTATCTTTTCATACATCTTATCTCCCCATCTTATTCTTCTCCTTTACCTGAGAAATAAACATAATAGCATAACCTTCATTACATATATGACTAAGGTTTTAGGTTATTTGCATGCAAGGACATGTTTCTTCCCTATTAAAACTAGGTTAATAAAAAACTTAATATTAAAAATAGAGAAGCATTCTGCCAGCCCAACTTTCTAGCAGGAAAACGTATTCAAAGTGGCTACTGCTTCTTTTTTTCCTGAGTTTCTACTCTTTGAATTTACTTACAAGGAAGCCTAGTGGAATGCAAGCATAATTATTGTTACTTGCTTTGCAACGACTACTTTCTTACATACAGTGCAATGGTAGTTTAATACTATTAGGATAATAGAAATTTAATTGATGCCTTATGGCATATATGAATATATTTTTACTCAGTTGTAAAACATTTACCTGAAAGTTGTGGTATCACTTGATCCCAAGCTACTCCTTTAAATTATATTGTAGCAATTAAATAAGTTTTTTAAGTTGAGGAGATTCCACTTTTTAAATGGAAAGTAAAGGGAAAAACTATTGCAATCAGGATGGAAATTAAAAGGGTTTCTCAGGAATTTTGTGTTATCCTTTTCCTAAAGGGTTATTCAGATCCCACTCGCAAAATATATGGATGTTTCTGTAGTGATTAGGCTCTAAGCATTTGGTTGAAAGAAACATAGCATTCTCCTTTTCCTCCAATGGTAAAACTGGCCTTCATTTATGCAAATGATGGCACTCATGCTGGGGGCCCACAAGAAAGCCCTGACACAGTTGCATCAACAGAGACATAAATCCCTCCCTATGCTTGCCTTTCCTATTCATGAAACTGCTTCAACTTTCAGTAATGTTCATTTGCATGTTAACACTAGCAAAGAGTATGCAAAACATGAGTGCTCAGCTTTTCAAAGGGGAGGAGGGCATGCAGCCAGGAAGAGGACAAGGGAGGTGGAGGAGCCCAAGAAAGACAGTCGGGCTTGGTTTTGCTTTCCAGGCAACGACAGTCTAGGAACCAAATCAGTTTGGCAAAGCACCTTTTCCTAAATAATAAAAGGAAAGCAAGTCACTTGTCCCCTGCCGGACAAGTCTCCCAAAATTTTTAATATTTGGAATTAAATTAAATCCTTTTAATCTTGTTTGTGAGGTATATCAATTAATATTGCTCTGGGAATAGCTTTATCTTTCTCATTGCTCCTTGGTGGGCATTTCTTTATTTTTTGTACAAGTACACACATAAACCTTGTAACATTTAAACAATGTCATACACTATATCCATTACATAAAGATTCTGCTTACACACAAGACATTTTGATTTGAGAATTTCTATGTTTATAACAACCAATAGTAATCTTGGTGTGTGGATAGTACTCTTTGTGATTTAAATGATTTCACTTCTATTACATCACATGAATATAGGTGCAATGAAGCAATAAGAGAACATAAAATACTGATTTGTAATTATAGCAAAAAAGTTTTTTTTTAATTTTTGCTTTTCAGAGAAAAGCACTACTTTTAAGAACAGTAGAATGAAAAGTGCATTAAGTTAAATCTTAAAAAAAAACCAATCAGGATGAAAAAACAGAACAACAACAAAAGTATGCTAAAATGACAATAATTGAAGGAAAATCTGACATTTAAACATAGGCCCATAATGGTGCCCATGGCAACTCATCTGACAACGTGGTAAAAGAAAAAAAAAGACAAAAAATCTATTCTCTTCTTTGCTTTCAAGGATAATCCTTGCTTTTTATTTATTTATTTTTTTCTTCCTGGGAACCATGACAATTTTTTTTTCTCTCTTGGGACCATGCAGGACTTTCTTTTATAATAGACCTAATAAATAATGGAGGGTTAATGTTCTTTAGACAAGTATCTGGGAAATTTGATCTTCCCAGAACACATTTTCACGCTTATATACAAGCACAGCATTATGTGATCTGGGTGCTGAAAAGCATAAGTAGGGTTAGTTGTTTTATATTTAGAATTTATGCCGCTTTATTGTCAGGCTGAATATAGCATTAAGATGAGGAACATATGTAAATTTTTCTGTCAAATCCAGCATGCTATTCATTATTTCCAGATTTAAATAGAGTTCCCATCAATTCTGCTCATCAGTTATCCGTGGTATTATCATCATTCAGAGGTGGATAGAAATAGTAAGTGTACATTGAAACAATGGCATTCATCTCATTTCAAGAGTAATTTCCAAGTTTTCAAGAATCATATCATAACACCAGGTTGTGAGTCTCAGTTTAGAGTTGACACTATGCCATCTCAAACACCATACAGTGTGCAGAAAGGCAAAGTTGTTAGCACTCATTGGGCTTTATTGATATTTTATACATAATTTGCTCAAGATTGTTTTCCTTTGTTCAAAGTGGTAAATAAGAAAAGCAGTTATTTTTCCACTATTTTGTTTGTAAATCTTCACTCTGAAATTTAAGAAAGCCAGTTTGCATTTTTTTTGGCTTTTAAGGTAAAAATATTAATATTCAACAAAATGGACATGGATAAAGAATACAAAAAGGCCTTTTCATGTTCCAGATAAAATTTTCTGGAAAGATTTAATGTCTATAGAGAATCTTACTGTTCATAGTCTCTTAAAATATTGGAATTCTTTCCTGAGAAAATTAATAATCATTTAGCAATAAGGAAAATTATTGAGCATTTATTTTATGCCAGGTTCATTTTACATAAATTATTACTTATACTCTTAACAGATCTATAAGTTAATATACCCATTTAAAAGGTGAAGACAGATGTTAAGAAAGTCATCTAGTGTCATATAACTTGTAAGCAGCTGACCTGGCATTCAGATCCAAGCCCACTTAAATCCAAATTTTCATGCTTGTTTTTACCACCTCATCCAATATCTCAGAATCAACACCACCAACTTCATCTCTCTTCTTTGATAGATACATTAGAGAAGGTTGCCGAAGAGATTTAAAAGAAATCTTTTTATTTGCTTTTCTCTACATTTTTTGCTCTTGGTTGAGTAGGCTTATTTTAAATTATTTCAAAAAGAGCAAAATGTAAGCAGGTGAAAGACAGAGGTGAACCTCGATTTCTGAGTTCATGGCTAGAAAGGTGCACGCAAACACAGGGTGTGAAACAGAGGTTTCCTCTTCGACAGTGTGTATGGTGGATATATTTCTTCATCTTATGTGTTGACTGCACCTCACATTCCCTGGGAGAACTGAAAATCAACTAGGTGAGAATTAACCATGAAAACAGGATAGGCATAGTGTCCTGACAATTTGAACATAGAGAACAAACTGATTTTTAAAAGGATTTAAAATATATCCATTGTAAAATGAAAGGTGTGTTTGGAAATGGTGTGGAATGTGCTGTTGAAATTGCTTGGTTACTGACGGCCTCAGCTATTGCATCATTATATTTACCATTCTGTTTATGCAAAGGGACACTTTTTCTAGTGCCCTCAGCACAGTTGGGGTACCAGTGTAGGCTTACTCTCACAGGAAAGGGGATCATAACGGATGGCTGTGGTTTGGGGACTTCCATTTACCTATCAGTGGTGGTGAACTTACAGCATCAGTGTTAGATAGCTCTAAAAGGTTCCCAGCACTGACCTAGATAACGCATTCTTAGAATTGCTTTGAGACTCCTCTTAACTAACTCTTCATTTCCTCCTCTCCTTTCACTGGAATTAGGCCTCCAGGGTGGTCTGTAGCCTTTCCTTGCCTTTCCCATTCCCTCCCCTTCGGCCTTATGGACACTTCCTCTGATGAATTTCCTCAACATGTAGTCCTGCCTTGTCCTCTGCTTCCTCGAAGATTCAAATTGACATACGCTCCAAGTTGAGGAGGAGGGCCATACCCTTCGGTTAATGATGTGCTCACCTTTCCTGACACTACTCTTTCTAGGAGTTGGTCTTATTTTTACTTTTTTTTTTTTTTTTTGGTCTTCTTTGACACACTGTCTTGCTATGCAGTTTGGCTTGATCTTGAGCTCACCTTATAGCCCAGATTGGTCTGAAACTAGCAATGATCCTCCTGCCTCAGCCTCTTGAGTGCTAGGATTGCAGGTGTGTGCCACCACACCTGACTGGTGTTGTTCTTATTATCTTTAGCTTTAGTGAGCTAAAGAAACATGGATATTCTATAGCTAAAAATATGTCAGTGAATTTAAATACTGCTTTTTATCAATATATCTGTCCTTAATTATTTGTGTAAAATCAAATTTTATATAAAAAGATTAGGATTTCCTAAAGAAATATCTTACCATAGACTATTGTACAGTTATGCAGGGCTATGATGAGGAGCATAAAACTTTGGTAAATTGCTCACCAGGAAAGAAGGCTTTAGCTCTAGAATCACTTTGAACAACCCCTCAAGATTTTCCTTATTAGAACTTCAGGGTGAATATTGCTTTTGCTCAAATACCGCTGAGCAACTTGCCTATTAGAAGCTGTATTTTTAGGTGATCCAGTTAATATTTTCAGCACTGGTTCCCAGTGTGATTCTCCTGCCAAATCCTTCTGAATGGTATCCTTAAATCTAAAGATCTTTTTCTGTACTCATCACTTACAGACTGTCACCACCTTTCCAGCTAACTATTCTTCAACCAGTTTCTCTTTCCTTGGAAGATTGAGATAGGAAGACATAAATTTTCCCAGCAGGAAGAATTGATTGGCTAGGTTGTAGATCAGTCCAGAGAAGCATGTATGTCCAATTTGGTAGTTATAAGTTTGTAAGAGTTATATGGACAACTGATAGGAACTACAGAATGATACCCTAAAGTTATAGAACCTGGTGATTCTATTTCCACTACTTACTAGTTCTGTGACTTCAGGCAAGTTAATGCTCTTTAAGTCTAAGTTTTTATTTGAAAATTCAATATTTTATTATAATATAAATTATAATTTTTGACATAGTATTTTTTCTCTTATTAGTACTGTTGGGGAATGATCAATGTATGTTATATGAATGAACAAATATAAAGACCACAAATCTGTATAATATGAACCAGTAGAAAAATATTTATTTTGAGTAAATATTTGTGATCACATACTCAGAGTTCTTGTAATGGATGTTTCATGAGCTACATAAAGTATTTAATTCTTGCATATCAAGAAGAAACAAAATGTTCAGCATCATTGGTCATTAGAGAAATGCAAATTAAAACAACATTGAAATTCCATCTCACTCCCAAAATAATGGCCAGGATAAAGAAAACTACCAACAGCAAATTCTGGAGAGACTGTGAGGGAAAAAAACCCCAAAAAACAAAACACTGCTCCACTGTTGGTGGGAGTGTAGGCTGGTGCAACCATTGTGGAAATTAGGGTAGAGTTCCTGAAACAGCTAAGATTAGAGGTTCCATTTGACCCAGCTATCCCTCTTCTGGGTATTTTCTCAGAGGAACTGAAAATATCATACCACAGTGATATATATGCACACATGTTTATAGCAGCACAGTTTGTAATAGCCAGATCTTGGAAACAAGCCAAATGCCCTTCAGATGAGGAATGGATAAAAAGATGTATTTTTATACAATGGAGTTCTACTCAGCTATAAAGAAAGATTGCATTGAGGCTTTTATAGATAAATTAATGTGACTTGAGACTGTACTCATAAGTGAAATAAATCAAACTCATATGTGTAAATATCATGTTGTCTCCCTTGTGTAAAAAACTGAAAAAGCAAATAAGATCCAAAACCTACAGTAAGTATTGTGTAAGGGCAAGAAACTGCTCAAAGGGGAAAAGTAACTGGAATAGGGGGAAGGAGGAAAGAAGGAAGGGAACAGGAAAAAGACATAAATTTGTACACATAAGATAGCTAAGCTGGTTATACGACTAATTCTACTAATTGAAAAAGTACAGTTACTACTCATATAATTAGATTGATTTTGCATGTCTATATCTGGTAATCTAAACAACTCTTTTGAAAATAACAATATGTAATATAGAACCATTGTTAAATTCATATCATTTTGTTTTGAAAGCTACTGTCAGGTATCGTTATTGTTTTGAGTTTGTTGTTGTTATTGTTTGTCTTTTTGTTTTTTGTTTTTTTGAGTCTTTTTGCTCTTAAATAAATAAGTTAAAAAAAGAAGAAGAAGAACAGAAGAAGAAGAAGAAAGAAGAAAAGAAGAAGAAGAAGAAGAAGAAGAAGAAGAAGAAGAAGAAGAAGAAGAAGAAGAAGAAGAAGAAGAAGAGGCCAACTGGACCACTGGGTAAACTGTACAAGCAAACCATGTTGGGCTCAGAAAGGAGAAACCAGAAAGTGCCTCCCCTGAGCCTTCCAAAGCACAGGCTAAGAATCAAGAACCACTCCCCCATCCCCAAGCAACCGGCTGGTTAGAGGACAGGCTGATTTCTTAGCAACTGAGGTACAAAAAGCAAGTGAAAACTTGTTTCATTGAATTTGCAGGCCTGGGGCTGGTGATCTGAGCATCTGTTGGTAGATGGCAGTATGCAATATAGCAAATATGGGGATTTTCCTTCTGTCTTATTTTTGAAGTCCAGTATTTTTCTCACTGATTTTTTTTTTGCTCTGATTTATTGTTTTGATTTATTCAATGTTCCATTTTGTTTGGCTTGATTTTGCTATGTCTGATGGAATGAACAACTATTGTGAAGATAAGATATACTATAGCAACAATTGTTGATTTCCTATTGTCCTGCTTCGAAATTTTGTACTAATTTCACTGCTTTATTTTGATTGGCTTGATTCTGTTTTGTTTTGTTGCAATTTATTAACATTAAAGTAAGAAAAGAAAGAAAATAAAAAAGGTGAAAGTACGCATTCACATAATGGAGATGTCTTTAATTGAATATAGGTTTTTATTTGCTATTACTATTTTAGTAAAAGAAGGTGAATGAGTGTACTAACACCTGGCAAACTGTTTGTCTATGGGGTTATACTTGAAAGCTAGGCGAACTACGAGGTGATACCTAGGATCCTCTAGCCCTCAATATATGGCATGTGCAATTTCTTTCAGTAATTACACTAATTGTCCAATGTACATTCGAGCATAAATATAGGGCTGAACAAGACCCTGTTTGTTTACTGTACCTTGTTTGGGCATTAAAGATGTCCTTTTTTTTTTTTTTTAAGACGGGGCCCAGACTGGCCTCATGGTGATCCTCCTGACTCAGCCTCCTGAGGGCTGGGATTACAAGCATGTGCCACTAGCCCAGCCAAAAGATGTCCTTTTTTGTGACATGAACTACACAAAAGTATGTTGGTGTGCTGATCAGAAAAGAAGCTGACCAAAGATAAGTCAATAACATCGGGGTTAGTAGAAATTGAACTTTCTAGAGAAGCTTAGAACTCAAAGTTTTCTTTCCCATCCCATTTTGAAGATCTCATTTCCTTCTCACAGTCTATTCTTATCCCAGTTTCTTCTCCAGTTTTTTGATTTGTTTTGCTCTAGCTTTACTGTTATCTAGTCTCTACTGTGAGATATCAATTTGGAAGCAATATCAGCATTTCTTTTAGTAACCTGTCCAGAGATTTTCTGAATCTGTATTTTTACTTTGTTATGAAGTATTGTTTTCAGGATTCCAGTAATGAATCTAAAAGGAAGAAAATTAAAGAAAAAATAGTCATATTAATTCTAATATTTTATCTGTTTTTAATTTATTATTTATTATGGGAATGCTTACACATACATGGAGTAGAAAGAATTAATACAATAATTTTTATTGGCTTCATTTAGCTTAAACAATCATCAAGTTGAAAATTTTTCTTTTATTTATCACTATTTTCCCTGTTTTTATTTGTGAAATATTTTAAAGTAAAACCCTGATGTATAACTTCACTCTTAAGTACCCCAGTAGAGACTTTATTAATGATCTTTGCTTCCATTGTTGATACTATTATGAAAAGAGGGAAAACAATATTGAATTCTTCCATAACTTATAGAAAATTTCACTTGGGATACCTGTATGTTGAATGTAGTTGTGAAAAAGTTTCACTTTGTTCTTAAATATTGACTTAAATGTTGCGATTACTTATCAGGCTAGTTTTATCGGTTATTTAGTGAGAAACCAGATTGAGGATTTTAAATTCTATCCACATCCCAGATATGGTAGATACAGTTTTTTGGGGGTTTTACTTATAAATATTACAATTGAAATGCTAGTAAATTCAATCAGGTGAGTATGAAATGCAGTATGCTTTTAGTTCTTCTTGAAGGCCTGAGGTCATTTATAAGTATATATTTTCAAAAACCCTTCTAAAGATTTGACTCTCAAAAAATGAGACATTAAAAAAAAAATAGTAGAAGGCCAGGGAATAGCTCAGTGCTTAGCATGCACAAGATCCTGGCTTCAGTTCCCACCATGATTCCATTGGGAAGGGTATGTAGAGTTAATATCTTACTCTCAAAGGTGGAGAAGAAAAAGGTTTTTCTGGACGTGGAAGGAAGATGAACATTAATCCTAAAAAAATAAGCATTGTTGAGTCTTCTCCAGACACAAGCAGCACAGCTAATTAAATTACTGAACGCACAGCAGAAAACACAAAGAAGGATTTTAATTTCTGTTTTAGTACAAATATGGGTTGGTGCATATTAATTTCTACCACAGTGACTATGCTGGCATTTCTGCGTCTATTTAGGATTATGATCATTTTTGTTTTTGAGGGTGTTTTGTCTCTTCTTGTTACATTCAACAACTGAGTGCTGCTGGGTATAAATCTTGTACTGGATGCTTTTTAATAACTTCTGATACTCAGTTTTTTCCTACATGTGTCTTCAAAGGACAGTTGAGCATTTTTCGTGTGGCTCTAATTTCCTATTGTCTCTTGATCATTTTTTAGGTTTGTTATGAGCATTTAAAGAATGGATATCTTTCTTGGATATTTTATTCATTTCAAATTCTAATCAAGTTTTTCCCATAAAGATATTAAGATTAGAATTAGAATAAAATCTGAAAGAGGAGACATTAACAATTTTTTTCTTATCTAATGATACTCCTGAGGTCTTTGACTCATATTCTAAAATATTTTAAATGTTCTTTCCTTTGTAAATGGATTTTAGAAAGTCTATTTCATTATTTTAAAAAATCATGTGTTAGAAAGTCATTATTTTTTTTTGTCTACGGCCATACCACCCTGAACTCCTCTGATCTCGGAAGCTAAGCAAGGTCGGGCCTGTTTAGTACTTGGATGGGAGAAAGTCATTATTTTTTAACAAAATTATTTCTTGCTTTTGTTTATATACATTTATACTTTTCATGGAAAGTATAGATATTGTAGTTATCTTATAAATATTGGTAGATATTTCCAGTGTCTTGCTTAACTCAAGATCTGATCCAGGCTAAAACTCCTTCTACATTTAACTATTGGAAAGTGGTTTTTCAGATATGTAATTTCAATAGAATCTACATTAAAAAAATGAAAAAGCAGAAGAAGAAAGAGAAAAAGAAAGAGAAAGAGGCAAAGGCAGAGGGACAGAGAAAGAGAGTTTAAGATGTATTCTCTTGTATTTTTGTGTACAGCTATCTAATTGTATTTGCAGTTCAAGATAGATCTATGACAAATATCAATGAACAAAATAAAGGTTCAAGTATTTGGAAAGTTGAGATATAAAAGATTTAAAATGTCAAGAACAAAAGACTATAGGCTTTGTGTTTATTTTCTAAGAATAGAATTATACTTTCTACAAATCATACATCTACTGTTTCTTTCCTTTGAAGTTTCTGAAATTTAGAACATTTAACTATTTTAATATTTAGTCTACACTCTCTTATAATGTCTTCTACAGGAATTAAAACAATTACATTTTCATGTTTTGGGATTAATTAATGCTGAATCATTGTTGAGCAACCAAGAAACAGACTGCATGTAGCAAATCATGAGTGCAAGACATGTTGATTTGTAATTTTAAAAATATCTAGTTTTTCAAGGACAAAAAGCAGACTTACAGAAAAAATTCTCAAGAATTTTAAGTTAACAAAGAGAAACATTTATATTCAAAACATATGTGAAAGAATTTTATTTTTTCAGTTTTTAAAGGATATATTGAATAAAGAGATTTAACGAACCCAAGGCTCCACCTCCTCCTTCTTTGTTGAAAAGTAACTTTAAATCATATTTAGAAGTCACGTTATGGTCCAAGGTGCTAAGAACATTATAATACTTGGAAAATAATCTTAATTCAATTTTACCTTTTTCTAATTTTTTTTGTAATCAGCAAATGATTTAATGTATTTTAGTCTTTAATACAACAAGTTATACTTAGAATCCACAGAATAACATCAATTTATTTTGTTTTCCTTCAAAATAGGGAAGACAATGAAAATGTAAAACTCTCCAAATAGTGTAGTAAGATAATTATCCTTCCATGTTAGAAACTTCAATTCAGTGCTCGTGGTGACATATATTAGTTCATTACCTTTCTTGGGAAAAAGAGAAAAATAGGTGAGGTTGGCTATTCTTTTTCAATTGGATAGCAAGATATTTTTCAATGTAAATTCTCCATAACACAATTCATATCTTCAATATTCATCCACGTTTGCACAACTGCATTGCTTATTTATATATATCATTACAGCATTTTCTCAAAATCTTGGCAGATATTTGCTTTCAAGACAAGATCTGTCAAATTTATGAACCCAGCACTCCATTTTCTGTTAGGGTATTAGTAATTCTAAAGCCTAGGAAAAAAGATAATTGAAACTGGGTCAGAAGCATTAATAATCTATAATTTGTTTGCAAGATTTATTGGCCATTTGTCTATCTTTACTTTTTCTCTGGGAAGTTATAAAATGGAATGAGATACGTTCAGTGACCATTTATCTCTTCCAGTTTAACCATGTTTGTCAAGAAAATGTTTTCATCCTAGGGGACAATGCCTTTTTTATTACGGTGTACAGTAGAAAAAAATATTTCATAGTGTAAGTAATAAAATGTCAAACAAGTAATGAAAGTACTTCTACATATATTTGGTTTATGAGAAAATGAGGACTAAAAAATAGAGAAAAGACTAAGAAAATTTCTTCTTAAAGCTCATTTTTAAAAAACATTAGTTATAGCTTCAAGGGATATGCTCAGTTATTTATTTGTCAGATAAAGTGTGTCTTTTACAGTGAAGAAAAAAAGACTGGAAAATTCCATTTAACAATAATACTACCCTTAAATTATCTTTTGCTAATATGGTACTATGAACAATGTGTTAATTCTTCTGTAGATGACAACATGATTGCTTCTTAATGATAAATAATACTGTGCATATCAAGAAAATACTAAAATGATTTTTAAAAAAATTTTTGAATATATAACTTAAAAAACTGCTTTCAGTTCCTAGAGGCCACTCCTGTTGCTTACCTTGTGGTCAAGTTATCTGTTGTCTGACAGTTTATGCAGCATTGTTTGCTTCTATAGACCTAGTGGAAGATTCTCTTGCTAGTTGGCTAAAATAAAAGTCTTCATAGTAAAATGTCATCACGAGACAGACATCCTATCAGCTTTGACATATTTTATTAGTCAGAGAAGATCACATTTTCTAGGAAGAAGAGACCATGGGCTATCCTGGGATTCTGCTGAACACCGCTCCCTGAAGCTTAAGTACTGTTACACACTTCAGTGGGGTTTAGCATTAAATTATGCTTCTTTGTATAACAATTTTGAATGATATATATACATCTAGTTAGTGTTTGCTTTCTCTTACTAGAATAGCTTAGCTCTCATCAAAGTATTTATTCACTGCACATATGGACCTTGTGCCAGGTAGAATACTTCTTTTCAAAACATAATTTTGAGTTATGCCTCTGAACTAGGTATTGTAGTCTCATGCGATTCCCTGATACATGTTAAGTTCAACCACACTGACAATCCTGGCCTCTCTGTTAGCATAGTAATCCACTGGCCCATAGAGAGCTAATATACTGAGCGACTGCTCTCATCTCTAATTCCACCCACTTTTCTGGACACCGAATGAATAACAGGAAAGACCAAAGGACTGGTTGCTTGTTTCAAAGCAGAACCAACTTGGAGCAATCTCTGCACCAGATTTCCCTGTAGGATGAGGCCAAAGTGAAGCTCCAGCCAAGACTACATCCTCACTCAGCTCTTTTTCCTTAATCTGCTCCAGTTTGCACCTTCCACTTCTGAAATACTCACCAAATCAATCACATTCGGGACAAGCTAATGTTTCAAGCTCTGCTTTTAGGTAATTCTTTTAACACTGCTTTTTATATTTTTATCTCTAGGTATCAAATTTTTCTGGGTGTTTTCATGCCAAAATTGTTTGACTAGCACCTGTTAAGAATTCTTTTTAACTTTATAGGAATTTGAAATGGTTGTTACATTAAATGATGATGTAAATATATGTAAAAAAGAAAAAAGAAAATTGGAGGCATTATATTTTTTTTGCAACTGAATTTTTTACTTCTGTTGTGTAGCAGTCATGTAAGTCTGGCTTGCAGATTTTTAAAATAAGTCTCTATAGAAATCTCCATATTTTCTTAGCCACTTGTTGCAATTTGAATTAAAAGAAGTTACATAATAATATTAAAATCTAATGAATTTAAATATTACAAAGTCACTAAACATAGATAATTCTCTGAAATATAGACACTGTGATTCTATTTACTGTTTTTTTTCCAAACTCACAGATAGATATTTCTTTGCAAGTTTCACTTTTTTTTTTTAACCAGGAAATGTCTAGCCACAGTTATATGTATTCTTAATGAAAGCACATGTTTATGGTCTGTTAGTAACTCATTTTGCAGAGTACTATTTTATCCACTTATTGGTTTCTATTTAATCCAAGTGCTACATTAATTTACCTCAGCTCTTGTACAGTTTATCAGTTGGAAGTGATGACATTCATGATGGCCACATGCAGTACGGTCATCGGCCCATCACAGATGTCAGGAGCAGGGAACAGCTAATATTCCACTTTTTGGTAAAAACAAACAAACAAACAAACAAATCACCAGAATCTCTCTCTTACTCATAGATGTAATGTATGTTCATTTTTTTCACTTAAATTTAATCTTGCTTAAAAATCATTTGGGAGCATCCTAATTAAGATAATAGTAAAGAAAATTTCATGTTGAGGGAATATAGTCATCCCTTGGAATCCAAGGGAGACTAATTACAGGAGTCCCCAGAGACATCCAAATTCACTAGTGTGCAAGTCCCTTGTGTAAAGTAGTGCATAAAAGTGCATTATTTGCATTTTACCTGTACATATCATCCCATATACTTTAAAGCATTTCCTGATTACTTACAATATCTACTCTAATGTAAATGCCACATAAATTGTTGTGATACTGTGTTGTTGAGGGAATAATGACAAGAAAAAATTCTGGGCATGTTCAGTTTGTAACTTTTTCCTTAAATATTTTCTATCTGCAGCTGATTGAATCTGAGGATATGCAAACTAACAATACACAATACTGACTGTAATTCATGTTTTTTAAAAGAACATAACATTATTTATCATCTACATAAATCCTAATAATATTATAGTTTGTTTAAAATTTGAAAGCTTTTATTAATTTATTCACATATATAATATAAGTAATGAACCAAATAGTAAAATTCATATCACACTCATATCTTGAGACTCACTTAATTTCTGTGTACTTGTCAATATGTGTAGTTCCAAAGTAAGACCATATAAATGATTTAGGCTTGGAAATTTAACATTCAAGTTCATATTAGGCATTTTACAGATCTGATTATGATACACTGTCTGTTTCCATAAATTGGCAAACCTATCATGTGCTAACTGCTATGGTTTGGATGGTGCATGTCCTCCAGAGGTCTGTCTGTCTGTCCCTAGGCTGGTCATCCTGGGAGCTGCTGTGGACCTTTAAGTAGTGGGACCTGGAAGGATATTCTTCTGTCACTGGTGACATGGGGTGGAAGGTAATTTGAGATGCTAGTCTCTCTCTCTCTCTCTCTCTCTCTCTCTCTCTCTCTCTCTCATCCTGTTTGAGGCCATACATTTCTTTCTACATGCGCTCCCACCACGATATTCCACCAGAGACCAACTCAGTGGGGCTGTGAACTTTCAAATCTATAAGCTACATAAACCTCTCTTTCTAGCACAAGCAGCCAGTGACAGGCATTTTTTATAGTGTAGAAAAACTAACTAATTAGTCACCCAAGCCTGACACCTGGAAATTAATTTTCACTTAATCTTCACCCTCTTCATCTCCTTTCCTTTGCCACACAATTTGTCACTATGTTCTTCTGACCCTAATGTGTTAATATTGCTCTGTTCTTTTATTTGTATGAAGTATAAATGTGAGTATCCTATTCACTTGCTGAAGACACATGGAAACCTCTTCTGTTCCATTCTATTAAAGACCCCAGATCCTTTGGTGGCATGTTCATGGTATGGCCTCTTTGTTAGTTGCCCACACTCATGGTCTATTTTAACAATTTTTTGTTCACAGCTACATCTTCCTTATTGTTCCTCTATGCCTTAGGATACATTAGGCCACCTTTGCCTGCAGTCTCTTTCTTTTGTTCCTTTCCCAATAGAATCCTTCTATTATGACATCATTTATTTTATTTTTATTTCGATTTTTTTGGTTCGAAGAAATTTATTAAAGTTGATGGTGTATCTGACTTCATCCCATGGGCATTTATCCAGTTGCCTTTTATAGGGCGAGTCACTGGTGTACCTGCACTTCTTTAGTTATGGATTCTTTAAGAGCCAAGGTCTTGCTATGTTGCTGACACCATTTAAAGGTTAACTCTTCCATGAATTCTCTGTCACTTTGAGATGTTTTCCTTGTGGCTGGAATAAGCCTTTTATAGGACAGAATTATGAACTCATTTAGGACTTGATCTGCATACTCATGTGTTGCCAATATCACCCTAGAAAACTGCTTATCACACAACATGTAATAAATCATTTCTTTGAAATAAATGACTGGTTATCTGTTTGTGGTCTACTTTAAATTACTAACCTGTTTCACTGATTGAATTTTTAACACTTGCACAATAGATGCATATGATAGTTAACTTTAATCCACTATGGATTCTTACAGCATAATTCCTGATGAGTACCAAAAATATTTTAGAATCAATAAACTTATTAATCAATCTAGTTTTAGAATCTTGTAATAACAAGGAGTTTTATACTTGTTTTTGTAACTGTTTCTTTTGTGTTGTTTTCTCTGAATTTAACAACTTTTAAGAATCTTATGCAATTTTAGTGAAATCACGTTTTATCAGTGTATTATTGTTTTACTGCTTATTTTAAAGTTTACTGTTGACTTCAAACAAAGATATTTATAATGTAAAAATCTGTACCTCTCAGCATACTATGCTTTCTAAATATTACCTCTTTAAGACTAACAAATTTAAAGCCAAGAAATAACTTTTATTAGAGTAATTTCATGGTCATTGTATGATAGAGAGGAAAATGTAGAGATTTCCCAGATACTCCTTGCCCAACACTAATTCCAGTTTTCCCGTCATCGACACCTTCTATCAAAGGGAACTAAAAATATGACATTTTCTACCCTAAATTGGAATGATCATAAGTATTATCACAGTCAATATATTTTGATTTAAAGAAATGTTCTGTTATTTGGCAAACTGTGTCCCATACTGACTGACAACTAAATAATAGTATGTAATAATATTTCAACTCCCCTCCAAATGGCAAGGAAAAATACAATGCTTTTTATTCAAAAGACCTTCTACTGCAATGTTACGGCAATATTTTTTGCTTCCTTATGTCTTTTCATTTATCTGTTGTTTGCAATGTTTTGTAGTGGATGCGAGGGCAGATTCAAAGGAGAGAGTTTAAATTGCTGACTTGAGAATTACAAATATACTAAGGACATTTGGATAGGATGATAATCATAGTGAAAGACTGAATATTATAAGTGTAGTAGAAGATAAATCATGGCCAATTGGCAATGAGCATAAAAAATAGATTTTGTTTGTTGGAAATTATGGAGGCAATACAGTGTGATCCTATCTTTAAAACTGAGTGGTTACCATGTTACCTTTTCAGTATGTTCAGGCCATTTTGAAAACTACTGATATAGAGAAAACATGACAAGATAAGATTTTTACTGTAATTGTCAAGGTGAAAATGGCCTGGATTGAAGGCTGGCTTGAGAAATACAATAAAGTTGGACCTGGCACTATTAACTCAGATTGCTGCTAAACAATAAGATACAGGATCAATTTGCAGAAAGTTAGAATTTCAGATTTGAAACTTAAAAATTAGATTAGATTAGATTTTGTGGTTGGAGATTAATTTTGTAAGTCCCCATTGAAGTTATAATAACTAAAGCCATAGCAAAGAGATTGAAGTTATGAAAAAATAATTAAAAGAGTAGGTCAAATTTGTAAGGCTGTTTCCACTTGTACACCAAGTTTAGATTTAAGAAATCAGGTAAGGAGTAAAAAATAGTGTAAAGAATCAAGAGAAATGATAGTCTCCAAAGTAAATTAAATTTTTAATAGAGGCTAATGTGCTCAATGTCAAAGTTAACAAGAATATCTGTATACAAGAAACTAGACTGTTGGATTAGTGATTAAAAGGAAGCTACTTTGATGTGATTAAAAAATAAATCTTTTGTAAGTCATGGAGAAGGGATATATTAAAAGGATATATTAAAAGTCTGAATATGGTACTGTCTCAATTTTCCAAAAAAGAAAAATTTATTTTATTAAATGTAGACTTAAAAAGGAAATATTTATAGAAAATATTTTTATTTTAAAGTTAATGTTTTTCATTTGAAGATATATTTTACAATAGCATCTGTAAGTACAATAATATTTAAATAGTAGAGAAATTTAGACATTATTTAGGCCATAATCATATCAATGTAATATAACTATTTTTAACTGTCTGATTTATATATGCATTTTGACTTAACTATTTAGTTAAATCTCACACAAAGATGTGTTTATAAATATACAGATTGTTAATAGTATGCTTCACCTTGTTTTCACATTAACAATTTCCTATGTTTCATTGGTTATCAGAATTTAATGAGTGTAATTTATTTTAAAACATTCTGTAATTCTTCCTGGATCATGAGGCAATTTTCCTCTGGATAGGCATGAAGAGTCATATCTGTCAAGAGGTTCTGTAAAGAGGAAATGTTAATTTTGCTTTTCTTTGTATACACTATGATTTGGTTTCTACCTTAAGCTTGCAGTATTTGCTTTCGATGCTGGGAATTGTTTACCTTCTATTTGCCTTGGATAAAATAACATTTTCTCCTGAAATCCTTCATGGCTAATTTTATATTTGACTGAAATACTGCACTTAGTACTTCTTAATGGCACACTGATGTTTTGTTTAAAAACAGTAATTGTATCTTGAAAAAAATTTTGCAAATCTCAAGATTTTTTTTTCTTGATCCACTTCTGTATTTTTGCACATGTGGAAAATTATTACTTTATGATATTACTTACACATTTTCACTTTTGAGATGGACATCAAATAATGGTTTAGATCTAAAATGTATGTCCAAAGTCAGACATGAGTCTTTGGAAGGTGATTTGTCATGGAGTCCTTGTACTTATCAGTGGATTAAGCCATTGATGGTTTCACAGGTGAATGTGCTGTTCAGGAGGCAGGAACTATCAGGAGGAAATGGGTCATAAGCAGCTTGACATAGAAGGGTGTATTCTTGTCCTCAGCTTCTTCCATCCTTACTGACTCATCCTGTGGTAACTGATCATAGGATGCACCTCAAGAGACAGTGCATGCTGGGGGAAATAAGGTGGTATAGTACTAGCATGAACCATGGACACTGGCTGCTTCTTTGTGAAACTTTCTTGTGCAGTCAGAAAGTTCCACACCTGAGTGTGCTCTTTGCAGGTGGGGCATAGCTGAAAAAAGGCAGCTCACCTGAGGAGGGTACACCTCCCCTGCCAGCTCCATCCCTCACTCTCTGCTTCAGGGCTACCATCATGTGAGCAGCTTTCCTCCACTTAGATCAGTGGTGGTGAGCCTATGGCACGAGTGTTATTATTGAACAGCCTATGGCTGTCTGTTATTACTGAAAGTTCTAAAAGGTTCACCATCACTGATCTGAAGTCTTCCATCTTGCTATTGCTGTTGTTAAGCCTGCTGAACATGGATTTAAATTTCTGAAGCTGAGCCAAAATAAGCTTCTTTAAGTTGTGCCAGGTATTTTTCTTCTCAGGGACAAAGAAAGTGACTATGACAATTAGTTAGATTTAATGTTCATCCTCTGACATGCAAACGCTTTACTATGAAATCTAGAATGGTTACTCTTTGTCCAATCAGCATAATGCCATCAATATAATGGCACAGTGTGAAGCTTTGTGAGAAAGAAAACATGATCAAGATTCCTGCAACCTAAACTGTGACAAAGAGCTGGAGGATTGATATGCCCCAAAGGTAGGAAGTAAAGGTATATTTCTGGCCTTACTGGGTGAAAAATAATTGCTTCTGGCAAGTCCGATAGACAACTATGAAGAAAAAGGTATTTTCCAGATAAATAACTATATATCAAGAACAAGAATATATGTTAATTTTCCCAAGCAAGGAAGCCATATCTGGCACAGCAGCCACAATTGGAGTCGTCATTTGAGGAAGTTTATAGTAATCTATGGTCTTCAATATCCATCTAATATTTGCACAGGCCAAATAGAAGAGTTAAATGGAAACTATCACCTCTGGATCTTTCAATTCCTTGATAAATGTGACTAATTTCTACAATTCTTTCTTAGACATGGTGCTGTTTTTTACTGTTTATTTTCCCTGTTTGAGACAACCCTAATGGCTTACATTTAGTCTTTACCTACATCACACCTCTAGTTCCACAGGTTAAGAAACCAATGTGGGGATTCTTTCAAGTACTAAGTCTCTCTATACCAATTATGTATTCTAGAATTGGAGAAATGACCAAAGGGAGGGATTGGGGATCCACTGGAATTGCTGCAGTTCAGACTGTAGCTAAAATTCCATTGATCACCTGATTTCCATGGATCCCTACATAACTGAAAGCAACAGTGATGTTTGGAATCTTCCAGATTCAGCATCAGTTCAGAACCAGGGTCCAGAAGTCCCTGAATGGTCTAATTATTTCTTTTCTCTCAATATACAGATATCCTGGTCTTTTTTTGGAAGAATGGCAGAAAGATTAATAGAATAATTTTTTGATAATATTAAAAAGGTCCCTCAAGGGAACTTTCATTCAAGGGGTTCTGGGCCTATAAATTGCCTCAGATCTGGGAATTGTTTGAGTAACTGTGATTCTCTGTTGTTAAAATTTAAGACAGATTTGATTTGCTCTAGAAATTTTCTTCTTATATTGATCCAGTAAAAATTTAGTGAGTTTCCTATGTATTCACTTCTGAGAACATCATGCTTAATTATTCAATGCCATAAGTCTACTAAGTCAGACTGTTCCAATTAGTGACTTGCCACTGTTGTCCATTTCAGTAGATTCTCCCATAATGTCTTGAGAGTTGAGTGGCCCTGCCATTCTGGGATCTAGTTATAACCACTACATTTTAGTTTTGAAACTGAGAGATTATGGCACCTGTATGCGATATTTAAACTTAATTATCATTCAGATCTGGTTGAAAGTTGTGTAATGATCAGTTAAGCACACTTCCAGGTGTGTCAGGGTGAGTCATGGAGGTGTAACTTCGGCACTGTATCTGGACCATGGCCCCTTCTTCTCTGATACTGTTTCCTTGCTATGCTTCCTGGCTGCCATGAATGAAGCACCTTTCTTCTGCCATGTCCTTCTACTATAAATAGCTAAGTTATCTAGAAATATTATCAGCAGTCATATAGGACTGAACCCTTGAGAGTCAGTGCAGAAGATATGAACATATTAGAATTGTGGCTGGAGGCACATTTGTTGAAGATCAAGTTTCAAGACAAAGTAAAATGATTATACCCACATACTTCCCTTGGAGATGAAGAACAGTGGTTTATATTCTAAATAGTCATCAATCACCTTGGGTGGAGAACCAAAATCTCCCTAGCCCATTCCTTCCCAGAAAGTCCTTGTTTGGTCCACCTACACTTGTCTGAATTACTCTCCATTTGATCCCCATTTAATCAATATTATCTAAGCTACTATACCTGTAATCTTATTGGTTGACCATAATTTTACCCCACTTATACCCACCTTGTGATTTCCCATTGAATCAGTATTACCTAAGCGACTATACTTGTAATCTTATAGTTTGTCCCACCTTATACCTGCCTCACCTCATAGTTTTACATTATAAGACTCCCATTAATAACAGATTCCTTGGAGCCAACCACTTGGGACCCCCTTCTGTCACTTTTACACAAAATCGTTCTTTCAGTAAATACTTCCTACTGTTATATTTCACTATTTCTAAAATTCATTTTTCTATTCTAGAGAACACAGACTCAGCATATCAGATATCTAGCAGGTCAGGAGTTATATTTACTTTATATTATTTGAAGGTCTTATATCATTCTTGTATCATACACCCTATATCACTTCTGCCATGATATTCCTGCCTTGGAGCCAGCTTACTCTGATAATGTGAGTCAAATAGAATTCTCTTTATTTAAGCTGTAAGTGTCAGGTATTTTGTCTAGTAATGAAAAATTAATACAGAAAATTGGTATGGGATAAGTAGGGTTGCTACTGACCATGAGGTTTGGGTTCTTTGCAACCGGGTGAAGTCTGGAAAAACTTGAAGATTCCAACTAGTGACACACTAGAATGGTGTAAGTATTTTACTGTAAGCAGTAAAGGCTAGTTTCTTCAGGTTTTAATTGAGAATGAGGATTTTGTTGGTAAGTAGACTAGAGGCCATGTATGTTACACTCTGGCAAACAATTCATAACATGTTTCCCATGTCCCAAGACTGTGGGGAGGTTGAGTCTAAAGGCAATAGACTAACTGATCTGGTGGAAAAAATTTCAAGGAATACTTAATATGGAAGTTATTGGCTTGATTGGGATAACTATCCTTTTATTAATACAAAACCCATGAATAAAAGATTTTTGAGTAGAACATGTTATACTGCTGAAATCTTAATCAATCCTAACAATGATGGTCACAGGGACTTGTTTCTTGATTGCATCAAGGCTTATCATTTAATTTTTTACCACTATAGCACATTTCTATATGAGCATATTTGATTTCTTCAGTTAAATATCTTGTGCTTATGATTTTAAAACAGATGATTTTCTGGATGATTTCATTTTTTTGGCATAATAAATCTCCATTCTGCTTTATCACTTTTTCTGCAGTTTCTTTATGAGTTCTTAGAGACAAGGGTGGTAAAGAAAATTTTTCACTTTCAAGGTTTCACTTATCAAGGACAGTGTAATTCTATTTTCTCAAACAAAACAAAACAAAACAAAACAAAACAACAGCTTCCCTGTAAGTGACAACTTTATTTTTTCTTACTTATTAATGTTTTTTCAAATTTCTAGGAGTGTGATTTCCAAAGCATGGTCACTGACTAAGTTACAGTTAGTCCTAAAGTGGAAATTATTTCAGTGGAGCAGAGAGTGAGACTTGTTTATAGTTCCCACATGTCAATACATTTTGACTCAAAAAATACTTAGCAAATGTCAGAAGATGCCATATGTGGTTCCCGAATTTCACAATCCAGTGATGAACAAGACCATCTCATGGTCAAAACTGTAGCCCTGTTTCAAGTAGAAGACCCAGAAGTCAGAATCTCACCCCTTCATGATCATTGAAATACCTGTTCTCTGACCATCATTTCCATGGAAAATTAGTTGGCGTATATTTTGCTTAATTGCCAGAGATGTAAATATATTATGTATTTGTTCATTAGGCAGTTGATGTGATCAAATTAATGAAAAAAAATGAAGTCGAAAGCTTAGTCTTTGTAATTCAGGTTTGGAGGTTTCAACATACTACATTTGCAAAGTGTTATTTCTTTAGTTTATCTGATCACAAGTTAAAGAAATATCCAAGAATGCTAAAAGATATTCCTATTTAAAAAATAAAATCATAGTAATACAGAGAAGGAGCAATGCAGTTAAAGAAAGTCCTTGAAATTGGAATACGACTGTGTGGTATACTGTAAACTACTATCTCCTAAATACCAAGCCTACACATCAATTCAAAGTGAAAGTCCCACCTAGGGACCTGATCTAGTTAAAGTCAGGGATTATATGTCATTTTTAGTCTTCCATCCTGCTTTATTCTCTTTTACTTACAATTCTTTGTAAACCTGCTTTTAAATAATTTTCACACCTCTTGAAAAAGAGAGACTGTACATTGAATAGTGACAATTGATTTTGTCTGCAGTGGGAAGTGGAGTGCAGAGCTATTTGGTTTAATGTTGTTATGTGTGTGTCCAGGGGGTTGTGTCTGAGTGTGATGAACATTTTCAACAGTAGGACGGGGAAACAGACTGCACTCCTCATGTGAGTGTGCCTCATCCAATCAGTTCAAGACCTGAATAGAGTAAAAAGGCTGGAGTCTTCTCCTGTGTGACTGGCTTTGAGCTGGGATGTTGATCTTCACTTGTGTCATGGTATATGTCAGTGGCCCCCAAACCTCATGCCTTTGCATTATGCATTTGTGAATGGTTCATTGTCTAGCGCTCGGATTGGGGTTGTGAGTGCTATGCCGGCCTAGGGGTGGAGCCAGTATGTGATGTAATGGCAGGAAGAAGGCGTATCTTTTCTCTCTTGCCAGGTGGTTTCCACTTTGCTGTTTGCAGCCACCACGAATTGTGGTCCCATAATGCCACCTTGCCTTGGAGCCAACTGTGTATGGACTGAAACCTCCAAAAACTGTAAGAAATAAACCTTTCCTTTCCCAACTTTGGACATCAGGTATTTTGTCTCAGCAACAAGTAAAAGGTAACTAAGACAACTTGCTTTCCAACTTGTATGAGGACTGGAATTTATAACATCACATTGCCTGGTTTTGAGGGTTTGGAACTCAGATTATAAAAGTATCTTTAGCATTCTGGTTCTCCAGTTTGATGACTGTGGATCTTGAGCATCTTAGCTTTCAAAATTTCATGTTCCATTTCCTTTTAAAATCTATTTATGAAGATATATATATCTATAAACATAGAATAATAGATGTTTATCTACTTATCTATCAATCTCTATATATGTAATATATATATATATATATATATATATATATATATATATAAAATCTACTGTTGTAGATAGGTATCTCCTCTGTGGACAGATTATACTATTATAGACATTTATGTAGTCCTTTTAAAGTTTCATATATGATGTATAAATTATGTTTATAGATATAAAGCTATTTATATAACTATATATGACCTGGTGAAACTATATTTGCAGATGTATATCTCTCTATCTCTATTCCTCAGCTTTTTAGTCAGAGTTAAATTGAAAAAAGCTAAATTCAACCTCTTCCTTCTCAGCACATCTTTGAATACCAGATTTCCCATAGCATGAAATAGTCAAATATCAGGAGAAGGATTAAAACACCCTCATAGGATAGTGCTGGTCTCTTACCTATGCTCTACTATATTTTTAGTTATTGCTGTAACATTGCTGTTAACATTGAGTGAACATAGGTGAATTTATATTCACTTTTTTCTTTATTCAAATTTTTTGTTGAAGATAACTATAACCATCTTTAGATTTGAGTTTGGAATGTAACAATTGATCTTCATTATCTTGGATTTTGTAACGTAAATTTACCTACAGTTCCTAAAATTTGCTGTGACTCCAAAATCAATCCTTAAGATGCTTTCTTGGTTATCTGTACATACACATCTATTTATATGTAGAGAATAGAAAAACTTTGAGTTCCTGATTAAGGTTGAATAAAAAAATGCTATCTTTGTTCAGTTCCTAAAAATGAATTTATTTTTTTGATCTACTTAGTGTCAATTTTTCTTTCCCCTTTCTGTTTCGTGTTTGTGATTTTGCTACTTGAAATGACTTCCAATCGTATTTGTGAAGTTCTTGCCAGTGTTTCAAAGTGCAGGAATCCTGATATGTGGCTTATGGAGAATGTGGGCTAGATATGCTTCATCCAGATATTAAACTAAATAAACTAATAAACTTATAAGGCCAGGTTATTTACTGATGAGTGACAAAAAATATTGTGACCATAAAGTCATAAGAACCTTACTTGCATTTTCTGAAGGAGGAGTTGTTCAATATTTGCTAATTCAGTGTCCATGGTGACTTTATATAACACACACACTGTGAACAGCAAGGGTGGGTTGGATGAGGTGGAGAATGAGAGAAGTGAGTGTACTGCTTTCTTTTTGGGTTCTCATTGTACCTATGTTCCCTTGGTTCAATTTCTAGGCTATAGTTTCTCCATCGATTTCATAAGAATAATAATTCCAGAGCACTATCTGAAAACTCATCTCTTTGAATGTTAAAGTAATATATGTATATATAATCATTTTGAACAGAAGTGCTATGATAGCACTACTAAGTGTGCTATTATTGGAAATAAAATATGCTAGAGATTTTGTAATAATTATTGTTTACTAATGTTTAATAGAGTATCCAATATTTTCTTGATTTAACAGAGAGAGAAATAACACTGTCCAGGTTTTGAGATACTTTACATTCAAAATTCAAGTCTTATTTTAGGGCAAGACATTTAGCTTGGTGGCTTAAGCACTTGCCTGATAAGTACAAGGTCATGAGTTTGATGCCCAATACCAACAAAATAAAACAAAACAACAACAACAACAACAACAAAAAACCCCAATCAAGTCTTATTTTAACTAGGAGCATGGTCTCTTCTCTATGTTTCCAAGTTGTCAAAATATATAACAATATATATGTGAGAAAAGCTGAATATTAAATAATACTGTGGGCTTGCATGTATTTATAGCTTTTGTTTTCTCTAGGCCAACTATGCCTAATTCACTAACTCATAAATCTTTCCTACTTTCAGTGCTGCAAAGTCAGTTTAACTGAAGAAGAATGAAGCTGAATTCTGTTCTGCCTCATGCATCACCAACAAAATTGCTAGGCCAGTTAAGCTTTGATTGCAGAGTATTTATTTTTGGTGACAGATGTTGCTGATGTAAGAATCTAGACAATCACATCTTCAATTAGCCCTGGGTTGAGGTTGAGAAAACAAAAATGGAAAGTCTTAGTGGAAGGAAATATATAACATCAAGAGGACACTTTTAGTATTATATTTCTGATGATTTTGTGTATGCGTTTTCATACATAGGTTGTGACTACATTTACATGCAGGCAATGACTTTTGGGCAGAAAGATGGACACAAGCTTTTATGGAACATCTTTCGGAAGGTTGAGGTCAGGTGTAGGGACTAAGAGTTACATTAGCTACATTACAAGCATTTATTTGGATCAAATTAGGGCGTGTAGTAGAGACCTGTGACTAATAATCATACAGTTTCTGGAAAGGGCTGCTTTATATATCTGTGTGTTTGTGTCTATCAGAAACTTATCATTTTATAAGTTTTTTAATCTTTCTTTGTTCAATCATCCATAGATGGCTATGTGTATCTTTGCATGTAACAGGTTTTCAAAAAATGTTGGATGAAATTGGGCATGGTGGAAGACCCTACGATACCAGAATTATAGACAGCTAATTTGGATAGAAATATTGTAGGCAGTCAGACAGGGCTAGGTGCTCGATGGAGTCAGCACAGAAGATGAGATTATATTGCAACTGTTGTATATATTACAACAGAATTTCGTCTGTTGGAGGCCAGGCCTCCAGATAAAGACTGACCAAGGTTACATGCTGCCCCAAGGGATAATTGCTGTCCCTGACCCATTAATGTCTAGACAGACTTCAATCACCCAAGTGGGTGACCAAGACTCCCTGATGCATTCCCTTCCTAAAAAAGCCTTTGTTTTTGCCATATACACTTGCTATGTGACCCACTTTCCCTTTGGATCAATATTACCTAAGTGGCTATACTTATAATCTTATTGGTGGATACTCACATTGTACCCACCTCATAATTTTGCTCCATAAACTTCCTTTGAGAAGTTGGTTCATTGACTACCCACTTTTGGGTCCTCTCCATGCCTCAGGAACTGTCTCTCAATTTTTTCTTACTCTTAATCTCTGTTGTTCCTTAGAACCGTGAACTCAATATATCTGACATCTAGCAGGATGGGCGTTACATTTCTTTCTCCTGTATCATCAACTCTTTGAGAAGTAGGAGGATAGAAAGTTTGAGACTATGCTGGGCAATTTAGTAACTTAGACCCTGCCTCAAAATAACAGAAAAAAAAAAGAAATTTTAAAAGTTGGAGAAAGTCAGGAATGGTGGCATACACCTATAACCCCAGCACTCAGGAGGCTGAGGCAGGAGGATCACTGAGTTTGAGGCCAGTCTGGGCTACATAAATGAGTTCAAGGTCAAGTTGCATTAAAACAAAACATGAAAAAAAAATGATTGGAGATAGAGCTCAGTGTGAAGGGCCTAGGTTCAAACTTCAGTAACACACACACAAGCACAAACACACACACACACACACACACACACACACACACTCACACGCACACACATAACTAAGCTCAGACAGGAAAAGCCTAGTACAGATAACAGTCATAATTATGAAACCTTGCTTTCATGTTTAAACAGGTAGAAAGTGATGACTGTCGTGTTCTTCAGTGATTGCTCTGACTCTAGGTCATTTCAGCCAGACGAATTACTGACCCAATGTATCACTGTTTGTTTAATGAATGCCTAAGATTCACATGTCTGACAACACCACAGTTCTGGAATTCCCTTCAGACTATGAAAAGAGAGAATAATGTGTAATTTAGTCCTATGACAAACCAACATAGAACTGTCAGATGGCTCTGCTCAGCCTCACTTCCATGGGAATCTTACTGCTGCATTGGTTCCACAGGCTCCAGAAATTAATGAATTTGTTGCCAGACAAACCAATAACATCATCTCAGTAAGGAAGGATCTTCCTGGGTCCACAGAATGAAACACCTAATGTGCAGGTACCATTACTATTGGAACAAACATTTTATGCATTTTTTTTGTTTCCTTTTATAGATTTTATGGGTACAAAGCCCAAAACCAAGCATCATTTCTGAGGCCTGATCAGAAGTTAGGATTTGGATTTAGTGGTCCCATTTCATAAACCTATATTTTCTTGGAAATTCTTGTAATGTCACTAGGCACTGCACAAATCCATTCTGTTTATGGAAGGTACAGTCGAAGGCCATCGTGTAATTGAATTGAGCTAATATGGCAGAGCTAATATGGCATTTTGGAGACAGAGTACTGGAAAATGTAATTTTTGCAAACTTAAATGAACAGGTAAACCAATAAGAAATATTGCATTATGTTCTGTATGTAATTTAGTTTGACATTTTAATTGCAAAGATATCTTCACTCTACAAAATACACTGCTTTGGCTAGCTGTGTATCTGCATGTGTGTGTGGCCTATCCGCATATTTAACTTCTTTTGTCTGCCCACTCATTTGTAAAAATTGCTAATTCATCAACTGACAATGGATACAATTTACATACCAAATGAGTCTGAGGCAAGGAAGCAGTTGATTGCAGACAATCAAGTAACTTATTAGGCATGTTTTACATAGCTTTATTCTTTAATAAATTTTGTGGCTTCTTTCATCATCAGATTGAAATGGAGTAAACATTTGGGATGAGTGGTAAAAGTGAGATGGGTTAGGTTTTGCAGAAAGTCTCTCAGATGCAAGCCAGGTAGTCCAACCAGGTCTTTGCATCCCCTGGTTTCTCTCAAAGGTGTTCAACTTCTGCAATTTTTTCCTTTACATACCCTTTCTCCCTTGCTCCAAGAGGGTGAGTTTAACTTGCTGCACTTCCTTTAACCAACTAGAAATTCAGCAAAATCAAAAGTAAAACTTTTAAAAGTGACTTCCAGTTATGGAAAATCTAAAACTAATCATGGGACCTTATGGGGGAAATATGAGAAACACAATTTCCTCCCAAATCAGAATACTCTTCACAAAAATAGAAGAGAAAGAAACAATGCTATTAATGATGAAACATTTCACCAGAATGTGATAAATATCATATTTATATACTGGGAGATTGGAGCTGGAAGAAAAAATCTGTCTTTTATATGGCTTAGCAGGTATACCCTATCATGTGCAGGTATCCAAGACAAATAAGAACTAGTCCTTCAGTAAGAGGAGCTGACAGAGCCATTTATCACACATAGTTCTCTCTAAATTCACTCAGCCATGAGGTGGCCATTTGTGTTCATGAACTAGTTTTATCCAAAGGAGGAAAAAAGGCTTTTATATCTTTAATATCACATAATTTCTCTTATATAAGAAACCTAAAATATAAATAAATTAAAGAATCTAACTAAATTAAGGGTCAAAGTAAAAGGTAACACAAAACAGGAAGATAGGTTTTTGCAAAAGGGAAGGGGGTCAAAAGATGGAGGGAGGGGAAGGAAAGGGAATGAACAAAAAAAGAATTAAGATATGTTTATACACCAACCCTCCATGATAAATATAATAATTACATATTGCAAATATGTTCTAATAACATAGAGCCACCATCCTCCCCCTGAGAAAAACTAACAAAAACTAAGAGGGAACTTTGAAACTTGGAGCAAGGTACTGTAGCTGCTATAATTAGTTTTCTACCCTTCCACAGGAGCTGTAGCGAAGGGTATTATCTTCCTTGATGATCACATTTCAAAGTGAGGGTTCCCAGGTCCTTGAGGAAGTCATTTCTGGTTCCAAGAGGACTGTTTAGTTTTCTAAAAGATTTATGTCAATTTCAAAAATTTTACACATTTTCAAAAGTAAATGCTCTTAAGACATAAATTAAAATCCTGGTTCTATCAATGAGTAGGTATGCCACCTTGAGAAATCCCCGAGTCCTAGGGTTGCCATGTGTATAATGCGAATCTTACTTCTCGAGTCACAAGATTACAATGATGATGAATTGAAATGATTTATACTTGTGCTAAGGACAGAGTCTGCTGCAAAGTGAGCAGTTACTATGTGATTCTTGTACAGGGATAGTCCATCTACATATGATTTTGAATCTTCCCATTAACTTCAGAATGATGCTCCATCTTTTTCTTTTCTTTGGCTCATCCCAGCCTGCTTGAATAATCCACTAGAATCTTTTCTTCAGTCTTCAGATACATTTTCACTTCTGTCACAAGAAAAGTACATAGATGTTTAAGTAAAATATGATACACTGGATTGACTTGGACCTATTTTCAAGAAGTCAGCACTGTAAAAGCATAGTTTAGTAAAATGTACACATAATAAAAGGTACACATTTTAAGCACAGCATAGCTTTCATGACACATATTTGTCTGTGTAATCATCACAACCATCAAATATGTAATAACTGAAAGAATTCCCTCATGTGCATCTCAAACTGTCAGAGGCAACCTCAGTGTCTACTTTCTGGCTCTGTAGATTTAGGGTTTTATACAATGTATACATTATAGATTTCTTAGTGCATGCTGTATTTTTCTTAGTGCTGTAATTGTGGGATGTATCCATATGTAAACAGTCTGCTCCCTTTATTACCACTATTCCATTATACTGTTCTGGTTTAATTGAGTGATTATTGTTGGATATTTATTTCCAGTTTGAGCCATTATTAATAAAGCTGCTATAATATTCTGTTACAAGTTTTTATATGCATGTATGTTTTTATTTCTCGAGTAAATAAAATGTTTACCTTAATTTCTGGATCAGTAGAAAAATACATGTTTGATATAATAGAAGCTGTCAGATCATTTCTTAAAGTTCATGTTTTCTTTTTCAGTAGTGTATGAGAGTTCCAGCTTCCTCACCGACACCTGCTTTTTCACTATTTTTATTTTTAGGTATTCTATTGGATGCGTACTTAAACCCCCTTGTGGCTTTGCGTTTCTCCTTCAGTGTTTCTGAAACGGAAACTTGCTGCTTTTGTTTGTGCTGAGGACATGAACCACTTATCTCTTGTCTGTTTGGGAAGGAAAACTTCACTGTCTGTTTAGGGTGAGAGCTCTGGACAACCTCTATGTAGATTTTAAATGAGGCTCCCCCGCTTCATCCTGGACTCCAGGTTCTGTGCCTCAAATTCTAATGCTTTCCAGGGGATTTCTGCAGTCAAACCTTTCTTTGCCTTTTCATCTTTCTCATTTTTTCTTTGTGATTTGACACAGAAGTTATTGCTAATATAGTTCATGTTCTTTCAAAACTTAATTCTAGTTGATTTAAATGATTTCAACCAAAGATTCTGTTTCCCACCAAATATCTTCTTGTCCTTGATTTCCATGACTCGACTCTGTGCTTTGCTCAAACTTCTCTTTTATTACATTTTAGTCTCACTGACTTATTCCTGTTTTCTCTGAATTAAATTATGGGAGCTGGCCAGGAATGGGGACATCAGCATATTTTTTTATTTCCGGTGATCCTGTGATACAAATCTTTCAGGAAAACTGAGGATTTGGTATTGCTGCTCTTCAGTGGCGACCTCATTCTAAAAGGAAAGAGATTTATTGCTCTGTATGTGTCGTGGCCAGGGCGCTGCCAGATAAAATGTAGAGGGAAGCTTCATGATAATTCTCTCTAAATGTTCTCTCGTTCCTTCGATTCCAAGAAACTATTTCTTATATGTAATGTGTTGACAGCAAGAAAATTGACCATTTCAAGCAGCATCTAAACATCAAGATAGTTTTTCAAAAGCTCAAACTAGGCTTTTTCTCATTTCCTTTCAGGATAACACAATTCAAAAATTCTCCAAAGCTAAAGAGAGAAAGGCTTAGGTCGTGAAAATTTCACCAAAATGGTACAATAATGGGCAAATATGCTTTAGGGAATAATGAAACAACAATATTACTAGTCAATTTTAGAAATATCTAGTATGTCCTAGGAAAATACCAATGTCTATATTAAAATGCATTTTTTTGAATTCCTTCCTCATTGGCCAATTTAGAGATTTGCAGGTACCTGTAACAAACTTAAAATAGTCTCAAAAATACCAAAGTTTGAATCTGGATTGCTTTATAATATGTTTCTATGGCTTGATAATTAAAAAAATTATTATTTTAAGTTTTTAATCAGTGGACTTCCTTCAAACATTGATCCAAATATGCTAGGTATTTTGTATTTATAGAAGACTTTTTCTGACAGATACTAAGTTTTAAGTGCATTTCATGTTTAACATTTCTTATCACATATATCAAATTACCAGTCATGCCAAGTGTGCTTCAGACTGGCATGATCTATGAAAGTTTTCACCTTTAGCTAAGTGGTTTAAATCATAAATGGTGGTGGCAGTGTGTAAAGTTTATTAGAAGCTTAAGACAGTCTCTGACTTGCATTTTTCCAAAGAGCACATCAGGTCCTATAGCTGTAAAAGTCAGACAAAGATTAAAAAAAAAAAAAACAAAAAGTACACTACAAAACACATAGCTTAGCTTACAGTTATATTCTGTTATTTTTCCTAATTGGGAGTCTCAAATATTAAAAATCAGTGGATATTACCTAAGAAAATACAGACAATGGGCCAAGCACAACAGCTGGCTATTACTTTGGGGGACACAATACTGTACATTTTTCACTAATTTTTTCATTCAGTTACCAAATTTATAGTTTATTAAAATGTATGCAAAATAAGAATTTTCCCTGTGTTGTTTTTGCATTTCCTATTACTTATAGTGATATTATAATGCTGTTACCTATAATGATATTATAATGCATTGCAGGGAAGGAAGGAGACAGACAAAGAAAAGTATTTCAACTGGTTGGGCTCATTTCATATATTATACATGAAATGCACATAATATTTATACATTATTTAATAATGTACATAATTTCAGCCAGATGTGGTGGTATAATCCCAGCACTCACAAGGAGGATCACAAGTTCGGTCCCAGTCCCATCAATGCCAAAAACAAATATAGATGATTATTTAACCTACAAATATTATTGGTTTTCTGAAATAGACTACTTTATTACTAGTACTAGTTTTTATTCAAATTTTTTTTTATGACACATCAGGCTTAGTGGAGTGCAACGATGGTAAATAAATTTTCACTGGAGTAGAAATCCCAGTTTATAAGAAATCTGCCTAGGAGTACTGCCTGACAGATTGAATCATGAAGGTGTTAGAATACTTGTCACCCAAGGGTGAAACGGGGCTTTGGGCGGGGTGGGGGGTGCTGGGTGGTGTAGTGCACAGGAATGGGATGCGGGCTTTGCTTTTCCTCACCACCTGCCATTCACTTTGCAACTTTTCTGTTTATTAGACTCTGCTTCATACTCCTGACTTCTTAAATTCTTTGTCTCACTTTTGTCCCTTAAGTGTCTTTTTTCTGATGTTTCAAGTTATAAGATAAGGTAGCCATTTACACCTATTCTCTTTCATCTAGTCTTCCTAATTAACCAAAAGTGTTGAAACAGCCAAGTCACCTTGGGCTTCCTTTAATGTTTTTCAGTTTTCTTAATGTTTCTTTCACCCTCCTGAAACACTGGACCATGTTCACTCCTTTCTCCATTTAAAACTCCAGTAGTCCATAGTACTTTCTTAGTTCTCTATTACTTGTTTTGAAGAATCCTTTTTCAGTCAGGCTGTCTTACTCTACGTCTTTTAAATGTGTTTAAGTGATGTGTCCCCTCCCCCAGTTTTCTGTCTGACATCCAAAATTTGGAAAGCCTAAGCTATGAGAAACAGTGTTCTCAGAGACAAAAGACCTGGCTCTGTCTTTGAGGAGCTGCATTGCAGGGGAAGGAAGGAGACAGACATGACAGTATAGCCTCACGCAGTAAGTGTTGTCTGAAAACTCGGCTCTATTCAGGTCTGGGTACTTCCATGGGAGTAGCATTCCAGTGGGCTTTGGGAAGAGTGACCCAAAACCTGTTTTTCAAAACCGAGGGGAAAACAGAGCCAGGTGGAAATGGAATATGATGGGCCAAGGGGAATGGTCAGGCTGCTCACAGGCTCAGTTAACTTGAGGAAGTATATCTCGTACTTCTTTCAATTTCATGAAATTGCTGAACTCTCCAAATAACAGCTAAATCATTACTAATTTGAGGTTTTCATACACATTCAGGTTAAAAAAAAATGGCAAGAAATCTCACATGTCATTTGAGCTACTTTTAGAAACCGGATAAACAAGGATCTGAACAAGACAGAAAGAGAAGGAGAGAGACAGAGACAGACAGAGACAGAGACAGACAGAGACAGAGACAGACAGAGATGGGAGAGAGGAGCCAAGGTCTATCAAGTGCAGAATGCTTGAGTAAATGTAATATAATTTCTCTATGGACTGCAATGCAACTGTTAAAATGACACATTAAAGCTATTGGTTTCACGGCTTTCATGGTGTTTTCAAAGTGAGAAAATAATGAGCAAGTGGTAATCTTATATCATGCTTCCTTCCCAAAGTTTCAGCTTTGCTCTTAGTTACAGATGACCTGATTCATAGTCATTCTTAGTTTGGTTAATGTCATTTTAAAAAACCATATTAGTTATCATTTATACTCTGAATTATGGGTTCTTTTTCACGTCAATGTTTCTACTGATATTTAGGTTGTTAAATCAAATGTTCAGGAAGTACAAGCTTTTTATTTGAAATTTTTATGCATTTAGATTTTAAAGTACATATTTTCCAGCTTTGATTTCATCAGATTCCCTACTTCCACATTCCTGTTTCTTTAGATAGAATGTTATTTGTGTCTGTGTGGATCCTTACAATTCTAAAATCCCAGAGAAGTGATTGTCCTGAAGCACAAATTAACATTTGCTGAAGTCGGAGGTCCAATTTCCTTGCAACCTTTGACCCATTCATCTATTGTAATTTCCAGAGTTTTTAATCATTTTTTGTAAAACCTGTACCCAGACTACTTGTTTTTATTTTATATTCTGTGTAATGACTATAAAAAGACATGCAATTTCCTTATGATTAGATAACTCAAAGAGTGATGTAAAATTCTTTTTTAGTGTTCCTGCTCTGGAAGGAGTTTAATAACTACACACAGAAAAGATTTCTGACTCAAGTACAACTAGTAAGATGTTCATGTGACTCAGATGCCTTTCATTTTGTGTCTTCACTTTTCCATTACTGTGTGTTACAGAATGGAAAGTGAAACTTATTTAGATTTTGGTATTTGCAACATTAAATTAGCAACATCGAATCTTTTATCAAAATTCCTCAGAGTAGCAATTAAAAGAATTTTTAGATATGATTTTCAGAATTTCATCATTTTTCTTCTTTTGCAATTTTCTTACAGCATATTGTGCACATGGCTTTGGGCCCGTGAGCACTAAGACAGGAAAGTGCCTTCAGATCTCACCATTTGCATGGGCCTCCCACTTTCTTCCTCTTCCTGCCCTTTTCCACTACTAGTGCTCCTGGCACCTAGTCAAACACTGAATAGGACCACACGGAAAAAGAACCTTAAGCTCACATAGCTCACATAGTTATAGTTCATGGCTTTTAAAACTGCACACAAGAGAGCTCGAAATAATTTCACATAATTTAGATTGATTGCAATTTTAAATTGTTCATTTCCCTTCCTTCTCCTTTGTCTCAGGTAATTAAAAGTACTTTCTCATTTCAGCGGATTGTATTTTCCATATTGTACATTTTTCTCTCAGAGGTCTAATTGCCCTATTGTAATTTCTATGGTTTTTAACCGTTTTCTGGAAAACCCACAAAGAGACTATTCTTTATTTTTATTTTAGGCTTTATGTAGTGACTATAAAAAGGCTTACAGCAGTACTAGTATTTGAAATTTCATCATGACTAGTAATGGTATTTGAGTGCAAATTTTTTTTTTAGTATGGTCATTGATAATTGGCATGGTAGCTATTTTATAATTAAAAACAGGAATTTTTGAAGATTCATATTTGAGTCTTATTAATTGAATGATATGACTATTATTAATGCAGTACTAATTTTTCAGTTTAATTTTAAATCCAGAGCTTTCCTTGGATTAAGTAAGTATATTTATGCCAAGAAGTATAATAAACAGTAGAGAATATATTAATTATGAAGAAAACTGTAAATGTCTTTCCCATCATTATTTGTATCCAGATGAAGGAAGGGGCATAGGCCTTCTGCATACAGCTTTTATGTGGTTGAATTTTTGGATATTTATATATAAATCTCAAGGTTAATGCTAAATACATTTGGAATTCGAGGGCAATTCAAGAGGCTCTGATCAGAGTAACCAGCCTTACACTGGGCCACCTTTTCCTGTTCAGGTTTTCTTCAAGGATGCAACAGTGTCCCATTGATGGTAGATCAGCCAATTAATACAGGTCTTAAAGGATCAACAAAAGATCATAGGTGGCTCTTCTAGGAAAGGACTGAGTCATGGCTGTGTGATGATGGGTTAGTCTACTGCTGGCTTTATAGCTGGGTATGATTTGGGAAGATGCTGAGTGATGGGAAGAGGCATAGCATAGAAAGGTGTATGTGTGTATACTTTCTCCTCCCTTGATTATCGCTGCTTCCCACCTACCTTGCCATGAGCTCTTTTTTCTTTGCCATGTTATGCTGTCTAGAGCTGAAAGACTGTAGGCTGAAACCTCTGCAGATGGTGAGCTAAAATAAACTTCTTTAACCTGGGGGTGTTGGGTATTTTGAACCAGCAATTAGAAATTAACTAAGACAGATTTTGTTACTGAGATTGGGGTGACCTATGCCTTTGTTCCTGAAGGTCCTGGCCATTTGTTATCATGCCTGAATTGGGTTGTTATAATTTCCCATTGACCTTAATAACAGGGTATAGTAATAGTAGGAGGTGCCCAAAGGGATCTCCTCCACTCCAACTATATTCTTTCTTTCCTCCATTGTGGAGTAATGGTCCAATTTCCCCTTGATAGTCTATATCAATCAAGCTGTCAACAGCGTGACTCCCTTTTTTGCTTTTTTGCTCAGAGGCATGAGGAATTCAGAATGACCTGAGGGAAGCTGTAGCTTCCAGTTTAATGAAATTATCACTGTGCTTCCTGGTATAAGCCCTCCCTCCCCACTCTGGAGCTAAGATTTCTCACCTAGCAGAGTATAAGGTCACAGGAATAAAAGAATAATTTTGTTAGTGGATCACTATGGATAATGGTGAGTGGTACCACTCCCACTTCTACCCCTTGATTGCTGGACTTGTGAATCCTGGCTATTGGAGATGCAGCACCATATTGTGGGTGCTGATTCAACATATATACAGCCTTTTGAAGAACTTTGCTTCAGTCCTGCAAACTATTGTCATCCAGCTGGCACTGTGATTGTATCTTCAAAAGGCATTCTACTTTTTATTGATCCAGCTGCTTCTGAATGGTGAGGAACATGGTAAAACCAATGAATCCTGTGAGCAGAAAACCATTGCCTCACTTCTTTGACCCTAAAGTTACTTAGACACAATGCTGTGTGGACTACCAAGACAACGGATAGCAGTCAACTTTTTTGCTTCAGCCACCTCTGACATTGATCAATGTGGTCATGAACAAAGTGGCCATGGTGGCAGAGATGAAGTTTATGGGCTTGGTAAAATTGACTCTTATTTACTAAGGATGATCTGGTTATTGCCACTAGTGAATGCCCAATATGCCAGCAGCATAGACCAACATCGATGTCCTAGTATGGCATCATTCCCAGGGGTGGTCAGTTGGTGACCTTGTGACAGGTTGATTATATTGGACTGTTTCTATCATGGAAAAGATGGTGCTTTGTATTTTTCTTACTGGAATAGACATATGGATTTGCTTTCATGCATGTAATTTTTCAGCCAAAACCACCATTTGTGCTAAAGTGTTTTCTACATGCTAGAGAGCTGAAGGGTCCAGTCAAAGGTTGAAGTCCTGGAGTTCATTGCAAAGTCCTGTTGGAGTCTATATGAGGAAGTCAAGCAGTCTGCACTGGATGGCTCACAAGTTTCAATTGGAAGATTGAAGAATCTGTGCTGGAAGCTTGGAGGCAGATGTCCAAAGGTGATAGCAAAGACTGGAGCTCCTCCAAAGAAAGAAAAGTGAGATTTCCTTCACTTTTCCAGTTTATTCCAATCAGTCACAATCAGAGCAGTGCTAAGCCAACCAACGGGGCATGTCTTACTCAAGCTGACACAACAGTTAGCTATCACACTCATTAAATATATAAACTTGTGGAATCTATTAGTGTGCTAAGAATTTTTATGTGTATCTGGTTCAGTTCTCACTGTGGTGGAGAAAACAGACATACACAAAGATACTTGTGCTGTATGGTAAATGCTATGAAAGAGGCATCAGTTCAGGAAGATAATGTAGCATGAAGTAAGCCATAAAGCAGCCTAAGGCCAGGGATAGGGGTGTATGCCCAAAATCCCAGCATTCTGAGAGGCTGAGGCAGAGGGAGTCCAATCCAATCCAATCTGGGCAATTTAGAGACAATGAGACCCCATTTTAAAACAAAAAGATATAAAAGTACTGGACTTATAGCTCAGTGTGAAGTGCCCTGAGTTCTTCAATCCTCAGTAGTGCAAAATGAAACAAAAATAGAGCATGGCATTTAAGATAGAACACATCATCAAGGAATAGAGGTAAAAATAAAAATTCTAACATTTATTTAATATTTACTACATGTTATGTACTATCTTAAGTGATGAACTAAAGCATTTCATTTTCCTGACAAACATAAAGTAATTTCATTCTAACTGTATCTATGAGAAAAAAAGAAGCATAGAATGTTTAAGCAAATTTCCCAAGATAACACAGTCAGTAAATGATGGATACTAGATTTGACTTATACTGTTTGGCTCCAGAGTTCCATTTTCCTAACTATTACACACAGTTTTGCTAAGGTCAGTTGATGAGTGTCATGAACAATAAGAGAACTAAAATTGCTGGATAAAAATCCTAGTTGGGGAAGGCAGAAGTAAGAGTTGGAAAGACTGACAAGAGGCAGATATAGACAAGACTTGTGTTGCTAAAGGTTAGAATAAGTCTTTACCTATCCACAGCAAGGGGGTCAGTTTTATTTTATTATTATTTTGGCTTTCAATTATGATGTTTTATAAAGTATAACACTGCTTACTCAAATATCAAGGCAGTACAAAATAGTTAGCAAGGATTCTATATGCTTAGTCCCAATTTCTGTGCATTGCTAATTATTGATTTATAACTAACATCTTGATTATAACTGATTAATGAGTTTTACTTTATATTTCATAGTGTCATTAAGTAACCATTCAAATGATCATAATAGCTGATTAAGTACTGGAATTTTTGCAGAAAATAAACCAGAGGCTAAGACTGATTATGGTAAGCCCAACTATGAAACAATGACTGTAATCTAGGCAACAGAAAGGGAGAAGATAAACTGAGGTGGTTTATGTATGTGGTAATATAAAATGAGGTAGAGTGTTCCGAGAAATCCTCAAGAATTAAACTGGTTTTATACCATAGACATAATTTTCCAGTGTTCAAAATCAAGAAAACAACTCTCTGTGATCATTTCCATGCTTTCTTTCTAGAGTTAATATTGTAAAATATCGATCTCAGTGACATGATAGTCTAAATAGAAGAATCCAAAATCTCCACCAAAAGATTCCTAGATTTAATAACCAAATTCAGTAGCATAGTTGGACACAAAGTCAACACTAAAAAATCTGTAACATTCCTGTATACAAACAACAAATTCACTGAGAGAGAAATTAGGGAAATCACATCCTTCACATTAGCATCCACAAAAATGAAATACCTAGAAATCAATCTAACAAAGGAAATGAAGGATATATATATATATATATATATATACACACATATATATGCACACATATATATGCACACACATATATATAAAATTACAATACTCTGAAAAAAGATATCAGAAAACGAAAGATATCCCTTGCTCATAGAGAGGAAAAACCAACATAATGAAAATGTCCATACTTCCAAAAGTGTTATACAGATTTAATGCAATCCCAATCAAAATGCCATTAGCATACCTGACAGAACTAGAGAAAATAATACTAAAATTCATCTGGAACGAGAAAAGACCTCGAATTGCCAAAAAAATCGTAGGTAACAGAGAAAAGGCAGGGGCATCACATAAAGAGGCATAAACTTGAGACATTTTTTGGTAAATGGATGCAAATTGAGACAATACAAGTGAAATAAATTGGATTCACATGTATAAACATCATATTATCCCCCTGGTGTGAGAAGCTGAAAGAGTAAATAAGTTCTAAAATGTACAATAGATACTGTAAAATGGGAAGAAATTGTCCAAAATGAAAAAGGAACTAGGATGGTTAAAAGGGAAAAGACAGTAGGGAAAGGGGAAAAACGCAAGTCAGTCATACTTATAATGTCTCTCAGTTCATTAAAAAAAGAAACTTTATGCTAATATACATTGGGGAAACTTGTGTGCCCATACCTTGTACCCTGAGCAACTACTTTAAAAATAACATGTAATATATTAACTACTGTCCTTCTCCTATTATTTTGTTACGAAATTTTGTTTTACATTTTTTCTATAAAAAAGCATCAATCTCAGGAGTTATCAAGCATATATTTCTTAAGTCTAAAAATTTTATTTTGCCTTTTAAAGTACTTTAGGCATTTTGTTGAACTGAAGTTCCTTTTAGGCCCTGAGTTAACATAGTAGCAAGATTGCCTGGTTGGCTGGGGAATGCAGGATGACCTGAAGGGCTGGAGGAAATTGGGAAATCTGGGACAAAGCCAAGGGTTAGTGATTTAAAGAATTAACCCTTAGGGGAAAAAATAGGGGACCAGTATTAGGTTAACTTTCATTTTGCTGAGAAATAATACTCAAGACCTACAATGTAAAAGAGGAGAAGTTTAATTTACCCATGGTTTCAGTCTACAGCTGGCTCCAAGGAAAAGACATCATGGTAGAAGCTGTTTAGTTCATAGTGTCTGTTAAAAAGACCAGGGTAAGAGTCTAGAGAGGAACAGGCTAGGGACCCTATGTAGTGCCAAAAAACATGTGTCAGTGACCCATGCAGAAACACGCAGAAGCATATTTTACTAATCCACTAGGTGTCCCTTAATCAAATCAAGCTGACAAATTTGGATTAATGATCATAATCTACCCCTCTTCAAATTCACACCCAAACACATCTCCTTAAACATACTTAATCCTCAAAGGAAAATTCATCACTCTGCCTACCATAACTATTCCATTTGTAACTAAACACTAATGCCTTTCCCAAAGTCTCAACAGTTCTAGCATTTATCAAATGCCAAGTTTAGGCCTTTTCTGAAATGAAAGGCATGTGAAACACTGCCTAGCTGTGAAACACTGTACAAAAACAAAAAACCAAAAAAAACCCCTTGATGGCACAAGGTAAACTTTCCCATTCCAAAAGGAAGGAATAGGATAGAAAAGAATTAGAAGAAAGCAAGACTAAAATATATTAAAGCACACATTAAGTCTAGTATCTGGCTTCTGAGGCACATGATGGAACATGTGAGTTCCAAAGACTGGACAGTCCTATGGCTTTACCAGCTGCAGCCCACACAGCCTCTCTCTTTGACTGGCTCTCTGGATTGCATGAAGCTTTCTCTGGCAGGCATTCTGCATTCCTGGCATATTCAACTCCTTTGTGTCTCCACTGCACTTCTGACTCATTCCTACAGCTTCAGGTGCTGGCCTCTCAGAGGCTTCTTACCTGTTGTTACAGGTCTTTTTTTGAAACCTGGGTGGGAGCCACTCTGAATCTTCTTGCATTCTACATGCCAGTAAAATCAGCAATACTTGGATAATGCAAAGCAATAGCATGGCCTTCTTAGGGCATGGCTGTAGTTGCCTGAGTGCTTAGATGGTCAAGGTGGTAAAATGAACTGCAGGAAATCAGCAGGAGACCCTTCTTGATCAGGGCCCCCAGAGACTCTCTTCTCAAATGAGAAGCTATTGCATTCTTGTACCTGCTGTGGGTGCGGCACTACTGATTCCTGAGTTGTGTTCAAAAAGTCTTTCTTCTTATTCTTGTCCAAAGTACTTAGCTTCTTTAATAATAGTGCTAATCTCTTTTGTAGTCACATATCCCTTGGTACTAACTTTATATATAGTTCCTCATGGACTGAATTTAAGGTTTTTCAAATTTTCTACTTTACTTTTTGTCCCCAATTCTTCTTATCAATATGGCTAAAAATGGCAGTACCCATGACATAACCTGAATTTTGGGTTGCTTTGAAATTTTGTCTACTAAATCAGTTAGTCAATTTCCTTTAATCTTAGTCTCCTACAAAGTTTCAGGACATGAAAAAAATGTAGATAATTTTTTTTTGCCAAAATATAATACACGTGGCATATAGTCCAACTGTCAGTGGAATCCTGCTCCAAAGTGAAATCTCTGGAGCCTGGCCTTTACTGTCTGCATGCCTATCAACATCCTGGTCTTCTGAGTTCTGAAAGAGTCACCTTTCAGGCTCCATTTACAGAATTCTAAGACTTACCCTGTCTGCTTCTCTAAACTTTTCTAAACTCCACCCATAAACCAAGTTGAAAGGTTTCTACACCGCATATTTATGTTCTGTCACAGCAATAATCCCACTTCTCTGGAATTAATTTTGCTTATTAGTCAGCTTTCTCATCACTGAGACACACATCTTCACTGACAAGAGAAGTTTATTGCTCTTAGTTTCAGTTCGTGTTCAGCAGGCCGCAAAGTAGAGCCCTCATGACAGAAGCTTCTTAGTCACGGTGGCTGGGAAGCAGGGCATTGGAAAAGTGCCATAGAGGAATAGGCCAGGGGTCAGACAGACCTCAAGGCCACATCTGTATATCCTAGAAGTATGCTCCAACCCTTAGGGAAGATTAGAAGGTCAATCAAGTTGTAACTCCACTTCAACCACACAGGACCCCAGAAACTGAGGCTGAAATTTTTCCAGCAGTTTAAAAAAACAAGCAGAATGTCTATGACCCAAAGACCAGCAAGCAATGACTGCTGTAGTAGGTATGGGAAGAAGCCCCTGTGGAGGGTGGAGTGGAGCAACAAGTAGGAGTTGGTTACTGGTGTCCAGACACAGAGTTGGGGTTTAGACTTAGACACCGGGATTATAGGTAAGGCTTTGCTTGTGGTGCAAAAAGGCTAGAAGTTCATTTCTGTGGACTTTGATTTAATTTGAACTTGAGAGAATCATCATTTTCCAAATGTGCACTGATTCTCAATAAATGCTTTAGACACATCTTCATTTAATTTTCACAGTAAATCTGTTAACTTGCTAATATCCTTCCTCTGAGAAAACTGACACTAAGACATGTTAAGACAATTGTCTAAATTTACACACATGACGGAGCGATGCCAGTTTTTGCATTCATGTACCTGTTCCTTTTCCAGGACGCTCTGTTCCTCTCAGCTGTGACATTGTTCATGGTGAGGTGTGAGCCGTTGGCCTTACTGCTCCTGTGTGTGATGAGGACAGACGCGTGACTAAGGAAGATACTCAGCACGGGCTGCATAAGTCTCCCTGTCTAGTTCTTCCCACAGGAGAAAGCCGAAGAGAAACTCTAGAACACTCGAGTACTTACTCTTTTAGTAAATTTTCGTTGATCCACTCTGTATCAGATAGTGTTTTAAATACTTCAGATATATTAGCAGTTGGAACAAATGCAAAATTTCTCAATTCCTATAAACAGTAAAAATAAATGTAGTACATAAGTATAAATATGAGCTAATGAGTTAGTGAAAAGAATCAGGGTCTTGGGCATTAGAATTAAAACTAAAGTTAAGTCATCCCTCTACTCAAAAACTGTTAATCACATAAAGCCACATTTAAAATACTATTGCACATTTTAAGGCCAAATATTCGGAGGGTTATTTCCAGGCAGTGTTACCTATTGTAGCCCTGCTCATGTATTGCTCCCACATTGCCTTGTGGTTGAATTATTGAGATACAGTCTGGTGTATTTCTGTGGAAAGCTTTTCACTAGTGACAAAGCTCTGAAAATAACTACTAACTCAGAAAAATGAAATTTTAGGATATGATGTGTATAACAGGCTGGTATTCTCCTAATTACATCCCTCCTGTATGCCCTGGGCATAAGATTTGACTTCCATTTAGTTCCCTGAGGGATGAATTAATGCGATTTATATTCTAGTATTTATATGATGCAAGGGATGACAATTTTGTTGACAGGTGTCTTGTCACCATGTATTTTCATGTTCCTGTGATTTTTTTTTTATTTCCTTAAGAGCAAACAACCTATTTGTGAATTTAATATTGCATGCATACTTAGAAATGCTTTTTGCCTTACTGTAACATTGTCAGCTGTATTTAATGATTGTTATGACCTTGGAGTATATTTTTCTCCTTTTGACATGCATTAGCAATAAGTGATTCCAGGAAACTATTGTATCTATAAGGGGCTGTTTGAATATAACAAAATGGACAGATGTTTCACGAGCATAGTTTTCTTAATAAAATATGGTCTTTGATGTAGAGACTATCATAGGAGTTGAAAATGCCCAAAGAAGAGCCTCATTGAGCTCAACTACATGTATGCCATTGCTTGTTAAGAGAGTTTAACAGCTTGTGTACTCTTTCACCCTGCTACATGCCTAATAAAACAATGAAAATGGATGAGGCATAAAAATGATTTGATTTGTGAAACAAAATGTCTGCTGTGAATTACAATATTTTTGGGTCTTGGGACTACATTTGCATATGTAATTTAAACAAAAGCAAAGTAGTATTTTGTAGGGATCTAATGTATATGTACATGTATACAAGTTTTAAATGTGTCTCTTTACTTTTCATCTTCATTAATATATGCATATCCTGATATCAAAGGTAAGTTCTATTTCTAAGTTAACTTGTTTCTGTAAGAGTACTGTTATCAGTTGATTTCGAAACATACACACAGTTGTGTGCATGCATACCTATCAAGAAAAAAGCTGAAAAGTTTTAGTTTTTAAGTAAATGAAACCCTTTATTACCATGCTGCATTACTCTGCCATTACATCTAAAAACAAAATAATGTGTACTCTTAAGCCTGAAAACACTTTTCAAACATTGGCACTATTATCAAACTCTTAAAAAGAAATTAATGCTGCTCATAAAAATTTGCATCACAACCTCATGAAGTCATTACTTTCATGAATGTTGTATTAAGCTTGTCATATGAATTTAATAAATATAAACAAAAGAATTATTGCTGAGTACTTTTTCAAAAGTATGATAGATGAGTTATAGAGGCCTAGTGTCTTCCCACTGTAGTGGAATGATCAACCATAACTACTTCGATCAAAATAGATTTTCTAATCATAGAGGAGTTACAAATAAAATGGTGTTCAAATATGAATGAAACAAATATATTTTCCTTGTCTTATTTACAAAAAATGTAGAGGAAAACCTTAAGTAGGCAAATTGTGTTTTTTTGAAAATTTCACTTTGAAAGTTACTGTGGTAAATGCATCATGTGTATAATTATCTAAGTAACAGGGTTTTAGAAATTACTACAATTAGTTGAGGTCTATACCCTAAGATCTTGAAAAATTAGAAATATTTTTAAACAGTATGTTATTTGCAGCATTTCATTCTCTTCACTACTATGCATATAATGTATTTTAGATAATACTGTGAGGATTGTGATTGTTTCACAATTTATGTTAAATTCTTGAAACTTTAGTGAATTATTAGTTTTCAATATTAAGAACATAACATGAAATGAGAAAGACCTTTTATTTTGGTGGATTTAGTATTTTTGAGTTCTTTATATATTACTACTCTGCCATAAAAAGGTACAACGTTGAGTCATTTGTAGGAAAATGGATGCACCTTGAGACCATAATGCTAATTGAAATAAATCAGACACACAAGTTTAAATATCACTTGGTTTTAAAGTTAATTTTGTAAACTTTTGTTTCTTGTGGAAATTAGGAATAAGAAATATTTAAATCTTTTGCAAGTACTGTGGTAGAGATCAACATGCCATTTGTTTAAGCTTTAATTTTGTTCTGAATTATCTTTTCAAAAAACTCTTTCCAATAATACAACAGTACAAAAATTAAAGAGAAATTGCAATTAAATATGGTTATACTCAATTTCCATATCTATGCTTTCTTTATTTCTTCATTTTTCTTAAGATTTTGGAGTGATTTCTCTTTATTTATATCACATTCAGTGTTTATGATAGCTGAACACCTGGTAGGTCGGTCCTCAGTAATTAATTAATAATGTATCTTATGTCTTCCTGGAGTAGAGCGCTTCAATTTATCTGTGCACTAAGCCTTCAGGAGCAATGACATTTTTTTCATGTGCTTCTCATATTTATTTAATGAATACAATATTTAGTTCAAGCCTTCCTTAAAAAATATACTAGAATATGTTCTGGCAATGTCTAAAATAAAGCCTTATTTTTGAAAAGTTCTGCTTTTCTCTGGTTGAAGTTTTTAGATTTAGAAATATCCTTAGACCATAACTTTTAAATTCCTCTAATTAAAAAAATATTAAACTATCAGTACCAAAAATAATTCAGAATCTTGCCTCATGCAAATCAAAAGTCTTATTTTTAATTATTAAATATTATTTTAGTGAAAAAGTAACTAAGACAACCTCCAAATAGTGCCAGGGGATTATATCTCATCAATGGGGTAATCCATTTGTGAAGTCAGAGCCTTCCTGAACCAATCTTACATAAAATTATTTGTGTTTTATGTTTTTATTAGTTGGCCTAATGGTTTACCAGTTTTATTGATCTCTTCAAAGAAATAGCTTTTAATTTTTCTTTTCTCTATTGATTTCTTATTTTCACTGCTTTGTTTTTTATCATTTCTTTTTTTCTGCTTACTCAATTTGATACATTCTTCTTTTTCTATGTTCCTCTGGTAGAAGATTATGTGTTTGACCTTAGATATTTCTTAGATTTTTCTTATTTTTTTATATATGCATTCAGTGCTTTAAGTTTCCTTGTAAACACTACTGTTACTACATCTTGCAAATGTTGCTATGTTGGATTTTCCTTTTTATGTATTCAAACATATTTCCAATTTTTCATGAGATTTCTAGTTTAACTCCTTTGTCATGTAAAAGTATATTGTTTAATGGTTTGAGAGATTTTTCAGCTATGGTTTTGTAATTAACTTTAACTAAAATGTGTTCTGAAAGCAGACATTGTATCATTTCTATTCTTTAAATATGTTAAGGTGTGTTTTATGCCTTAGAATGTTGAGATTCCTTGGTGTCTAACTTTAATTTGGTGGAAGTTGTCTGCCATTATAGATTCAAGTGTTTCTTTTTCTCTCATTTTTTTCTCTGTCTTGTATTTGCAGTACACATATATTTCATCTTTTATATGTTTTTGTATGAAGTTGCTCCATGCTTCTTGGGTATTCTGTTTTATGAGTATCTTTTTTGTTTTGCTTTGATCATCAATTTTAATAGTTACTATTGAGATTTTTGCTGTCTAAAATTCTTACAATTTCTACATAATGAGATATGAAGTAATGGATCACAGGAACGCAGAACTGGTTCTCACATATATTTTCCTTCCTTCATTTATTTCTGGAGATAGTGGGTGGCTGGAGGAGGTGTCGAGAGCTTGGTTAAATGGATAGGAAGTTAGGAGGAATAAATTCTAGTGTTCTGTTGCTCTGTCAGATGACTATGGCTAACAATGTTGTATTGAATGTTTCAAAGTAACTGGAAAACAGTTTGGAATGTTCCTGTGACAAAAAATGATAAATGCATACCCTGTTGTAACTCATAAATAAGTAAAATTATTATGCAGTAAACTTATTTTTTTAAAGAAGTGCAAGAGTTAGAGTAAGAAATTCTGGGTTCACTATAAACTGGACATAGGGTTTTTATACAGTGCCTAACTCTAGACACTGTTAATGTCAATTCTTATTTTCTCCATTTTAACATTAACAGCACTTATCAAATATGGTAAAATAAGAAAGTAAAAATTTAAGTAGAAATAGTAAGAATTAAGGTAGCAATGTGTGTTTGATTTCTTTCAGGGGTCATAATTGACAATTGTTTTAGCTATTTGAGAAACAAAAACTTTTAAGTCAAAATATATTCTTGTACGAAGCATAATTCTTCCAGATTGGGAACCACATATTCACAATGGCTAGTTCTACATACTTTCCTAAGGCACGAATCGAGGCTTAGGATTGTTGGTATCAGCCTTTTGAGATTTTCTACTATCTCCTGAGAGGTGGGCCACCCTCTCACACCTACTAAGACTGACTACAAAGACTAAGACTGATAAAGATTACTAAAACTAAAGACACTCCAAGAAGATCTTCATTAGTTTAAGATCACCAACCACCCTCTGAGTCACCCTCACCATTTTCCTCAATCAATAAATATGAAGATTCTGGCTGCCTTATGATCTTTTGCTCCCTGTGAATGCCTGGTCACCCCAGATCCCTGCTTTACCACCATTTTGTCTATTTCCTTCTAGTTCCAGGTTGTTAATATTCCATGCATCTTGGCTGCTTTGCCCTGATCTTTACTTCCATACTCTTCGTCTTTCCTTCTGCTGTCATCATAACACTTGGCAGGAGCTTGGAGCCCACTGCAAGGATCCCCCATACTTACCATTTACATTCATTGAGAGTCTCATACATGCTAAAAAGTGTGCACTGATGGAGCATATTTAGATAAATAGGATGTCATATGTCTTTCTTAACTGAAATTCTTTTATTATAATTTTATATTCTTTTTGCCCCCAACTTTATTGAGGTATAAGTGACAACATTTCATGCAGTATATTTAAGGTTAAGGCATACAACTTAATGTTCAGGCTTTTATTTTGGAAAACTCTTAGCAATGAAATGTTACAAAGGGTAAGCGAATTCTAAACTGTAAGCTCTGAGAAGATTCCTGTATCTATTTTGTATCCTGCTGTAGTAGGATAGAGTATGACATCTGGCGCACTGCAGATGCTTAAGAATCAAATAGTTGAATAAATAAAAGAATGTTCTCAATTTTAATACTGAACTAATCATGTCTTTTTAATCTTTTAAATAATTCCTTTAACAGTCTGTTATTAACATTTCAGATAAGGGATATAGAAGGATGGCATATTTTATATGTTGATTTAAAGGGAAATGCTATAAATATTGTTAATAAAAAGTTTTAATTTTAATGTAGAAATCATATCAGTATTATAATTTGTATGTTCTGCCCACAGATTTTATTGAAAACACAATACTAATTGCTTAAGAATTTTACAAAAGTAGATTTCAGTGTTCAATTAAAGAGGTAAGACTTCATTTTACCTCATTTTATACTGAAATCATGGCACAAAGATACTTGGTAACTAATAAAAAGCTGATTAATTTTGTAATGCTCCTTCTTTATAATCAAGATTTAGGCCAGGAGGAAAGGAATAACATTTTTTCTTGTTTTTTAAGGGGGCCCTAAAATGATGTAATTAAAATTCTTGATTGTATTTATTAGAACAAGTTTTGTTTGTATGATATTATTGTGGGATTATATATTTTCTAAAGTTTTGTTGTAGATAAAAGTTCTTCACAATAATAAAGCAGTTAAAGGAATATCGTAGGAGATAAAATAATGAAAATGAGAACCAGATTACTGGAGATGAATAATAAATTACGAGAACTTTGTTTATTACTTTGAAAACAATAGGGAGTCATTGGAGGATTTAAACAGAGGAGCAACAGCATCTTAGTTAAGTTGGTCTCGCTAGAACTATTAATACTCCGGGAGCTCTTCAAGATGGACTAAGTGCATTGTGCATAATGAGAGGAACATGCGCCTGTGGGGACCAGCAGGAAAACGTTCTGCCTCAGATCTAAAATGTCCCCCAAAAAGATTGTGCTTAGAGCTGGTCCTGGTCAAGAGGGCTTGACCTAGGTTGTAGTTTTGCCCTCAGGATCTCCTCCCTCTCAGCTTCCTGGCCCCTGTGAAATGAGCAGCTTTTCCCCCAAGCGCCTCTCCACCATGCCCTTTGTGCCTGGCGCCAGGCAACCATGGGCTGAAACCTCTGGTAAACCCAAGTCAAGAAAACGCTCCAAGGCTGATTTAGTACATCTTCTATGTTTTTTGCTTCAATCAGTAAAAAGCAATTAATTTTGTTGTTGCTTTAGTTCTTTTACTATCTTTTGTTTTGAACCCTCAAAATGTAACAGATATGATATTTTTCATGTTTAAATAAAAGCCACAAATGAGAGCAAACAGAGGTCACTTTCAGGACATAATCTTAAAAGAAAACCAGCTATCTTAGTATGATGTTAAACCAAAGAATGCCTTTCAACAAAGGCTTTATCATACTGATGAGTTTTCAGATTCCATTTTTGTGATTTTATTCAAGTACCAGAAAGAGTTGTTGGAAATTTTGAATTAAACATATTTAGTGATTAGGTTAATACTGCAACATGCATATTTTCTACTAGGTACCTTGAAAAATATTACGTATTTCTATTTGCCAAGATTATTTCTAATCATGGTGTGTTTAAAATAAGTATATTTTTAGTAAGCATTTCCTATTTTTAAAAAGAACTCCTGCACAGATTATTGTTTCTTACATATTATTACAAATTAGTATCAATAAACCTTGACAAAAATACTAATATCTACATCAGTTATAATTTGTTCTTTGATATATAGATGCTGAATTGAACTGATTTGAGCAGAACAATAATGTTATTGTTTCCTATGCATTATGAAGCCATATGAAATATTAAAACTGCTGCTCCTCTTGCCTCAGCCTCCTGAGTGTTGAGGTTACAGGTGTGTGCCACCATGTCTGGTGGCATGATGCGAATACTACATTGTGAGTCTCATTCCCCAAGTGAAACGTTGGAAAGCACATACTATTTTGAGAATTCCTCTGTAACTGTGAAAAGGAACTCAAAAACAAGGAATTGGAGACCTGTTACTCCCCAGGAATTTTATTTCGCCATCCAAGAATTTATTTGAATCATAACATTTTTGTTAAGTTTCCAAGATAATTACTTTGCTTTTATTTTAAGCTACTCTGCTGCTCAAAATCCTCCTCGCATTGTAAATCACTGTTTATGTCTAACATTGGCAGAGTGGCAGATTTACTCAGTTTTGGGGCGTGGTTGTCTTTGTTTTGAGGACAGAGCATAAGAGGTGTATATTAGTGTTTCCATAGGTCTGAATGTAATAATTTTGAAGGTGGATTATTTCAGGTGATAGTTATGCTGTGCTAGCTCCCATCCATGGTTCTGTAGTAATGCAGTTTTTGTCTTTGTTCCAGTGTGATAAGGCCCAGGTCCCAGCTGCGGTCTCTCCTTCCATCATGGCCTAGTCTCTGGTACAGCAAGCTGACTACAGCCTACTTTCCCACTGCACCCTGAACTCCTGGTGTTCCTTGATGCTTGTGTCTTCCCTCTCACTCAAGCCTTTTCTTCTCCAGCCCCAAGGGGTCCTAAGCACTATTATTTCCATCATCCCAGTTTCCCTCAGTTTACCCCCCAAGTGCAGGCAACTGTTCACCCACAATTGTTCCTAGAGTCAATTTGTTTCACGCCCTTTAGCATTCTAACTTCGATGCAAAAAAGATGTGTGCCTAGTAATGTATTATGTCCCTGAGTACTTCACGACTTGAAGAAGTTTTTCAAGCATCGTCAGATAGTAGAGAGGTTGATTTGCCTAGAACATGGGAAAAATTTTGAACAGGTTGTGTGCCCTAATTCTAGTAAGCATCGCAAGTACTGCCTCTGAGCCTTGAAAACTAGTCTCATAGTGAATTTCCCTCAGAGAGTATGAAACTAATATACTTAAAAATAAAATGACACATACTGCCTTTGGTTCCTGAGCACAATATTAATTTCTTCACAAGCTAGTGAATTTCACATAGGTAAATATTCAAATTGTGCTCTTATTGCAGTACCAGTATTAATGAAGCAAGATTCTTTGATATAAGAGGTTTGCAGAAAAAACCTTTGGATGTAGTTTGTTTTATATCAGCAGTCTTGATGTTAGTATGCAATGTTTGACCTTTGATTCACTGCAACTCATTTGATGATACTTCTGGGTGAAAACTGCCTAAGTTTTAGGAGCTTTATTTTTCTGAAACCACCTATAAATAGACATTTCAGAAATTAAAAATGTGTACGATATTAGAAAAAGGGAAATATTTTTGCTAGGATACAAAAAGAAAAGTAATTAAAAAATTGTCATGAGAATTTTTAAAAAGGTGACAGTTTAGAATTTAACTCCTACAGTAAGAAAAATCTGTAGAAATTAATCTACAGAGATAAGCCTTCATGAGACCACTCATGGAAGAGTGATTACTGCAGTATAACTGATAGTTGCTACTTTTAGAAGTCAAAAAATAATTTGCTGGATTTTTAGAAATGAGTGCATTTCCATTAATAATTATCTACTTTATAGAAGATTTTTTTCTGGAATAAGGATAATTATCAGAAGAGCAAACCAAATATATTCACTTTGTATTTTGGAGGACATAGGTGATGCCCTTCTCTGTCTCAGTATTTAATAAATAGCAATATATTCTTATGGTCCATGGAATATATATATATATATATATATATATATATATATATATATATATTTTAAAGAACAGTGGTTTTGCTATGCTGCCCAGGATCTTCTTTAGCTAAACCCGAATAGCCTTCCATATCAGCCTCCTGAGTAGCTGGAACTATGCATAGCTGCTGCTACACTTGGCCCACTCAGTACCACTCCTAGCAAACAAGGAGCACCTAAAAAAGGCATAGCTGACATTATCAAACTTGTATGCTTTTAAAATCAATGATATATGTACTGTACCTGGCTTGGTAGGGGATTTTTTTCTAATTCTCCTGCAGTCCATTCTTCCAGGTGAACCGGGTGATGAGAATAGATATCTTTCAAGGCAGCCTGTTTGAATCTGATTATCATGGTCTTCCTGAAAGAGCTTTGACAATATGATTATGATTATGGTAATTTTTGGCCCTAAATTTGCAATTACAGAAACAAAATTTTTGTTAGGTCCCTTGTAAAACTGCCTTAGGCTAAATCTTGATTGAGAAGATTTTACTTAGTAAGTTTATTATTCATTCTTTGTGCAGACTCTCTCCAACTTTTTAAACTATCCTGTACTTGCTATATTTAAAATAAAAATTTGGAAAAATTTTCACTTCAAATATGCAGAAATATTATGCCACTTAAAAATATTTTCCATAGTATTTAAGTCTAGAATATATATATAAATTAAAGTGCTCAGCATTTAAAATTCAGTATTTAAAATTTTAACGGCTTAAGTTATAATTGTCATAAAATAAGCTACAGATAAAATGTACAACTTCAAATATTTTGAAATATGCATATCCTTGTGTGTATACTAGATAAGAAATGAACATACCATCATCACCAAAAGTTTTCTCATTCCCCCTACACAATCCTGTCCTCTTTTGCAGACATCGATTGATCTGCTTTCTGTCATTGTAGATTTAATTAGTATTTCATAGAAATTTACATAACTATAATTATACAGTATATATACTTTTTTGTCTAACTGCTTACATTCAGTATAACTATTTTAAGAATCATCTAAGCTGTTGGAACTATGCCTTTTCATTGCTAAGTACTTTTCTGTTTTATGAATGTGCAAATGTTTTTTTCATTCACCTTTTTCATGAACATTTATGTTACTTCCATTTGCTTTCTATTACCAATATGATTCATATGAACATTTATATAAATTTAAACAGAAATGTCACAGCAATAGTGTTAAAGAAACAAAGGAAATATAACAAAAGATAAAAATTATTACAGAGTACTGAAGAAGTAAATACATATTTTAAATTTGACATATATTTTCATTTGGAGAAATTCCTAGCACAGGAATGGTTGTGTCATATGGCAGATTCATACTTATTTTTAAAAAATTGCCAAACTACTTTCTATAATGATTGCATCTTATACCCCTCCTCTAGGATAAGAGAGTCCCACTTTTTTGACATTTTTGCCAACACATGAAGTGGTCAGTCATTTTAATTTTAGTTAAAAAATAAATAGTGGTGTATCATTACATTTTTTATTTGCATTTATCAAGGCTGGAAGAATGATAGACAATATCAAATTTTGGGATTTTAAGACAAATATTTTCATAAAATTCAATTTCTAAGGGAAATTTTCAAAGATTAAAATCTTAGACACCTAAAATGTTAACAGGGTGGAAATAAAACTTTACAGCTGTTATTTTTATAATACTCTGCATTTGGAACATATACTATACAGATGAAATTGCAATGATTCAAATAACTTTTTAAAATTATTGATAGTGACAAGGAAATACTAATGAAAGGTCAAAATAGATTCTCAAGGAATTTTTCTTAGAAGGACATTGATTATGATTTTCAAATATATGTGAGTTAAATAAATAAAAATACTTGTCTATCAGAAGTTACTTTTTTAATCTAATCTTTTATAATATTTTTCTTCTGCCTTACTATAATAATTATTGAGTTTAACTTTGTGTGTGTATAACTTATTTTGTACAATAGCTATAATCTCATTGGTGATGTTACAATTTGTTGATAACTTCAAGAATTACTACTGTATATTGCACTTCAAAAGTGCTCATGAATATCTGTTGGCTAAATTAATTAAATTCAGACACAAGACACTTTTAATGGAAATGTGAAGATAAAACACGGTTGAGAGAAAAAAATAACTAAGCCTGCAAATGCTATTTGCTTTCTTCTCCAGTTGCCATTTGGTGACATAAGTTTGTGTGAATGTAGGTATCACAGAGAGATGATTTTTCCTAGATTTGTGTTCACACTTGGAAAATGCTTGTAACAACCATGTAGATTGTACACACTTGTGAGATACTAACTGTTGTTTTCTAAATAAAATTTTAATGCTGGTTTTTAGTTGCATTTTTGCTCAAGGTCAATAGAATGCAAAATCTTCACTTTTTTGAGTTAGGGTTTCATGGCACTGGTTTTTATATTGATCTGCTCTTTGGAAATAACTCCCATGTAGTTTATGTGAATATGCTTGTGTCTGGGCTCCAGTCCCACCGATTCTGATTCAGGTGGGATGGAGAGTGACACTGATTACTCAAAGCTTTCTCAGCAATTCTTATGCACAGCAAAGTTTGAGAACAGTTATAATGAATGTATTTCTTTCATTTCAAGGAATAAAACCCAAATCATTGTTTTTACCTTTTTTTTTCTTTTTTTCTAGTGTCAGGGATCTCACCATAGAAATATCAAATTCAGTAACTCAGATGTATCATGCTTCTTGGGTCTGCCTTATTTTTATCACTTTCTCCCAAATTGCCAATTTTTATGTCTTTTGGCATGATTTTGCCTTTATTCCTGAGGTACATTTACAATTCATCTGGGGTTTACAGTTCATGTGGGGTTTCTATTCATTACATTTACATCTTAGTACTATTGTATTTTTTCCAGTTGTGTAACCAGTCGCCACAAATGTAGACCTTAACACAGACCCTTATATTAGCTTATTGTTCAGTCAGTCAAGAGTCAGGATGTGTAGTAGCTGGATTATATGCACAAACTCTTCTGTAAGTGAAATAAAGATGACAGCTAGGATAAGCTCATATCTGGATGTTATGGGGGAAAATTTATTTCCAAGCTCATCCTTGCTGACAGTTCGGTTTGTTATGGTAGCAGAACTGAAGTCCTCATTTCCCTGTTGAGTGTTGGTTGATATCTGTTCTGGGTTCTCAATTTGCATTTGTTCTCTCTTCCATTCAGCAGGAATACACTTTCTTCACTTAAAATCACAATCCTGTGACCATCCGGTTTACTTCTCAGCCAACAAAGACACACACTGCTGTCCTGGATCCCTACCTGCCAACCTTCAACCACACGCTGTATTCTATTTTCTGTTTCCCAAAGGTCCTGACCCTCGGATTCTAAGAGAACAGTTAGATAATTTGTTAAAGACTCTGCTTGGTCCTATACCAGATAAGAATGGAATAAAATGTCCTGCAGGCTTTCTTTATACTCCCAGTAGGGAATAAGTTCCTTTATCTTAAATGCCCACTCACAGTCTAGTTTGGCTTTGGATATTAGTGTCCTCTGGAAAGATGCTTTATTACAGAGGGAAGACTCTCTTGCTGCAGGAAATATGTTGAAAACCTCATTTTCTAAAAAGAAAAAAAAAGCATTTTGAAAGCATTCCAAGTGAAACAGATCATAAACATTCTGCTCTACCAAGGTGGAAGCAGTGAATAATGATGAAGATTTCTTATGCTGGAAAATGACACTGATTAAATATAGATCAAGGGAGATTTGGTGAATATTTAGGCCCAGTTATAAGGATTTTTCTTTTTCCTCACATATGTCCAGCTATCAATTTTCTTTATGGCCTGACAGTCTTATTGTTATCCAATGTTAACAATACAAGATGAAAAATATGCTACTAGGAGAGTTTACTACTGTGAACCCAGTGGTCATATATTTCAGCTTTTACTTCTGATACATGTTTACTACTTTTGACCACATGCATTTTAAAATAAAGAAGACAATCCTGAATCCTGGTTGCCTTCTCTAAAACACATAGCTCCTTTGCTATAATTAATACCGAGTCTCACCACAAACATTAATTTTTTTTTTACAACAGAGAATAATTAACATTACTTTCTATTGCAGTAGCTGTATGATACGATACCTATGGTTGATACCTACCATGCTATATTTCTAGATACCTTTAGCCATTGTGCTCATTTTAATTTTCAAAACAGGTTTAGGTCAGTGAACCACAAATGTCTTGTGTTTTCATTTGTTCCTAGACCTTGAAGCAGAACTTCAAGCTGTGTACACATCTCCAATATTCCCATAAGAATCTTAATAGATAATGTTTCTTTGGTTAAGTACAGATTATGCACTTTTAAGCATTTCAGCTCCAATGTAGGTACTAAAGGAAAATCTTGCTATTGGCATTTATACCTCTGAAGTTCATTTTCTGGCTCTCAATGTATTTTTCTTCTATGCATTTCTAAGAAGGCAATTGCTTTAGATTTGCCCTGATAGTTTAATAAATATCTTAATTTACAATCTCTTCAGTTTTACTATTAGAATTTCTGGGTTAATGATTTCTTCTAAATCTTATTCAGAGCAAATAAAGTAAGAAGAGAAATACTGTATGTCCCCTATGTCCGGTTAATCTTCATTTATTTGTATTTCCAATGATTGAATAGCTTTTGCTGCAAAAGAAATTCATATAGCTTAAATCACTTGATACTGAAAATATTTGGAATATTCTTATGCATTTTCTCAAAGAGTTATAAATCTAAAAAGAAAGAGAAAAGAAAATAATTTAAGGCCACTAGTATAGCACTAGGATTGTCTGTTTATCATCTTTGAATATTTTCAGGAAAGTAATATAAAAAAAAATGGGTGAGAGCTAGATATGTAGATACAAATGCAAAAACAATAGATGTGGTCAATGAGGAGGAGTGAACAGAAAATAAGGAAAGATGCGATTTTGTAAAAGTTGTAAAAGAAGGTTGAACTGGCAAGCAATTAGTTATAAACTCTTATTATGTTACCCAACCATCTATTTTCATTTAAAATTAAAATATAAATGCAAATTAAATTAAATTTATTTAAATTGTAGTTTTACTAATGCAAAAAACCTGAAAATATTCGTGTTTTGTTTCTCTGGAAAGCTATCACGACTCTTCTTTATTTGAAAGAAACTGGCTTTGACTAACAACTTGAATTGTTGGAAGCAGAGTGTTCACTTGCCTAGGGAAGAATTGTGGTAGTAGTAGCAGGATGTTTGGAGTTTTATGGAAATGCTGAAAAATAAGCAAACCATGGATCTACTCTTCAAAGCTGATGTTTAAATATTGGACTGATTGGGTCTCCACATCAGTATCAGAGGTCTAGCTGAATTTTCACAGGGTTGGTGCATAGTTGGTGCAAAAAAGAATTGACTTGAAGAAGCACCCAGATACTGAAAGGTGTTTCAGAAACATTTTTCTTAGCCAAATAGGGATTGAAATCAGACCACCTGGGTGGAAATACTGTTCACCTACTTACTTTGTGTGTGGCATTGATTAATAAATATTTAAAGTACTTGATTTCTCATATATAAATTTGGAAAAATTATAGTAATGGTCATTTAGGAGTTCTGTGAGGCTTGAATGATTTAAATGATGTAAAATTCTTGGAAAAGTTAAAAACTATGTGTCTTATAGATGTTAGTTTTATTATTATTGAGTGAATGAGATTGAATAACTAATGTGCTTTGGGAATTATACCTTATTCAATATTGCTATCAACACATATATCATGAGATATATGTCTTGACAAATGAGACAACATTTTTTAAAGCCAGGAAAAATAATATGTGCAATCTTACAACTTGAGTTAAGTAGGTATGGTTTAAAAATTAATGTAAGTTTGACTTTTTAGATGATATACTATTTTATTTTCATTATTCAGATTATTTACAACATCAAAAGTCTCACCAAAGTCCACGAGATTTGAAAGAAGTAATTCTTCTGAATAAAGAGGAGAGAGATGATTTTTTTGTCTTGGAAAATGTTCAATGTATTCTAGTTTTTTTGATGAAATTTAACATACCTTCATGATTAAAATTCAGAATAAACTAAGCATAAAAAGAATGAATCTGAGCATAAAAAGCCTGTATTTGACAGACCTACAGTTATCTTCATACTGAGTGGGAAAATGCTGAACGCCTTCTGTCTAAGATTTGGACTACAGCAAGAATGTCCATTTTCACCACCTTTATCTATCACACTATTGGAAATCTTGACCAGGGCAAATACATAAAAGAAAGAAATAAATAGCATCTAAATTGGAAACAAAGTCAAATTGTCACTGGATGTGACATGATATATATACACACCAAAGGCTTCACCAAAAATCTTTTTGAGTTAATTTAGTAATGTTGGAGGATACAAAAATCAACATATGAAAATTAGTAGCATTGCTATATGTCAAACAGCCTATTATTTGAAGCAGAAATCAAGAAAAGACTCCTATGTACAATAGCTACAGAAAGTGTCTAAGAATAAATTAACAAAGACAAGAAAGATCTTTACAATAAAACCTCATAGTTTCTTGGACGCGAGAAACTCAATATGTAAATAAAGTGCAATACAAACAGGAAAAGAGAGAAAAAAATGTTATTGTAATCCAAAACTGTACCTTGATTTGGTATAATGTCTTACTATTTTGTACACTTTTTGGTCTCTTTTTCTAATTATTAATATGTATATATGATAATTAACTTCACACACACTTATATAATAGATAAAAGAATCTGATCCTGGCAAACAATGGAGGATGGAGGGCGAAAGAGAAGAATTGAGATGTGTTATATATATGTACCAATTTCCCACAATGTTTGTAATCATTATGTACTGCAAATGTAGTAATAAAAATCTAAGAAGTAAAATAAAAAAAATTGATGAAGAAAATTAAAAAGCCAAAAAAAAAATTGGAAGATATCTCATCTTCATGGATTGAAAATAAGAATTTGAAAATGTCTCTGTTGCCCAAAGCAATCTATTGAGACAATGAAATTTCTACCAAAATAATAATGACATTTTTTGCAGAGCTAGAAAAAATCATAAAATTTATATGGAATCTCAAAGTTTATATAGAATTTATATGGATCTTCAAAAACGTTGAGGATATTGGATATTGTGTCTCAGTGATTAGTATAAGTAACTAGACTTTTATCATAAGAAGAAAAACATATGGCCAAAGGTATGTGAAAGAAATGCATAAAATTATTAATCATTAGAAAACTGCCAGTGAAAACCACAGGAAAATATGCAGACAAATGGGACTATTTACCTTTGCTGGAGGGACTGCAAAATAGTATACTCATTTTGGAGAGCAAAATGGAGCTATCTCAGAAAATAAAAAATACTATTGCTTCATTATCCAGCAATCAATTGTGAAACAAGAATGAAATCAATATGCACTGTCACATTTACTTCAGCACCATATACAGTAGTCCAGAAATAGAAGCAGCTTTCATCACCATTCCATCAACTGATGAGGAGAGAAAATGAGACGCATATACGAACTGGAATAATATTCATCCTTACAAAGGATGAAGTCCTGTCATTTTGACAACATGAATGGGACTGGAGATTTAATTTTTTTTTATTTTAAAGGGAATAAAACAAAACAAAATGAAATAGAACAAAGCAAATCAGAAAAGAATAATGCAAGCAACATAGGACTTCAAAACAAGACAACAGGAAATCAACAGTGGCTACCATAATGTCTCTTGTTTTCTTCAAAATAGCTGTCCATGACTTCACACACAATGAATTCAAACCAAACACAATCACATATGTGTGATTTTTATGAGTTTTTGTATTTGTTAAAAATAAATTTAATTACATAGGAAAATAAAAATTTCTCTAAGTTTAGCTGGGTGTTTCAAGCTTAACATCTTGTGTTTTCATCATAAATTAAAAATATTTTTACTTGTAATATCTTGTTTGGTTATATTTTAGAAGTTATAGATTTTTTTCTGTTACTTTAATACTTTTTTGGGCAAAAATTCTAATTTAATGATTTAAATAGTTTGAAATTTGTTTAGATTTATTTTATGGTCCCATATAGTTGATTTTTAAAAAATGTTTATTTGAAAATATATTTTTCTTATTGTACCATTAATCAGGTTTATTTTGTTTTTGTTATTCATTTATATGTTTATTACCTATCAACCTTTTTTGTCAGCTGAAGAGAAAACAACACTATTTCTTACAAATACCAAGGGTTAATTAATATCTCTTTTTAATTCTATATATTTTTGCTGACTATATAGACTTAGTAGATCAATAAAGTTTAAAATTTTTTATTATTTTCCAACCCAGTTGGAAGATATAAAATTATATCTTAAAATTTTTGAATTACCCATCTTTATCTCTGATAATATATATTATTTGCATTATCTGGTATCAGTATACATTTAAGTATTTTTGGTGAAGGTTTGACTTTGCTTTTATTGTACTTTCCAACTTTAAGTAATCTTATATTTAAAATCTACTTGTAAATTGCTCATAATTACTTCTTTCATTCAGTGTAGATTTTTTTCTTTTTGTTGAAATTTGTAGTTTATATGCTAATATAACTGCAGATACATTTGTTTGAGTGGAAAACAATTTAATTTTATTTTAAATGAGATAAAACAAAACAATAAAATGAAGCAAAACAAAACAATGAGAATGATATTGGTAAAAACAAGACAGTAACAAATCTATAAAAATTACTGTATTTTATATTGTTATCTTCTAAATAGATGCTCAGACTATTGGCTTTAGGTTTGCAAAGTCAGTCAAAACACACAAGCATTAAGTTGTTACTTTACTTCAGTTGCTACCATCTCGGCTATGCATTCTTCCAAAGCAGCTGGTTGCTTAGGGGTTGTGCGGGGGGATCTTCTCTCCCTGCCCACTGGCCTGCTTGCTCATGAGGAAGTGCTGCTTCCTGATTCTCTCCTGGCTGGTCCCACTGCTGCTAATTAAGTTTTTTTTCTCCATCTCTTTCCCACAAAATTAATTGTCCTGTATTTCCCACTCTTCTTTAGAGCTTCCAATATGCATTCTTGACTTAATATTGTCGGCCAAAAATTACCACTATTCTTCTTTCCTAAAATTACTAGGACCTTTAAACATTTAAAACTTGTTTTTTGTTTTACCATCTGCCATGAATAAAAATTTACTTATACTTTTTCTGATTTTTCATCTGCTCTTCAAAATAGGTCTCTAACTTGAGACGCAAAATCTAATAAACAGAAATATCAAGTCAAATATAAGTTCATGTTATGTACAAGTGTAAGCATTTTAGTCATACTTTACTGATGCTATTTGTTTCTATATTTTTTGTACTTCAGATATGTTTATTTTAATGTCAGAGACATTTGAGAAAGTCAGAATCACTGAGGGAAAGTATTACAAGAAAATTCAAAGAGTATATCATTGTTTTCTAATGTTATCGTTTCTCTGTTTGCCGGGGTTCAAGACAGAGGGATCTATTATTTCTATAGGAGGTTTGAAAAGTTCTGATTCTTTACTGAAATAAAGAAAAAGTTTGAAACAAACTACCTCACTGGCTAGTCTCAGAGTGAAAGTTTTGAGAGCATATAATAATTTATTTTAGGTCAAGTGACATAGCATGCCGTTGATGTCATGCACTATTATTTACACTCACTTGGAAGTTGTGATTGCATTGGAAAATAAACAGTAACTGCCTAGTTATAAGAATATCTCTGTTCTAATAAAAAATTTCTAACTTTTATAATTGTAGATCAATAAGGAAGGAAAGTATTGTAAAATATTTCAAAGACCTCGTATTTTTGTCTCAGCAATAGCAACAAAATACCTAGACAATTTGAACTAAAGAAAGAAAACGTGGGCAAAGGGGTTTGGCTTTTAGATGTGTATTGCTGCTCTTTGCACAGCTAGTGTGACCATCTACTTTTCCTTATTCCCTTATATCTGCAGCTTTTGCCTGATGTGGGTAATACCATGAAGCAGTCTTTTCTCTTTTCTTTCTATTGTGGCAGACATTTCCTGCCTTCCAGATGAGCCACTTGCATCCCTTGTATACATAAATGCTTGCTTGGGACCTGCTTGTTTTAATTACAAGCCACTAAGCTTTATACTTATAAATTTTAAATCCTTTGGACATGGTACCTTTGTTTAATTATACTACACGTTGTAACTTTTTAGGAAAAGTTGTAGCTTGGACACATGTCAGGTCTGGACCTCAAAGGCTGTCAATGGAAAAGATGAAGCCAGTGAGACAAAGCAAAATGCTGAGTCTCTCAGGAGCCTCCTGTGTTTCATATGTGTTAATGGAACTGTCCAGGTGGAAACCAGAAGTGTCACATCTGTGACTTCTCTCTAAGGGTCCCTGAATCTCTTTTGTGAGATTCTGAATTACATCTGAAGGTTTCTTTAAAAATATTTGAGTGTAGTTAAAATTCTTTCTTGCTGTGTCCTCTTAAAATGTGAACTATTTTTATAGAAAACATAGAAAATTATTTGAAATAATCAATTATTTATAAAATTTTTTTCTGTTGCATTTCATGTAGGTTATACAAAATCAATTTAACACAGAAGAAATTAAAAACCTAAAAATAAGATTCTATTTTTATCTCAAATTTATTTGCTATGAATCAAGACAGATTAGACAGACACCATTCTTGCAGACTATGAAAAGAATTATTTTGGATCTAAAAGGAATGGCTATATTTTAATAAAAATTGAAATTAAGATAGGTTTGTTCTATATTTTTGGATACTTTTTTAAAGAGGCAATAAAGGACATATGTAAGTTATAAAATGTGTATAAGTTGTGCAAACTCTCAAATATTTTATTTGCATCATCAACTGAAAGGCAGAAGAGCAATATTTTAATGCCCATCAGTCCCACTGATATATATTATCATTTCATGTAGTGTCACAGGAGTTTTTACATGGTGGACAATCATCATTAACAGATTTTAGTAGCTCAACTTGGTTACTAGTTGACTAAATATAATCAAATATAAGTAAAATGTGCAAAATCAGCAAGAAGAATTCTTTGCATTTTACATTTTGTTGAATATTTTCCTACTGTGACTCCTGTAATGTAGTTGGATTAATTTTGGCAACAGGAATATCATTTGAGATTTTGAACAATAAATGTTTTAAGATGAAAGTTTTCTTCAAACTGCATGTAAAGTTAAATGTTATGTTTTTTAAAAACTCTCAATAATACACATATTTTTATATAATTCAATTTGAAAAGTGAGAAATCTTAGCATAATTTGTCTAATGTGTTAGTAATTAATCCTAAAATTAAATATATGTAACACATGGAATAGCAGTTTTAACTGCTACATTACATGTTTTGTTAAAACTGTTTAATGATATGAACCCTATTTGCTTTTGGGGGGCAAGGAAACTGATGGCCAGAGAGATTAAATTTCTAGACCCAAAAGTTGACAATCAGCCACAGTACTTAAGTTAATGTCATCTTAATTTAGAGTTTGTTGCCAAACTATAAGTCTTTCATTACCTTTAATCCAGAGCATTCTATTCATTTCTTACATAAACACATTAGAAAGAAAATACCTCAAAATGACAATTTTAGTTATCTCTTATTTCAATGGGTCAACAAAAATAATCTTATTTTCTTATTTTTCAGCTGTTAAATATTTTCCACAAACATACTTATTGAAATAAAAACATGATCATACTAAGTTTAAGTTGGTAGATATTTGGAATTAATCTGAAATTATTGAACATTATGTATAAAAGTTCTGCAGCTCTTTTAGTAATTGTTAAGAATGATCATCAAATTGCAGAGAGTTACTGTCTTTAACAATGACACTATTGTAGCTGAAATATATTAGATTCCTACTGTGTAGCAGATAGTTGAATTATCAGTGGAAGACTGACCACTCCTAGGTTAGAATAAATAGATTATTGGAAAGGTAGAATGAGGAAGTGGGAAAATAATGTTATTAACAAAATGATAGGAGAGTGGAAAGAAGGCAGAATTAGTAGGTATCATAGATAGTATAGGATGATTGAAAGAAGAAAATGCTTACCTAGTATAAATCCTGATTGGAATAATTCAATTATAAAAATTATGAAGTATCTGGGGAAGTTTCAAAGTTGCTAGATAAATAATACATGACATTAAGGAATTATTTTTATTTTATTTATATGCGATGATGTATCGCAACTACAGACTTATTCAGGAATATTATGATGTTTGGAATATGCTTTAAAATAATTCAGTAGGGAGAGGAAGGGAGGTTGTTAATGTGTATAATGGAACCATAATAATGTTCTCTTCGTGTTTTTATCTGTTTGATAATTCTAATAAGTTAAGAAAAGAAAAAAGCAGAACAGAGACAAAGATAGTAAATTAGTAGTGAACTTGTATGTTGGAGAGGACTTTATGGTAATGGGAAGAACATAGGTAAATTGAAAGTGTATCCTGAATTCTTTGGGTAAATCTATACTCTGACCACTTAATACTATTAAAAGTATTAAATGAGATAAGGAGGTAAGAATATAGTACAAAATGTAAAGCATTTTCCAGATTCATTAGCTATTCACTTTATCCCCATAAAAGATGTTTTAAAATCAATACTACCGATAATCTTATGCACGTATTAAGAAAATCTTGGCAATTTGGCAGAAGTTTATTTTTTTAATGTAAATTTTAGTTATATTGGGAAGAACTGAGTTGTTACTATTTCCTACTAAAACACAAGAGAATAAAAAAAAATAATACTTAGCGCTGATGTTCCTGTATCTATGAATTTATGCAAAGGAAAGGCAAGATGAAAAATACAAGCAGCAAATAAGAAAACAAAGACACTCATTGGAATGAGTTTCCTAAAATAGTGTCAGGGAGGAGAACATAAGGTTTTTCAATATTGGTTTGCCAAATCAAAGGACATACATTTTTGGTTTTAAAAGAATAAGTTAGAATGGACAAAAAGAACATAGACAAACTATTTGCAAAAAATTATATATATTTTAATACAATTAAATCTGGTCTGTTTCTATACCCATATGTTCTCTTTTTCCTTGGTATCTCCAGGCTAATACAGAAATTGAATCTAAGTATACAGAAAATATTTTTAATAAACCATGCAACTGTACCTGGATACATATACTTTGTATACACAATTTACTATTATTAATAGAGCAAATTTTCTCTACATTTTTATGGATTGTTTGCCAACATAAGTGTAATAAACACTGATAAAGTGAAGATTAATTAGAAGATGAATAAAAAAAGAGTAGGAATTGGTATCTCAGTTCCCGTTTTTCAGTAATCAGGGTCACACCCAGGGATATTATGCATGCTAGGTAAGTACTTTACCACTGAGCTTTGTTCCTAGTTCCCCTATATATGTGAATTACAAAGAAGTATATAATATTAAATGAGTTTATGCAAACATTACATATGATATATAAAATTATATGTATATGATATAAATATATTCATATATCTGCAGGACTGAGGATTAATATATTTTGTAAACAAAATTAGTCAAATCTGATGAGTGGATTCTAAAACTGCCTGATTGAAAGTTGGACTTACAAATTAATTTTTAAACCATATGCATGTATGTTAATTTATCGATATTTTTATCTATGTTCCAGAAAGTAAGGTAAATAATTTTAATGGTTCTTAGGAAATAAATACAATGATTTGTGTATGTTAATATCAAAGGTTGGGTTTTACAATTGTTAAAATATATAACTATTTGAGATACTAGTTTTAGGAATTATATGCAGTAAGTGTACTTTGGAAAAAAGATGTGAAATAATGGGTTTTCTTGATTACAAAGTGGTAGTGTATTGACTTAGATCAAAAGTTTTATAGATGCTAATAACATCCTTGCATGGCATTTGAAAACTTTTTAGATTTTATTACTACAGTGTTACTCTTAACTTAGTTGAATATTCAATCTTTCTTACACTCATGTATTTTTAATATTTTTGTTAGCCTGGTTACTAATTGAATTTCTTTTATGAGGCTATGTTGCATTACATATATGCCAACAATTTTTTAGGAAATAAGAGTAGATCTACAAGGCTTGACATTATTGTAAGAAATGATTGGGAAAGTGACAGATGTGGAGGACATTTCTGAGAAGTCCAACTGGTCCTTAGGTGAGCACAACCGTATCTGATTAGGCTGACAGCTCTGACTATTCATTTGTACAGGAGGCAGGAGGTCTCTAATTGTTTTTCAGTTCCCTTAGCAATTAATGGTGCCATTGTCCTTGGGCAGCCCATTTACAGATCGATATTTGCATGGAAGAGTCCAAGCTTGGGAAGACATATAGAGTTTACGGAAGTGACTCTATTAATAGAGAAAGGCCACAAGCAATGACTATGACACAAAACTGTCAGGAGATAGTGTCTCTTCTACAACAAATGTCACTGCACTTGAAAGGACAATGTCAAGGAAAATTGAATTTTAATTAAAATGAGTTCCTTAAAATTTTATTTGTTTTTCAACTGTCATTATTAAATATAATCTTTTGTCTTTTTATAGTCTTAAACATCTTAAAAATTATATTGTAAGATTATTTGTAAGATTCACACTTATTCTCTGACTCCTTCAAAGTACTCAACAAAAATTTTTTAAAGAATTTCACATAAGCTCATTAAAGCAGCACTATTTTCTTCTCCTCTTAAGGTTATGAGACTCAACCATTCAGTCAGGATAACTTCCCCATACAACATCCCCCATAACATTGCTCATTCATTAAAAATGTGCTTCAGGCTAGATTGAGGCTTAATGTAATTAATTCAAGTTTCAAAATAAGTAGAAACTTTTAATGTCCTAGGCCACTTTTAGTTTTTAATTAGCCTGAAGCATGATTAAGAATAGATTTATGTGTGAGGAGCTCTAAGTATGCTTATGATTAGAAAAAGGAAATGCCAAAAACAATGATTCTATTAGAGTATACTGGCTTCAGAGAACTTTAAAACAAATGGAAGTACTTTAAATATAAATACTATTTTGTAATAATACTGCTCAAGATATAATAGTCATTGAGGAAAGGGATATTCAAATATTCATTTCATATGAAGCAACAATCAACTTATATAACTCTTTAAAAATGAATTTTGTCTCATATTTTCTAGGTAAGAAATGACATCCTTTTCTGACATTATAAATGCAGAAAATACATCTACTACACTGCAGGAAATTAAATTATGTTTCCAGAATATTAGCTAATTATTCCTTACTGGACAAATTGTTCATTTTCTTCCTAATGGGAGAAGTACTTTTAGATGATGATGAGACACCAAAAAATTCAGCCTTAGAGTTAATCAAATCCTTCACACTTTATCCACATAGATTTATGTCCTTCAGTTATTTCTTTAAAGCTCATACATTTTTGTAATACTTTGTATGAACTAATATTAACATGATTTTTTTTGTCATGAATCTTATAAAGTACAAATGCAATGATGAACACTTAGTGCAAAGGAAATAAAACCAGTTTGAAACTATCATCAATCTGACTTGTCTAGAAAAACTCCAAATGAAAAAATTAAAACATTTATTGATAAACATGTAAATAATAGTGAAAACCTATGATTGTGAAAGGACAAATGGGACTTAAAAATGGTTGTGGGGGAAGTAAAAGTTGACAGCTTTTTGATTTTTTTTAACCTGTCAATACCTGTCTTTGTACTTACTGAATTTATTTTCTCTTTTCATGAGAAAAAGCATGAAAACACAATAATCAGACTATGTGAAGATGATGAAAAGCTTTCCTTCTTTAATAGTTTTCTAGTGAGTTGATCTTTCTATATAATGGAACTCCTCATGGGTCTCTGATCAGGTCCAAAGGCTGTCAAAATGATTGATGAAGCTGATGCTTGGAAAATTTTTGCGGGCTTGGAATCTCTGGGTTTCCAGGCAAGCGGGCAATACTAAGTCTTGTGAATGTGATTGGGACAAATTTGCAGTCCATCTAAAAGGCCACAAGTTTGATAAAATATATTCTAAATAATATTTGCCAAAACAGTAGCAAAGCACACTGACTTCTGAAATGATGTAAAACTAACTGAAATTCTTGAAGAATGAGTTTCACGTGTGCTCAGTCCAGAGCAGTCTGAAGTCACACAAAAGGCTCGCCACAGAAGATGCTGACCCTGCCACCTGCATGGTTTGACTTCATTGCACAGCTAGATTAAATTTGTGTTACTAATGCAATTGTTGGCTATCATTATGGTGGATATAATTTTCCTTTTGTCCTCTTTATGCTTATCTTTGAATTTTGATAATACATGAACTACCTAGATAAATTCACTCTCTCGAAATATATAACCTATTGCTTGGTAACTGATAAAGAAAAAATTAGTAGATTGTGAAGCCAGAGAGACTAATGCTTGTACATTTTCAAATGATCCAATACTATTTCTTTAAGACTTAGTTGTCTATACTATTACTGTGAATTAGTATTTAAGGAAGCATAATGTGTGTGCAATATTGAAATCCCTTTATATCACTGGTCATTCATTTTGTTTCTGATATTTTGTCATTTTATAGTGACTATCATTGTAATCCAAACCTGTGTATATTTCTATGCATTGCAGTGTTGTAATAGGTTACAAATGAAATTTTAAAGTTAAAATTAAGTTTATTAATGTCTACTAGTAAACAATATTTACAAGTATTGTAACACTGTATATGCCAACAGAACCTAAAAGTTTGTGCCTTTACCTATACTGGGGGAGTTTTACTATTTTTATTTTAATTTCAAAATAGCAAGAGAAAAAACATCTCATTATTATACTGAGCAGCAATAGTTTGATAAGAATGCTAAATGTTTATTGTTCAATTTGATTTATAGAAAATTCTTGGTATGTACTATATCTATTTTCCTAATGAGATTGTTTTCCTTATTGACAATAAGACTAATTTTTAACACAACATTTTTAATATGTACACATATTATAATTTTCCTCATTTTGTCGTCTACCATTAAATTGAATGTTTTGTTAATCTAAATGTGTTTAAAAATTTCTGTAGTTTTATTTCTGGTATTTTCTCATTTTACATGAAAATGTCTTTCTTCTTCAACATCAGATGAATATTAAAATAAATTTTCTTCAATGTTTCATCCCTGTCAACCCTTTGCCCCAGGTTTTACCAAATGAAGTTTGCTATTTTATTTGTAAAAAGTCATAATTATATTGATTTTTAATCTAATTTTCTCAAAATAGTAAGAATGGATGACTCTTCATAAATCTTCATATAACATGAGATTATCTGCTTAACTTGCTTTTCCCAACTCCCTCAACAAACCAACTCCCAATTCCCTCAACAAACCAATTTATTTTTCAATTTTTATATTTTATTAGTATAGTTGTACATTACATAATGATTACGTCCCTTGTGGGGAGTTGGTCCATGCACATAGAATATCTCATTTCTTCCCATCCTCTCCCAACCTCCCCATCCTTCTCTTGGTCTCCTTCCTGTTTGAAAAAAGATCTAGCTCCATATTTCCTAATATCTTTATTTATATTTTGAGCTTTTCATATAAGAGAAACTATGTGATATTTAAACTTGTGTGTCGGACTTATTTGACTTAACATTATGATCTCAAGATGCATCATTTTCCTACAAATGACTCAAATCTATCTCTCTTTATGACAGAATAGAACTATTTTGTGTTGAACTACCTCATTTTCTTTATTCATTCATGTGTTAATGAACATATAGGCTACATAAGATTTAGCTAATATGAATTGTGCTGCTATAAATGTGAGTATACATGCATCAATCACTGTAATATAATGTCTTAAACTCTTTAAGAATATATTTAGATGGGGGTAGCTGGATTAAATTAAATTTCTACCTCACTCTTCATACTGCTTCCCATAATGGTTTAAACATTTTGAATTTACACCAACAATGTAAGCTATAAGACGTGGATATTGTGTACATATCTCTTGCTGAAATTAATTTTCATTATTTCTCCTCTTACTGTAATTTCCATTGTATATAAGCTACAACACAGTTACCTCATTGTGCTTTATAATTTTTTTTACTAGCCATAACCATTTTATTTCATGCTCTCCTATTCACAAATTTGAATTTTGTTTTTCATCTTGTTTTGTTGGAATACACACCACCAGTATTCTTAATGGTAATGTGTATCTCCAAATCTGAAGGGCAAAAATAGAGATACTAAGATTTATCTGTGGGTTTTCTTTTTTTGTTTCTGTAAGTTTGGGTTCATTAGTACTCACAGATAAAAACCTAGAGTAGAGTTTACTTTTATAGCAATATTTTTTATCATTTAGTGTTATTTATTAGGAAAGTATTTAACCAGTTTTACACTTTAGTCATCAAACTGAATAAGGTTTTAGCATCTTAAAGTTATTGTTTTCAGCAGGAACACATTAGGGATATGGAATACTAAAATAGAAATGTTATGTTAAAGTATAGATCATTGTATAAGAAATACACTTGGCTTTCACTTTTCTTTCTATTCTCTTTCCTTATAATCACCAGTGAGTTCACCATGTATTTACTAAAAGGTGAATTTTAAATATACATCTACATCTGACCTCTTTTTCTGAGCCTTAGCAATGCATCCTCCTCCCAATCTTTTTTATATTTTCACTTGTATTTTGTCTTACTTCATGATAAGCACTTAGAAACTGAAGTTGTGGTCTTCTTACCTTGACTGGTTTTGAGTTCTGACAACCCCAGATCTTCTGATGTACTTACTGCTTGTGGCATCTTGTAGCATATTGATTACAGCTTGATATGCACACTTTACCTGAAAAATCTACTGTGCTTTTGCTCCTATTGATGCATATGCACTATTTTCTAGATTATGTATAAAAGCTTATTTAGGATTAAACTTACTAGAGAGAACTTAATTAATATAAGAGCCAGTTTGTTATGCCTTTCTATTTTTTTTTCTCCTAAAACAGTGTTTCGTTTTTTGAAACGGTGGTCACTAGATTTTGTACTTGTGTTATCTGTTATAATGCAAGTCTGAGGGCCATACCAGTGTCTATCTGCTTTAACATAGGTCACATTGTGAGGCATCTATTGTCACAGATGCTTAATAAATGCTTGGTCACTAGTTAAACACCAGAACATGCTGCATAGTGACATTTAAAACTTCATAAACTTTCCATGAATGTTTTTACTTTCTAATCCCCAAAACAATGGCTTATGACTTCTAAAAGTGCAAAATATATAGATTAATCTTGTGTTCTTGGTCTTCTTCACTAACTGATATGTCTAAAACTTTTGTTTTTAAATGCACCAATAATACTTTTGTAGCATCTTCATTTTTCTATTCTTATTGAGACACTTGCTTTTTTAAAAATACTATTGTGAACGACTTCCATGCAGACTCATGTAATGTGCTTTTTGTGTGCTCTCCCAGTGTTTTGGGTTGGGGTCTTGCCATTCCCTGTTAAACACATGATTGAGGTTAGAGTTGTGGAAATCAAGGGAGACATAAGCTGGATCTTAAGTCATCAGGAAGCCTGAGGCTTTCTGACACAGTTTTCTCACTGATCAATATTCTTCTCAAATTCATTCTTTGAGGACCTGTCTTTCAAAAGACACCATTTACTGCATTGCAAAAAGGCTGAACTGCAGAGCAAAAGCTGACACGAAATGCATAGAAGCACTATATGTTCAATTTGGGGCAATGTGGGATAGCAGCTAATAGGCAATCATGTGACAGTAACAAGATGTTTCAATTTTCCATTTGGATGGTTTCTCTACCAAAGTCTAGCCATCAAGCTGTGTGGCATATTCTGCTTCATAGAGTTTATTTTTAAAAGGACTTAAGAAGGAACTAAATACCATAGAATAAAACATAATAAAGCCTGATATTTGTAACTAAAGTGATTGTATTGATCCGTTCCTATCCTTAGTCATCTAATTGCTAACTTCAACTCACAGATTCTTGGTCTTAATAAGGTTCTTCGTAGATAGTTACCAAAGAGCAAATTGACAAATATAGTGAAATATGTGGTTCCAACTCATTTTAATTTTTATATGGCTGAGTGAATTCTAGAAAAGTAGGGAAATGAATACTAGCAACTGCTGCTGGGAAAAAAACAAACACATTCGGGTTTTTCAAGGCAATTTACAGTTTTCAGCAAAATGTAGATAAGGTATAAAATAGCCAATACCCTTCAATACTATATGAAAGACTTGAAATTTTTGGAATTATATCTGAATATATTATTGAAGTACTAAATTTATAGTACTTCACTTTAAAAATGTGTAGCTGAACTGTGTCAATGTCTGTACCCTTTATCAAAATTTAATCATTTTTTTTAGTTTTTTTTTGAGACAGTGTCTCATTATGTAGTTCAAGCAGAACTTGAACTCACTAAGTAGCCCAGGCTGGCATCTAACACCTGGCAAAACTCCTGCTTCAGTCTCCCAAATACTGAGGTTACAGGTGTGCACCACCCTGCTTATCATAAAATTTAAGCATGATGTTCAAAACTTTTGGATTGTAAGATACACAGGAACCTTTGGGTAATGAAACTTTATTTACCTTCAACTAAAACGCGAAAAGTTCAACTGTAATATCTCCATTGTTTCATTAGAACTCTTAGTCCTTACTGGGTAGAATTCTAATTGTATGTCTACCATGATCCATAAACCCAGGAAAAATTAATATTTGTTACAGCTGAATTAACTCATTATTTCAGTCACTCTAAAGCTTTAAATATCCTTATGCCTGGGGACATTACCTTAAAGCTTTTATTATACAATAAAACCAAATAATATAGAAAAAGATAGATGAATAAAGAGTTAGTTATAAAACTTTCAAAGAGTATTGAATAATATAAAAGTATAAACTGTAGCAGAGAGGCTACAAAGACTTACTGGACCATCACTAAATGTCCAAGTCTGGTTATGTGAGAAATCTGAAGTAGTTAAAATAAAATTATTAATGTATAGGGGATTCATTTTAAGTACAGTAGAAGTGAAGTTTTAGCATTTTTCTGCAAAAGGAATTGTATGTCTTAATAACTTCATTGTTAACAATAATCCTATAAGATATGAGGACAAAGAGTATCAGAAACATCACAAAAATTGCCTGGATTCACGGAGATAATGATTAACAGGGTTGTTTAGTATGAGCCTGCTTCCCAGTAAAACTAACAGTTTCCAGTTTCCATTGTACCTATGCATGTTCATGTGCATGAGTACACATGCACCCACAAAGTATACAAGGTCAGAGAAAGCATTGCAGAGGAGCTGATAAACAGAATATCTAGTGGAGCAGTGACTATGGGCCCCTTGCTAGGATTAGAATGAATAAAGAAATGGAAAGGGAAAGAGATTGGATTCTCCAGGTTATTTTATTATTTATTTATTTATTTATTTTTGCTGGAAATCGAACTCACAACTGCACACTTGCAAGGCAGGTGCTTATCCCACTGAGCTAAATCCCCAGCCCAGATTCTCCAGGTTAAGGTATAGTGTAATCCAAAGAAAGACGTAAAAGCTCTCTTCTACATAACATTTCTTAGCTATCTTCTATTCTGTTTCTAAATTCACTCCTGGATTTCAGAACCTCATCATATGTGAATGTTTGTCTGAAACTTCAAGCTAAATCAAAGAACCTTCAATATTACCTATCATTTTAAATCTAATATAGACAGAAGACTAATCTTTATAGTCTGGGCATTCATATATTTTTTGTATTCACTATATATTTATCAAATACCTGTCCACCATAGGCTGGAAACTGCTAGGTGCTAGCAATATGTTAGTAAGTCAAAACAGTTGTTCTGTCTTCTAGAATGCCATAGTAATCACAGAGGGAGTAATTTGTTGATCTATGGTCACATGTTGTATAAGGAAGGAAATGTGTCCTGATAAAACATGTCATTAGATGATCTCATCATTGTGTGAACATCACTGAGTGCACTTATGCAATGATGTATAGGTCAGCAACTCACTGTAGCCTCTTCATGCAATCAATAGACTCAGCAAGCACAAAATATATGAGGCTGCTGCACACTAAGGCGAAGTCTCCACAGCTCAGAGGTGAAAGCACTGATCTTGCATAACAAAGCAGACTATTATCACAGTAGATGTTTTTCATTTGTGTAGAAGGACTTATCCATAAATAACAATTTATGGTGCAATAAATACATAAACCAATTAGCAGTCATTTACTATCAGGATTTACAAACTATATATATTTCATGTTCTGTACTTTTATATGGATGAAGCTACAGTAAGCTTGTATACACCAGCATTACCACCAAACATGAATAATGTGTTGTACTCTCAGCTATGACATCAGTAGGTGACAGGATTTTTCCAGCTCCATTATAATATGGAGCCACTATCAAATGTGCAGTCTGTTATTTACCAAAATGTTATTCCAAAGTACATGACCGTTTGTGAAAGATTGCTAGATGAGATGTGAAAAGAATTTCAGGTTTTAAATTAGTATTCTCTTGGATGTTTAATTGCAATCAAAGCAAGAATGTGCCTGGAAACCTCAGCCAACGTGTGAATTAGCTTCCTAGACCAGAAAGCCCAGTCAGGAATTAGCTGTGATAAATATTTCACAGATGATAATGGAGCAGTAGTCTTTTTTAAAAATCTGTGTAATGATGCTAATTTTCCCTAGGCCTGTCTCCCCTGGCATACCTTTAAGAGGGTTATCAAGGGACTCATTTTCAGGCGGTAAGGGATTTACCCAAACAGCCACATTTGGCTGGACTGAGCTAATGGCACAGGGCTCTGAGATATGCAAACTATTCGCCTAGAGAATTTGCATTTTAAGAGAAAAAGTAAAGTTTAAAAAAAAATCTCCCCAGAGACATGGCTTCCAGAAGAATTCTTTTAATATATTCATAATTGAATTAAAAATATCTACATACCCATAAATTCCTGGAAACAAATATCATATGGATTTCAAAACTCATTGGAGGTTATAGCACAGACTGACTTGCGCTGCATTTGAAATCCTCTGTCTATGAGTACTTAAATGGCATTGATAATAATTGACTTGAGACTTTTACAATATGTTTATTTCCTAACAAACATTTTCTAGACATCAGCTACATAAATTTATTTGCTTTGAAATTTTTAATTTGTAGCATACTGGTATGTTCTTGTTAAATAGTACAAAAAGTCTTAAAATACAGAATTTAATAATGTTACTCTTGAATGACTTAAAATGAAGTGAGAAAGCAGTCTCAAGTAACCAGAGCTTTAAAAATAATATTTGAGAAGTTAAGCCTCGATTTTACAGCAAAAATAGAGAGCTATATAAACAGAAACATCTATGCACACCTAACCCTGAATAATTACACAGAAAAAGTGAAATATCTTATGTAAATTGTAAATATTTGGTGGATAAAGCTGCAGTGTGGAAGTCTTAAAGGGAACAGAACTTTTACATAACAAAACATAAGCAAAGAGCATACTCTGTTATCATATATATTCCTTATATTGTCATCTGAAAACTTCACAAAGGTTTATGTATTTCGTATTTCTTCGAATTTCACAGGTGTTCACAAAAATAATGTAAAAAGTGATATTCAACCTAATATTTATCATGCTTAAAAGTTCTGAGTTTTTAAAATTTTCTTGAATTCTAAAGTGTTAACATAATTTGACTTTTTAATATGTAGCAATTAGTTCTTAATCACCATATTAAAATATACATTCTCAGTTCTTGGTATTAATTTTCCTTTGCATACAGATTTTGTAAGGTTTCTGTTTTCCCTTTCTTGAGTTGTCATGTTACCAATAAATGTGGCCTCAATAATGTATAAAAACAATAAAAGATGGGCTTAAGATATATGAAAAAAATACCATAGCAAATATTTTCACCTTTAAAAATTGATAGTAAATTAATTAAGATAGATTTTACTATAATTATATGGAAGGAAGTAATAGTAAAGACAGAAGCAATAATCATGAACTAGCCAGTTTTGCTTTGGTTTCAGATAATTATAAAAACAACAACAGCAACTCCAACCAGCCAAAAAATAAAAGTAATGATCAGGTAAAGGGGATCTGACACCAACAGTACTTTTAATATATCAAGATACAAAAAGTTATACCGCCAGTCCTCTGTGCTTTGTGTGACAAACTGTATTTTACTGGGCCTGATTTATTCAGGCTTCTCTGTACCCATCTTGTCACAGTGGCTGGACCTGCCATGTGACTGGCAAAATGAGACAGTAGCAAAAGGGACATGAGCAGAAGTTTGAAAATGTTTCTGAGAAATGTTCTTAGTCCTTCCCACGTGAATAATCCTGAATATTCTTTGCCTAATGGACAAAATGTTTTCCTATTGTTAATTTGAAATGTATTTAATGTCTGAAAAGAGGAAAATCTTAATCTAACAGTGACATAACAGTCCTGAGTCTTGAATCCTGTAAAGAGAATAATCAGTGACTCACAATTTTAATGCTTAAATAAGTGAACACACTGTGATACTTAAGTCGTCAAAGGATATGCATACCATATATTATTAAATGCCTGGCTTCAAGTCAGTTTGCAGACATCTATACTGAATTGAATATAGAGAGTTAAGGAACAGTTACTTTGGATTTGGTTTTGTATGGAAGTAATGGATCTATTTTGTGGTAGTTCAGTTTTAGTGTTTATGTCAATATTGGACTACCAAACCTGGAATTTTAACTGCTGATCTGGCTATTTATGCTCTGCAATTGTGAAAATGCATGAAGCAAATTTTAGCATGAAATATATAATTTTATTTTATTTTATTTTTGTGTTTTTCAGACAGGGTTTCACTATGCAGTTCAGGTTGGCCTTCAACTCAGTTTGTAGCCCAGGCTGGCCTTGAACTCACAGCCTCAGGCTAGCTAGTGCTGGGAGTATAGGCATTGATCTTTTGGCCAACTGAGTGTATTAGTATATCAAATCTAGTTTATGTCTGTGTATCCACAGGCAGAAGAATAATGAATATTTAAATTTCTAAAACATTATTACATTAATGAGTTATGATTGAAATAAAAATAATTATTGCAGTAAAAGATACATTGTCATTAATTCCCTTCAATATACTCCCCTTGATTTGAACACACATTGCTCTGGCTACATTCAGAAGCAGTTCTGCAAACTCACTTTAATGATTTTCTGTAGATGTGCACCCTTACCTCGTCCTGAATCTATTCAAAATATTTACCTCTTAACTTTGGGATGAGCCAGAAGTTGAACGATGCCAGCATAAGGCAGGTGAGGTCACACTGTGATGTTTTATAAGCTGCCTTCCTGTTGAGGGAACCCACTAGCAGCATTCATTGTACTTTTGATCTGGCTTCAGAAAGACACTCAGGAAAGACAACTTCCAGGACGTCTTCAGGGAAAAACCATGGAGTACGTGTGGTCAAAGCAAGAAGAAGCATTTTTCCAGGGGAATTATTGACAATATGTTATTTAGTGCAATCATTTAAAAAAAATTTAAACATACGTTTAAAGTTTGATCACCTGTTTTATTATCATAATGAGCTAAAAATTTCCCTATCTTAGTTTTTCAGAGCCCCAAAGCAATTAGCTAGCATGTTGGCTCCATTATGATTTGGTGTCAAACCTAGGAATTGAGCTTAGGTTTTCTGGTTGTGATAGTTAATATATTCTCTGATAAGTTATGTTTTATGTCTCTTTTTTTTCATATGTTATAAGAACTACTTCTTTGATAGCATTTTACATTTCAATAAATATTAAAGAACTACATATTTATACTATATCTATGACACGTATCAAACAGATAAAATACTCAGGTAAAGCAAGAAAATTCACACTGAGTGAAAATAAGTAGTTTTGTGCCCAAAATATAACAGCATAGTTTCTAGTTCAATTATTGAGATTCTATAGGAAACACCCATTAGAAACATTTTCATATATATCGCTGTATATCATTTCCAATATGTTTAGTAGTCAGCTCAGATAATTTCACTGAAACATTTATTCCCTGGAAAGATGAAAATGCAGAGCATGGTAAAAATGTCAGATTTAGGAGTTGATTTTAGAATATTTTTAGGGATAGGAAGAGGAAATTTAGTAAAAGTGAGAAAACTAAAACATGTCCATAGCCTCAGGAAAGGAAGAATTGGAATGTAAATTAAAATGAAATTCTTATTTGAGCAAAAGTAATTCGGCTTAATGGACAGCTCTGTATCTCAGAGGGCTAGGCATATGAGCAATTAAAATTAAACAAGTTGATTTTAATATGCTTTAGTAACTGTGATTGATCTCACAGAGCTGTGGTTGACTGTACATCAAGAAACAATTTAGGATCCAGTTTGAAACAAAGTTTATAATCCCTATTTAATGGATTTTGGTACCTCAGGCAATATAATGCCATAAAAATGATTAAAATGTGTCCTGTCTCTGTGTAATCAATAAAACGTTTCTCTAAAATTAGTAGGTGCCTAAGTCGCCTCTGCAGGCTTGGCAGTGCTGTGTTTGTAGAATTCCAAATAAGCCATCTATCATTATTTCCATATACAAGGTTCATTAGACATCTCATGCTTTATCTTATTAGCACCAAAGTCAACTAAACAATCAAATCAAAAGGTCACCTTTAACAATACACCAAAACATGCATCAAGACATTGTTAGCGCCATACAGTGTTAACAAATACAGTGGGAGGAATGCCTGTGGGTCCAATGAAGGGTTATTATAAAAGCACTGGGAATATAATGTGTGTCTGTAAATGGAAGTTAAAATATTCTAATGTAGCATTTTAAAGAAAAAATGGCAATCTATTATTTAAATTAATGTAAGCAAAACATCTGATTATGCTACTTTAAGTTAATGTAAACCAAACACCTTTTTATGTTACTTACCTTATTTAAAAGTTTTTCTTTTTATGTTATGAAATCCAATCTCTAAGTTTTATGAAAATGAATGATATCAGTAGCTTTGGTGTTATTTTTAATTTTTTGAAGATCATGAATCACAAAGCAAAGTCATTAATATATTTGAAGTCACATTTTGACCCTGGCATCTTATGGTAGAGTTTGAACATTTTTTTAAAGGAGTTGATGCTTTTGAGGGCATTTATGATTTATACATTTATATGTTTATAATTAAAGTTTAACATTCACATTTATTAAAGTTTTATCCACCTTGTGAATTTTCTGTCTTTAAGTGAAACTAAAGAGAAAGGCATATTGCTCCAGAAAACTGCTAAAGTTGTCACCCAGTTTATGACATGAAAAACATGACATGTAAATGAGCCTAGCATTTTTAATATGTCCATAACTCGTAATTTACCAGACCTTTCTAAATTTATTTTTTATAATATTTTATTCTATCTTAACATTCCAATGTCTGTTTCTAGATAAACATTGGTCAATACAAATTAATTCCTTTTAAGTCTGTCATGAGCTTATTTCAGTCTGACGTCCTCTTCTTAGATTGCAAAATGAATTAACGAAAACCTACTTGCTTTTTATTGGATTAATTTGAAGACTATAAGAAAATGTTTTGACAGCTACTAATTGAGAAAAAAAGTATCTTTTGTTGAAAATAATTCCACAAAACATTTGTGTCCCTGTGTGTATGAATGTGAAAGATATATTGATGTTTCACGTTGTGCAGATACTGTCCCATGAAGCTAACAGCTCTTCTAATCCCCCCACCTCAGCCACAGAGTTTTACTGGATCACTGTGTTTATTTTTCCTTGATAATTTCAGATCAACAATATCCTTCCCATTCCCACTGCCTGTGGGATATATCACAATTAAGATGTGTAAATCGTAATATTGTGAAGAAAGGGTTTGTTTTTCATTTTCTTATGAAGCTCAGGACTACATATTAAAAAACGTAGGAGAGGAAATGTGATTCTATGCTGATGTAAACTTTTTTTTTTTAATGCAAACAATGGTCAGAAAAGATGCCAAAAAGGAAGAAGAGGGCTGAGTAATTTAAAGAAAAAATGTTGACTAGCAAAGTGATGAGCTACTTGGAAAGACAGTGAGAGACTTAAAATTTTTAAAATTGATTTTAAACATTTGGAAAATTGTAAAGAGAAAACTATTGTAGATATCAATAAGCCTGAGATTCACATCACCTAATTAAAAAACAGATGTTATGGATCTTTTTGTTATTTGTTTTGTTTTGCTATTTCGAATTGAAGACTTGCTTTACAGAAGAAACTCTCCACTCTTTTCCCAACATCTCCCTACCTTTCAAGATCTGTTGTATCACATAGTGATCATAGTTAGTAATAATATGTTCTTGAACATTTCCAAGAGAGTAGATCTTAGTGTACTTACACACAAAAAGCTGCTTTAATTAACTTGATTGAATCGTTTAACAATGTAAACATATATTGAAATATCATATTGTACATTCTAAATATACATGAATTTTATTTGTCAATTAGTCTTCAGTAATGCTGAGGGAGAAGAAAAAAATGAGGTCAAATATTTTATTTTGAGGCAGGGTCTTGCCAAGTTACTAAGCTGTCCAGGCTTCTCTAACATGTGATCTTCCTACCTCAGCCTCCCAGGGTGCTACAATTATAGGTGTCCACCACTATACTTGGCTAGTCAAGTATTTTAAAAAGGAGAACATTTTATGTTGAGATTACATTAATATGTTACTTGGTCTAATAATCAAAATTATTTTTAAAAATTCAAACATTGTGGGCCAGGGGTTTAGCTCAGTTATGTAAGTGCCTGCTTGGCAAACGTGAGGTCGTAAGTTCAATTCCTGGCACACACACACACACACACACACACACACAAAGAAAAGAAAAGAAAAGAAAAATTCAAACATTGCTACTTGAGTATTTTAGTTGTTCAGGTATGTGAAATTAAAGACTTAAATAATATTAAAAGTAATAAAGAAACAATAATGAGAGAAAATGCAAAAGAGTATTCTGTGGTAATAAATGGTGGGTACTATATCATTGGCAATAAAAATAGGTCCTGGTTGTGTAACACAGAAAACCCTGCAAGGCAGCCTTCGTCTGTCTCCGAGTACTCTGTTTGGAGACACCTAGTCCCTGTATGGGTCCCCAGGCCCATGGCTCTCTCTACTGTCTCTTTAGAAAAATCCCAGTGATGTGAAAGTGTTTGAGCAAATTCCTGCCTTTCAGTTAGTTCATTCCGTGAGAGTTTCAAGATCAAAAACATGCTACATTTCTTCTGTATTTGAACAAACCAGAATCTCTTTTCCATGATTACATTTTTAGAATTGTAGCTGCAGTATATTTAAGTGAGTGTATTTGATGTAAGATAAACCTGTCTTGAATGCCAGCTGTAAGACTACTTACTCCTCTGTAAAAAGCACTGGGCAGCGATGCCTCTCTCAAAAAAGTGCTTCAGATTAAATGCAAAGTGCCTACCAAAATATTTGGCACATATTGAGTCAATGGTAATTACTGTGATGACTTGTTTGCTTCCCAATGGAATTCTTCCCTTAAGTAGTTTATAACTCTCTAGAGTATTTTTTATTGTTTGAATCCTGTCTCAAGTTTGTTTGGTTCTCCAACATTTTTACTGATAGGCAATGACATTCAACTGTATTTTGAAGAAATCAATAGTTCATTTTGGGGTTGGATGGGAAGCACAGGACATAAGAAATACAAAAAAAGATAACTGCCACTAGCACAATAGCTATACTGAGAAGTAGAACTAGGCCAGCGGCTGGGGACTTCTAGAGCCAATGTGAGTCTGCCTGTCCCCACCTTATTACAGGACTCTTGCTAACCTACAGTACATGACAATAGGCAGCAAGGGATGAGCTCCAGACAGTGGTGCAGAGCTGATGAGAGAAAAGAAACCCAGCCTTTGGGAGTAGGGAGAATATTTCCAGCAGCTGTGCACTTAAGGAATTCATTTACACTTAGTCATTTATTTTTGTATTTAAAACACATATTGAGCACCTGTGAGGCAGAAGTGATAAAGAAAGCAACAGATGTGAGCCAGCAGCTCACAATCTAATACTACAGACAATGAAATGGTTGCCAAGTGTAGACTGGAGCACACAGACAAGGTTGTGACAGAGGAAAAAGCACGCACAGGCCAGATTATGTGAGAGGGATTTAAGCTTTTGACATTCTCCACTTTACAAGTACAAACAGAGTCAGAAAAATATGGATGGTGGTTTCTGGTAAATTAACAAAAATTTATGGCATAGTCTCTTCATTTCAATAGGATCAGTGTTTTCATAAAAGCAAGGCAAGTGAAAATTTTAAATATTAAAGGGTATATTTCAGGACTGAGGGAAAATGAAATAAATCTGTCAGCAGTTTGTTGAATGCAGCCAGAGAAAATGAATATTAGTGTAAGGACTACACTTCAAGATCCTCTTCTTACTGCATGAAAAGAAAAGAAAATAATTCTGGAGGGATTTTTTATTTTGAGCAGAAAAATCCAAAGATTTTCCATTTTTCAAGGTCCAAATTGTAAACATTGCACTTTATATTTAGTAAAATGAACCAGTCACAGGTTTTGTATAACTTGCGGTTGAGTCTGTTTCTGTTTTTGCTTTTTGTTGTTTTGACAGACTATTTTTGCACAGTGCTTGGAATGTTTCTTGTTGACCAAGAGAATAAACTCAGTAAATCTCATTATCTGTCTGTGCTTCTTAAATCATATGCCTTTTATCAAGTAAGTGAGATTATAGATTTTTTTCTGAGAAAAAAACTGTGGAGCAGAATGTCTATTAAAGTTTGGGTAGCAGCAGGTTAATAGAAAGGAAGTTTTCAGGGTTATCAAATGTTGCCTTTCCTTCAGGGGCTTGTGTTTGACCCCAAGCCATCTAGAGTAACACCTACAGCTCTCTAGAGATCTCCATGAGAGAAAATATGGTGGAACCTAATTTTTCAATTGAGTGGCTTTCTGCCATCTTGGATTTAGAACAATTAAAGACTGACTAGATATTGAAGTGGTTCTTCCATTTGTTTCTTTTCCCTGTGAAACTTTAAGAAATTAAATATTTGTAGCTAAATGGTTTTGATTCCTTTGCTTGAAACTGCAGAGCTAATCTTATATAAGCAGAAGTTAACTTCCATAGTAAATAAAACTGCATAGTCATATATATATTTTTAACTTCCTATATTTCATATTTGTAGGGTGAAAAATATTTAATGAGGCAAGCATAGTACAACAATAGAGATTCTAGAAAAACAAAGAAGAGCCACTTTTTCGTATCTGTTCAGTTTGTATTTTGTTGTTGCTAAAGTATTTATTGTAAAAGTCATTGCTTTGACTCATTTAATAATTTAGCTGAGAAACCACTCTGTATCAGTTTACGCACCTCTTTTTCTGAGCTGCATGGTTCTTTATCATATACAAATGTCTTAGTGTATTCATTGTGCATGAGTGGGTTATTTGTTAATTTCCAATATTTTACTATGAATGACTAGATTTCAGAATTTGAATTACTGTACTTTAAAAGGTGCATCAGTCTTAACTGTAAATTTGCGAAAGTTAAAATAGGAGTATGTTCTCTCAAGTGTTTATGATTATCCTATTTTTCTTACTGATATGTAGTTTCATTTCTGTTATGGTCTGAGGATATACTTTGTATGAATTTAATAACTTTGTATATGATAGGATTTGTTTCAGGACTCAGGATAATTTCTATCATAGTGAGTATCTCACTTAAATCGAAAAGTCCTATTGTTTCATAAATACCAATTATATCTGCTTAATAGACTGTGTTCAGTTTTATATTTTGCTGATCTTCAATCTGTTCTACTTCTAAAAGAAGAATTGCGGAAATTTCTGTAGTTATATATCTCTTCTTTCATTCCCTTACTTGAACTGCAGAACTAATCTTATATAAGCAGAAGTTAACTTTCATAGTAAGTAAAACTACATAGTCACATGTATTTTTTAACTTCCTACTATTTCATATTTGTAGTTTCTTCTTTTAGTTAAACAACTTTTAAATGCATCTTATATTCATTCGGTACTATAAAATGGACGATTTTTCAGTGATAGAAAACATAATAACTTTCTACAGGAAAAGTATGTAGCTCTATATGAAAAATGTTCTACATTATTGGTCATTTGGGAATGCAAATTAAAATAACACTAAGATTCCATCTCACTCCAGAAAGAATGAGCATTATAAAGAAATCAACCAATAATAAATGCTGAAGACACAGTGGGGGAACTGGAATCCTATACCACGGTTGGTGGGGGTTTAGACTGTTGAAACCAAAATCAGTTTATGAATCAATCAAAAATCAGTGCAGAGATTCCTTAAAGCACTAAAACTAGAGGTTCACTTTTATCCAGCTATTCCCCTTCTTGGTATTTTCTCAAAAGAATTAAAAGCATCATACAATAGCAATATATCCATGTTTATAACAGGACAATTTACAATAGGTAAAGCTTGGAAACAGCTCAAATGCTCATCAATAGAGAATGGATAAAGAACATGTGGTATTTTTATAACTTGGAGCACTACTGTGCCACAAAGGAGAAACTTTAGATATTTATAGGTAAATGGATGAGCCTTGAGTCCATACTCCTAATGAAATAAATCAATCACACATGTTTAAGAATTGCATTTTTTTTTTTCTGGTATGAGAAACCGAAAGCGTAAAGACTAAAATGTGTAATAGATACTGGGAAATGGAAAGAAAAGGTTCAAATAGGAAGGAGAGCTACAGGGTGGGAGGGGGAAACAGAAGAAGAGGAAATGAAAATAAAAAGACTGGAAAGGAGAAAATGGAAACAAACCTTTAGTAAATGAGGAGGAGAGAAGTTAAAAGAGGAGCGGAGACGGGAAAAATAAAGAAGAATCAAAATGTATTATATACCGTTACAAATACCCTTTGATGACTGTAATTACTCACTATGTGTTTTTAAAAGGTACCAATAAGATTAACAATGAAAGTAAAAAAATCCCTAAAGAAGCAAAAGAAAAAAAAATAGAACATCAACACACCTGAAAAACTGTTGCAAAATACTGAAAGAAATAGAAACTGAAGGTAAGCTTTCATAATATGAAAAACATTTAACATATATGCAAACCTTATACATCAAAACCCACAAAACCTTATTAAGATAAACCAAAGAACTAAAATAATCAGACATATCATGCTAATGGGCCAGAAAAATCAATAGTATTAATATCATTTTGAAAATTTATGAAGTCACAACAACTCTAATTACAATCTTAGCAGATTTTTTCTTGAATTAGCAATGTAAAGTTTGGAATTTGTATGGAAATTGTTATGAACCTAAATCTAAAACCAAAAATTTTTAAATTTATTGAAGAAAACAGAAGAAATTTCTTGGCTTAGATAAAGATTTCTTAGGTCACAAACAAAAAATTAGATATGTAAATAAATTTAGCTGAATTGAAATTAAAAGTTTATTGTCAAAATTCATTCAAAAATGAAAAGACCCATCCGGAAGTTGGATAAAAGTTTTTCTGATAAGGATTTGTATTCAGCGTTTAGTAAAGACCCTTTAGACTCGATAAGTAGAAAATGGGCTGGGATATCGCTCAGTGCACAGTTTCTGCCTGGCAAATGTGAGGTCATGAGTTCGATTTCCAGTACCAAAAACAAAAAAACAAAAAAAAACAAACAAAAAAACTCATTTAATTAGAAAAGAGTCAATCTGTTAAAAACAAAGAAAATGCCAAAAGCCTTGTGAAGACAGTAAAGCAAAGAGGATGATGTCTGCCAAATAAGCAAATGAAAAGATTCTCCCCATCATTATTCATTGGGGAAGTACACATTAAAACCACAATCCCGTACCACTACCTCTGATTACACTCTTTAAAAGACACTTGAAAACAAAAAGAAAAAAACCCAAAGGTTTAAAAAGAGAAACAAAATGTCAAAACAACAATGGATAATACAATGCCACCCAAAATTACAGGACCACTGGATTTTTGCCTTTTGTCTGTGAAAATGAAATATTGTTTTGCCACATACACACACTTTAAAAAGCAGGGATCTTACTCCTAGGTAGTTATCAAGAGAAACAAAACATGCCTGTGGTAAAATGAATTTATACGGTAGCTTTATTCATAGTTAGCAAATTTTATTTGTATATATATTATTTCTGAGGTATATCAAATTACGTAATGATTTTAGAAAAACATTAGATAATGATTTAGAAAAAAAACTGAAAATCCTTTTTAGTTTTGCTTTGTTCTGTTGTTTTTTCCTGGGGTAAGAATTCTGGAAAGGCCTCCCTTTGTTGTTGTAGCTTAGACCCTCAGAGTTCAACAGTCACTGGACAAGGGCGAGATACCTGAAGTATTGCTTGGGAACACTGCATCTACCTCCATTATGGTGCCATCACTTGGGTGAGGCTGGTGGGTGTTAGCTGTTGGCACAAGACCGCAGTTCCTTGCTACGTGACCTTCTCTAAAGCAGTGCTGAATGTCTTCTTAACAGACTGACAGAAATATGAACTAGAGTATGATAAAAAGAAAAGAAAATTAGACAAAGTATACTTACCTTCCCTGCATTTTAATGCTTCTGTTGCATATTATTTTATTTGAAATATATATCATGCACATAGTAGTCACCACAAACTATACCAGGTAGTGACTAGAAAAATATGTAATATGCATTTTTGCCTCTAAATGCTTTTAGTGTGATGACAGAGGTTGGTATAAAGCCAAACACTGAACAGAGTCCTTGAAATATATCTTTACAAATTATTAAATATCCCTATATTTGCAAGATTATTTATTAAAGTATACAATCCAGTTCACCTTTAAAAAATAAATACCTAAATATTATTACATTGTCACATTTTATTTTTTCCAGACATATTGAAATTATTTCAAGGAATATTTTAGTATAGATTTTTAGAAGCCACATACAGTATGTATTTAGCATTGTAAGTTCCTACTCCATAAAGATTATTTATCTGTGTAAAAATTAGGATTACCTTTTACCTCAATGTCTACACATAATAAGAAAATAATCTATAAATTTTTTTTTTATTTTGCATGCTGCTTTAACAAAAGTATCACTTTAATTAAATTACTGTATGCATGTAGAAAAGTATACTAACTCGAATTGTGTAGTTCAGGGAATTTTCCAAAACTGAATAACCCATGTCACCAGTGGCGGATGAAGAAAAATAAACATCTTCCCAAGTCCACCTGTGCCCACTTCTGATCACCCCCTCTCCCCAAGGACAACTGTGACTTAGAGTTCTACTATTTTAGGTTATTTTTACTTCTTTTTGTCTTTATATATAAGTTTAGTTATATTATGTATAGTGTCTGATATCTAGCCACTGCCATTTAATATTATGTTTGTGATATTTCTTCCCAGGCTGCACAGAGTTTAGATTGATTCTCGTTTCTGCCTAGCTTTCCTAGTGTGGATAGACCACCATTACCAGTTTCACTTTTGTGGGCATTATGAGTAGTTTCAAGTTTGGAGATACAGCACAGACTATTGCTATAAACAGACAATTAAATGTTGTTTCCTGTTGGCCATATGCTTAGGGATGGGTTGCTGGAGTGTGGTACAAGCATATGGCTCAGCTTTAGATAGTGCCAAAGACTTTCCCAAAGTGGCTATATATAGTGTGTTTTAAATGTGTTCCCTTGTTTTTGCCTCACACCTTTGCACCAAATGCTGAACACATCACGATACAGCAAACACTAATGACTTACAAGATTAGAATATCACTGACAACTTATAAGTTTATGTCGACTTTATTTATGTGTTTACTTGACTGTCTTTTACATTTTTTAGCATTTTCCCACAAAATATGAGTAACATCGAAGCTGTCATAAGGATATTATCCCAGAAGGGTTATGGTACACCCTTTGGCATACCACCGCCTACCTTTAGAGAGCCCAGTGTGAGAAGCGTGAGAGCAGAGGGATGTCAGGAGACGGTGCTTGAAGGATGGGGCTAACGGTCTACAGCAGGCCACTTGTCACCTAGGCCCGGGGGTAGCATAATGATAATTCCATCATGCAAATCATTGCACTGAACTCTACATGAAATATATTGTTATTCCCATTTCTATAAATGAAAAAATGACTCACAGGATATATGAACACTTGTATCTGTTATGTTTAGCTGGCTTATAGTTCAACAGTTTTTTAAAATGAAACTTTTGCTATGTTTTGTCTATTTGTAGGAGAGGGCGTAGGGAGAGCAATGATACATTTCGGAGTACCCAGAACTGGATTAAAAAACCAGCATTTAGTCCATAGTTTGTTGCTGCTGTCTGGGTGACACAAGGCAAGTGCTTTAATGCTTGCGAATTTTGGTTAATCTTTCATATACATTTGAAGTATTATCTTCTCTGCTTACTCACCTTTACTTTGAGGAAATTTTATGTGTATAAAAAAGAAATGACAATAAGATAGAATTCTGTTAATTCTATCTTATTGTCATTTATGAAGAGACAGTTGATCAGGGATAGATTGCACAATTAAATATTGTACAAATATCAAAATACTGTATTATAAAAATTTAAGTACTTAACTCACTATTTCTGTCTATAGTTTTTTCTTTAACAATTCTTTCCAAACTAATTATGATCATGACTTAGTGATTATTATTTTTTTTAAAGACAGGTTTTACCAAGGCATAATTCACACAAAAAGCATGTCTTCTCAGTTTAGACTTCTTGAATTATAGTTAAACCTGCATTATTTGTAAAAATAAATGTCTATTCTCATCTTCAGTTTCTAAATCTCTGAAATGATGAGAAAGGTGATTAGAAAATTACAACTTTCTGTATTTTATTTGGTACAATTTAGATTTCTGTTAATCACATATAGGAAGAGGCAGTCAGAGAAATTTTGAGAGGGCTACCTATCATGATTTTAAAGAAAGTTGTATTTACATGCCATTTTGTATTAGAGAAGAAATAATTTTAAGCAAAAGTAACATTAACTGAGCTTTATGAAACATAATAAATTTTTGGTATAAAGGAAGAATATAAAGTGCTTATTTAGCCACATACATAAATTTTTATTCTTTCTTTGATCCTAAAAAGGTCTGGAATATCATTAAATTCTTGCTAAAAATCGTCATTTCAATTCTAGTTTCTAAATGCCAAGTGCAGATAACAAAGTTTAAGCTTTTATCAAACCATGGAAGGCTCTTCTTGTTAAGTTTTCCATCCATGACTTCCATTTTTTCATTTTAAATGTCATTCAAAATGTTCCCACCAGGACATCTCTGATAGAGTTGTATAACGTTACCACAGGAATAATGTTTTATCATTTCTTTTCCATAGAAGCTGTTGTCTGTTCAGTCACTTCTTGGAAATTTATTTTAGAAAGCTCAGGGAAAACATTCTTTTCATTTTTTTTCTACCAGTGAATTTTGTTCATTGGTGTTGGCCCCATTTAACTCAAATCAGTAGCACATTGAAGAAATTTTGGCACATAGTTGCTATGTATGCTCAATGAATAAATAAATATATTAATTAAATTATATTTGTGTATTTTAGGTACCTCTAAGATTATGCCACATTATTTAAATTTTGATTTTCTAGAAATGATAATGCTTGCCATACTTATGTTTCACATTGCTAAAGAATGGGATAAAATATAAATCCTAATCTCCAGTAATATTTTCATGGGTCATACTTGATTTTACAAGGATTGATGCTAAAAACAAAAGAAAATATTGTATTTTGCACCAAATGAGTAAAAATAAAGCTTTTTATAGGAATGAATGATATCGCAAGTTTTGCTGTGATGAAAGCTTACCAATTATTATCAATGTTTCAGTTTTTTGATCATTTTATGTTAATAACAGTTAAAAAAACTAAAGTGGATATAATTAAATTAATGATATATTAGATCATGGACATCTGGAACTAAATATTCAATGTTGTCCATGTGCATTAGGAAAGGAATAACCAAGATAAGTATTTTAATGAATATATGAACTTTTATGAGATATTAAAATTATACTGAAGAAATAAACTTTGCAACTCTGAGTTTTGATGTAGTGAAATGTTAAGACTGTTTTTAAATAAGTCAGTTTATTCATTTTATATTGAAAAATCAGATATTTAAATGCATTGCTATCAACTAATATTTGAAGGCTTCTGTAAAACATGTGCTTTAACCTTTTAAGAAAGATAATATCCAAAACTGTACTAAACACAGTTTGATAATGACTTTGACAGAGAATCAAAACAATAGTCTGGCATATAAGTTTTGGCACTTTTTCATGACAGCTTGACATGTTAATTTTGAATGCTGATGTCAAATTTCTCAAAATTTCTATTTTCAAAAGAATTACAGAGGAAATAGTACTTGAACAGCTCACAAAGATTTATTTATTAAATATATTTGGGACTCCTTATATTTCCTGTCCTTATTTTGCATGCTGATTAGCAAGCATTCTCCCTTAGTACTCCTTAAAACATTTCTGTAAAACACTGACACAGATGAAAGATAATAAGCATTTTGATGTACTCACAATGTGTGTTGAGCTTGTCTTAAACTCTTAACCAGGAAATATGTATGGGAATTGAAGATACTCTTTATATTTATTAATTCTGATGAACACTGAAAATTTCAGAGATAAACATACAAGTATGTAAGATTTTGAAAGGAAATATGAATACGTAAGTTTGAAGAGTAGGAAATGGGTTTAGGTGCTGGACATATGCATGACTGGAAGTTTGCTCCTAGAAAAGAGAGAGCAAAAGAGAAATTTTATATACAGCCAACCCTGGAAAATTAATGATTTTTTAATGCTCATTGGAATATTTAGTGTTTTATGTAGATTTGGCCTCATCCCCAGTAGATATCAATTTGGTCAGATAATTATAATGGAGAAAAAATATAATAGTACTCAGTGCAGACTTTAAGATGAAATATTTTAGTTTAAGCAAAGCAATATAAGCACATAACAATGTATCCAGCATTTTAGAGGGACTTGTACAACATGAAATCTTTTCCTTAATAATAGCTGTATTAAACAGAGGTATTCATAATCATGTTTCACAACCATTTCAATTGGTACTAGCATTTAAAACTCTATTATGTTTAATTAATGACTTGTGTATCTACCTTACATTAGGATAGGCATTATTTTTGTGATTTTATTCCCCCAAACTCATTTCTGTGTTTGGAATACCTTTCCCTCAAAAATCCTGTGATTTGGAGATCCAATTGATAGGTAGCACAATAGAGAGCCTCTCTGAGAAAAACAACTCAGATGCTAGAATCTGACACCATGAAGAAGACAAGATGAAAGGAGGGGAATTCTCGCAACCAAGGAAGAAACTGAGGAAAAATTAAAAAAAAAATAAAAAAAAGAAGTGTGGATGGAGGACTGGAGCTGGGCATGTTCTGGTAGCTGTGCTGATCCCATCTTAGAGTCAGGTGACTCATGATTGAGCTGAGGTTGCATCCCTGCTGAGAGCAGGGGTTGATGAGCTTAAGACCTTTGGCACTGCAACAGGGAGTGGAGATGGTGAACCAAGCTGCATGAACTTTGGTGAGTGCTGGGAACTGGATTCCACAGAGGGACATGACCAGCTAGACGACATCAGATTTGGGCAGGACAGGCTTGAAACAATGGCTGAGGTGGCTTCAGCCGGTGGCTCCTGGCCCAAAGTGGATTGGTGGGATCTACTTGGGCTGGGCCATGCCCCTGGTTGGGACCCAATAGCCAGATATGAGGCTATCCTGAACCTGTGATGTCTGCAAGGCACAGACTAGCATGCTGAAGACACTCATTGGTTGACTAGCTTACAGGGGAGGGGCTGGCCCACACTGCCCTGTGTGCATCTCACAGATCAACAGCAGATGGGAGGGCAGCACTGCCCTAGCCAGTAAGCTGCAGAGGGACTTAAGGCAGTACCTAAAGGTCTGGACACATCCACCATTCACCTGTCTGAAAGAAACCACAAACATGACAAGATAGAGAAACAACAAAAAGCCTCCAACCACTGGCCCAGGGAAAATAAGCCCAGGAGAGGTAAATACAGAGGAAATTGAGGGCAGCAAACATGCAATATCAGACATGGCCTCATTGGAAATAAAGAAATACTTCCATGACCTCAGCAACAAATTTAAATCTGAAATTCTAACTCAAGTGAAGCAAGATACAGAAGATTAATAAAAGAAATTCTGGGTATTCTTCAAGAAGAAACAAATGAAAAAATGGAGGGACTTAGAGAAAGGAGAGAAGCCTTTGATGAAGAATATAAACAAACTCTAGAATATATGAACAGATCCAAAGAGAATATCCGGAAATTAAAAACTCCATTGAAATCTGGTAAAACTTCTTGACAGAACTAAAGACAGACTTTCAAAACTTGAAGATAGATTTTCAATGTATGATTGTGAAAGGAAGGATCTCTTAAAAATAATAAGGAAACAGGAAGTAATGATACAAAGGCTAGAAGACAACAAGAGGATTTATAACTTAAGAATAAAAAATGTAAATGAAGAAGCAGGGACAAATACAAATGAAATAAAAAGTCTATTCACAAAAATAATTAATGAAAATTTCCCAAGCATAGGAAGTGATGTTCAGATATATGAGGCATACAGAACTTCAGCCAGCTACAACCAAAACAGGTCTACATCCAGACATATAATAATCAGGATCCCAGAAATCCATCACAAGAACAGAATATTAAAAGTGGTCAGAGAAAAGAAACAGATTACCTATAAAAGAAAACTCATCAAAATCACAGCAGACTTCTTGATGCAAACTATCAAATCAAGAAGAGCTTGGAGCAAAATATTCCAATCCCTGAAAGAAAATAACCTCCAACCTAGATTGATGTACCCTGCAAAACTGTTTCTCAAAATTAATGGAGAGACAAGATATTTCCACAACAAAGAGGAACTGGGGGAGTTTGTGACCACCAATCCAACCCTGCAAAGAATACTGAAGGACATTCTAGAGAGAGAGAAGAAATTACCAGGATTCCAGGAACAATGGCTGAAAGGCCTCAATGAAAGGGGCAGACAGTGAAATCAAGCAGAAAAGTAAACAACAATGACAGAAAAAGAGCATAGCAGAGATAAAGCAGAGAAGACTGGCTATATCGCTGTTTTATTTTGACTGATTTTATTTGAATCTGGTATGCTTGAAGGTGTCAAGTCTGGGAGTAGGGGCAACTACTCTGGGGATGGTAGGATTCAATCGGACACCCATTCTGATTTAATTATTAACTGTCTTTGAAGTCCTATAATGTCTCCAATGCTTGGTTTTTATTAATAATGCTATGTACTGCTAAGTTTAATTATACTATGCCTAATGATATAGACAATTTTATTGAAAATAACAAGAGATATCATGGTGACTACTGTAGATCACCTAGTATTGTGGTTTTATATGTCCTTTTCATCTCCTGTTTCTCTAGAAATTTGTATTGTTGATGTGTTTTGGTTTGTTTTTCCCTCTAATATAGAAAGGCTAGCTATGCATGTAGAGACTTATACATGTGTAGAATTTATAAACAGTTTACGGGAATTGATTATAGTTATTGTAAAAAAAGAGGAAAGGATTCTAAAGGATATAACTGCAGGCATGTTTGAATGTGTAGAATTGATGACCATATTACTAAGTTTTTGTTGGATAGATGAACAGAGCCGATTGCAGTCTCACTGTTTAAATGTCTACCTTGTATGCTTTACTTTTGTAACTTGAACAATTGCTTCTAGGAGGAAAATATGTAATTGTCAACTGTGATTTCTTACTAGTTTTTTTTTAAATTTTATATTATTTCTACCCTTTTTCTGTTTCATTTTTTTTCTTTATAAAAATCCTGTGATTTGTTACCTCACTTCACTCAGAACATTCTCTGTTCAAATTTCATATATTCACTGAAGGCTGCCTCTCCCTCTACTTTGATTATTTTTTGCTGATTTTACTTACTATTGCTTTATTTGATAAATTGGTGGTATATTTATTTACTTGTGATATCTCTTACTATTGGGTAAGTTTTAGCAGAGGAGCACTATGATGTATCTCTAGTACTTAGAACAGTGTTAGAGATATTGTAGGAAATTGCAAAATATTTCTTAAATAAAATGGTAAAGCAAGAATTTTAAATAATACCAAATATACAGTGATTAATGTTAGTTAATGTTAATTATTAACATTTGAAACTTTATAAATTCTTGTGAATGTTTATCTATGACATTCTTCCTTTGGACACTCTTGTGTTGATTAAACACAAATTGCAGTTTTAGTAACTCAATCTATTCTTTCTACATATTATTTACATTTGTACCCAGGATATATGATGTGTTTATGTGTGTATTATATTTTTAATTATTATCCTCATATTGAGTTACTGCACTCAAAGTAATACTGAAAGTAGTGTGACTAAAATGTGTTACTCATGAAATCAATACAGCATTATCCAATCCTGACAGATAAAGGGGACTTGGAAATGTGTTACCAAGAAAACCATTAAAATTATGGTTATATAAAAAATTAACAACTTTGATTTTAAAATAACTAATATTTGCAAGAGCAGTAGGGAGATTCCCTGTATACCTTTCTCTTACCTTCTGCTAATTTCAATGTGTAATATAACTGTTAAAACTAAGAAATTTTTATTGATTAAATTTTTTTAATTAAACTCTAGGACTGTCTTTTGATTTTGTCATATATTTCTGCTCATGATTTTTCTGCTTCTAAGGTTCAAGGCAGGATATTATGTTGCATATTTCAGAATTTCTCCTGTGCCTTCTCCAATACATGAATTTCTTAGTCTTACTTATTCTCAATTTTAAAAAGTTAGATATTTTGTGCAACTTTTGTTTAAGGCTTCCTCATAGTTAATGTGGAATTACAATTTTTTGAACATAGTAAATCGCATTCATGCTAATAATATTGTAAAATTTATTTAGATAGAAGACCATCAACAATCTTACTGATTGATGTCTTGATGACAGCCATTCTTTCTGGAGTTGTTTTAATTTGTGTTTCTTGAATGACGTGTGGTCTTGAACACTTTTTTTCCCATATATTTGCTATTTGTATTTCTACATCTGAAAAGTATCTATTCATATCAGATGTCCATTTTTGAATTGGGTCTTTAAGTTAGAGGGCCTGTTTTTCTTTTGCGCTCTTTATGTATGCTAGATATTAGTTTTTTATCTGAGGAATAGCTGGTAAAAATGTTATTTTCTCACTCTGTGGGATGTTTCCTCACTCTGTTGCTAGTTTCTTATCCTGTGCGAAAGCTTTTTAATATAATGAGATCCCAGTTATTGATTCTTTGTAGTTATTTCCTATGTGCTCAGGGTTTTGTTCATAAAGTATTTGCTTACACCTGTGTCTTTCAGAGTTTTATCTATTTTTCCTCCAGCAGATTAAGTGTTTCTGCTTCAATATTTGGATCTTTGATCCATCTTTATTTTAATTTAGTGACTTGTGAGATATATGAGTCTGGATTTAATCATTGGCATGTGGAATGCCAGTTTTCCTAGCACCATTTAATGAGAAGGCTTTCTTTCTTGAAGTAAAGGAGTTTGGCCCCTTTATCAAAGGTAAGTTAGTTGAGAATGCTTGGAGATCTTCTATTCTGTTCCATTGGTCATTGTAGTTTTTTCTTTTTACATCACAGTAGCTTTGTAATATGATTTCAGTTCAAAAACTATGATGTTTCCTGCCTTGCCTTTGTTCTCCAGAAATACTTTTGCTATTCTAGGTCCCTTTTTGGCTCCATATGAATTTTAGGATGGTTTCTTCTAGTTTCATGAGATGAGTTTCATTGGCATTTTGATTGAGAATGCATTAAATATGTATAACAGTTTTTGAAGTATGCCAAATTTCACTACATTGTTTCTCCCTATCCAAATACAGCAAATATCTTTCCATTCTCTGATATCTTCATCAATATCCTTTTTTTCAAAATACTGTAGTTTTCAGTATATAGTTCTTTCATTTCCTTTGTTATGTTGATTGATAAATCTTAGAAACAGCCCAAATCCCCATCAATGGATGAATGGATAAAGGAGAAGTAGTTTTTTATGTATAAAGGAGTACTACTATACCATAAATAAGAATAAACTTGAAATGTTTCTAGGTAAATTCATGCATTTTGAGACCATACTTTTAAATGAAATAAATTGCATTGTTTCTTGACAGATATTGTAATGTAGAAAGAAAATGTTTGAATCGGAAGGGGAGCAAAACAAGGGGGAGGAATGGAGACATGGGCAGTGGAAGTAAAAGAGACTAGAACAAAAACATCAGAACAAAGCTTTGGCAAATAAGGAAGGGAAGAAGAACTGAAGGGAGGGAGGAAAATTGGGAAAAAAGAAGACACAAGACTTAACGTGTACAGATACAAATTTCCTATGACAAATGTGATCATTACGTATACCAAAAATGTACCAATAAAATTATTTTTATTGTATTTTTACTGAGATTAATTTTTTTAGTATCTTTTGTTTTCTTAGTCAACAAATCCACTCCATGCCAGTCAGCAGCACAAGAATTATGAGTATATTTTTATAATCGAATATGTTTATTATATGGCTACAATTTTGCTTGTATCAAAATGTAAACAATGGGCAATATCTTTAATTTAGGACTAATATTTGTCATTTCTCTTTTTGGAAGACAGGATGGTTCTCCCCTTTGTTTGTCTATCTCCTCTTTCTCTTTCCTTTTCTTCTGCTTTTTCTTCCTTGTGTTAGACAATTGCTGTAATTTTCATAAACTGCACAGCCTCAAGACTTGGTGAAACGCTTTCTGTGTAAACTCCCACGTGCTTTCTATATTTGAACAAAACCTTCAGTGCAATAACTAGCATTGATAAAGATAATTCTTATAACAATTTATTTGTTCATCCCACCCCTGATGTGTTTTTCATAAGAGTCTATTTTTTAACATGTCATGTTCTTAAAAATAGGTCTTCTTATTCAAGTTACATATTTAGGACTTCTCACAATCCCAGTTTGAGGCAGATAATAACTATTTGAACTATACAATTTGTGTCTCTGGGTCTATTCTCTTTGACTCTGAGTCTGTCATTAGAGATATGAAGAGCACATCTATCTTCACTGACAGAATTGCTTGCCCAATGATCATTATTAATTCTAAACAGATTATAATTTGCAAACAAGATGTGATTAAGTAATAAGAGTGTACATTTGTCAGCTGGAAATGCCTGAAAATAAAGATGGGAAAACAAGGTCTTCAAAAAGTCTTGAGCTGATTTTTAAGAGGTTAAAACTTGAAAATCACAGTAAGTCATATCTAAATTTTGGACAAGGCAAAGCACAGAGTGAGAATTGGGAATTTATGAACACTTGATCACTACTTATATAATAAATACATATTCACGTATTGTGAAAGTTCTAATTATTGCATGTTTATTATTTTGTTACATTATGAAATTTTAATGTGGATCTTTTATTGAAGAGTACTTGCTTGCTTATCATGAAAAGCAATTTTCCTGAATTTGTTTTCATATGTTAACAAAGTAATCATTTATTATAAATATGAAATAAAAATAAATATCAAAGTATATAAAGCGTATCAAGTGCCTATCTTAAAGAAACAGAAGAACAATTTCACCTTAGAAAAATAATTTACAGTGAGAACTAACTGCCTGTATCCATTTTTGATGCTAGGGTTTAGATGTCAAATGTTCCAGAGGCCTGTGTATTAAAAGGTTTGCTTTCCAGGAGATGCCATTTGGAGGGTGATGGTACTTTATGAAGTAGGGACCAGTGAGAGGTATTTAGGTCACTGGTGGTCATTTTAGAATATCAGTTGAGCCTGTATTTGTCTTTTGCTCTCTGACCCTGAAGTAAACAGCTTTTCTTTTTCATGTGCTCCTACTACAATTTGCTGCCTAGACCTAAAGCAATAGGGTCAATCAACCATGGAATGCAACCTCCAGTTATTAGATCAAATAAACCTTTTTTTTCTTTATAAGTTATGTTACTCAATTGTTTTGTTGTAGTAACAGGAAGCTACCATACTTGTTCTCTGTTTCATGTATTATAGCTTTTCAAGACTCACAACAAGTATGTTCAAATAGGATATACTCTGGGTCATTAAGGATGGGCTCCTACAATTCAGGGTTTCATTTCAAAACCCTTGTTTCTGTTACACTTCCCCAAAGATATTAAATCAATTTTTCAGGCTGGCAGCTTCTGAGTTGTATAGTATGTGATAAGGCCAGCAAATAACATGGCAGTGCACCTATTGCCCCACACTCCTTGTTATAATATGAATTCTTTTTCCCATACAGCACAAGATATGATTAAAATATATAGTGTGTGTTTAAATTTAAAGCAAAAATATTGCAATAAAGTACAAATTACCATTAATCCTCTTCAAACCCACCCTCTCAATTTGAGCAAATTTTTCTATTCATTTTTGCTCCTTTCTGCAAAAGTTGTGGAAGTCCTCTTTTATGTCTTTACTAGGTGTGTATTGTAGTTGGGGTTTGCACTGGAAAAGGTTTAGAACAAGACATATAAACTGTAGGATATTTTATAATGCTCATTCAAAGACTTAAATGCAAAGGAATGCATGAGGTCTGTCTACATATTGAAGACCCAAAGAATCCACTTGATCACCTGGATCCCAGTCCCCTGCACAAGTCTAGCTGAAGACCTGGAGCCCATGGCAGTGTCCTCTATGAGTCCACCTGGAGGCCTAGGGCCAAGAAAATGTCTCATGCAAGTCTGTTTTAAGTACCTGCTCTGAGAAGGCTCAGAGTTCAGTGGTGAAATCTAGAAAAGTCTGCACCATCGGAATGAAGGATCTATGACAGTAGGCTAAGGGATCTGTGCCAGAGCCAGGAAGTGATGCTCAAGGTAAGGACCAGAGCTCACCTCAAAGGAACTGTAGCCATCCTCAGAGACAGCAAGGACCTGAGCTCCTCCAATGAGGAGAACAACAGAATCCATATCAAGAAAGCCAGTGTGACAAACTTCTTTACAATCAACAGCACAACATCTTCTTTAATTATCTTTTTACACTACTGATAACAATCCTCATGTGGGGCTTCCACACCTAACACCACACTGATTCAGTTCAACTGAGTATTATAATTTGTCTGTTAGTTAATCCACCACAGTGCGATAAAAATATAGTGAGTATTACTGTTGAGTGCCTTTCATCAAAAGGTCAGACTGGGAAGAAGCATGAATTCATGTCCTTTCTTTACCTTATTTACTGGACCTGGCACTTTGGGCCTTGTGGCTCTTCTCTTTTTTTTATTTTTTATTATTTATTTATTTATTTATTTATTTATTTTTTATCAGTACCAGGGATTGAACTCATGACTGTGTTTCCAAGGCAGGCTGCTGAGCTAAATCCCCAGCCCTTTTCTCTAAGGTAAACATGACCATTAAAGGTAAAACTTTTGAATCAATTAATCTCATCAAGTTAGGTGTGCTAGCATAACTAAGAAGGACTCCTGGAATTGCTTTAGAAAGTGAAAGAGCTATGGGATAACTGTATTTCAAATGGAGGAAGGATACTTTCAGGAGGATGAATGGCAGCATATCTTTTAGTGTAAAAGATGTTTAAGATAAATGTTGACTGAACTTGTGAACCTGACCTTGCATGGTGTAGAATTCCGTGTCTATAGATCAAATATCGTAGATTTTTATTAGAGAGAGTTGCTGGCAGAAGCTCTGATGGCAGTTTCTGACTTTTATGTACCATATTACTGGAAATGGATAATACCTACATCTTTGAGAAAAAACAACACAAGCATAACAGAAAACAAAGCTGGAGAGGAACTGGCAAGGGACAAAGTACATACAAATATAAAATCCAATACAGCTCCACAGCATGAACTTTCCAGTTCTGGTATAATAATTTATTGCAGGGAAGGGTTAAGTTAGCTAAAAATTTCAGGAGATGAAATACGTGGTTGGAAGGGTCCAATATAGGAACATGGCAAAAGGGTATGGCAGTGTAAAGCTGCTTAGTTCATGGCAGCTGGGAAGCAGGACAGGAGGAAGGGTCAGAGAGGTACAGGCAAGGACATGTATATATATGTATGTGTGTGCTTGTGTGTGTGTGTATATACATATATATATATATATATATATATATATATATATATATAAAATCTATATTCTCTGTTGATCTCTATCTCTTTTTTTAAAAACTTAAATCAGGAAAGATTTATTTTGCTTCACAGTTTGTTGAGGTTTCAGTTCATAGTCTACTGAGTCCAAGAGTGAGCAGCATGGTGAAAGGTCATGGGTGGAGGAAACCTACTCACCTTATGGTATCCAGGAAGTGGGGAGAGGTCAAAGAAGGAGTTGATTGGGAAGAGTTTCCATTATTTTTTAAATTTTATTTTACAGAGAATAAAACAAAAGAGGAACAGAGCAACGCAGATCAGAACAATACAAGCAACACAGCACTTCACAACAATGGGATATCAACAGTAGCTACAATTGTATCTCTTTCTTTGAAATAGTTGAGCATAACTTCACAAACAATAATATCAAACATAACAAAATAGAATAAAAGCATTCATGAGAATGAAACTATTACAAGGCATTCTGAACCAAATAACAGAAAATAAACAATGGCTACTATAATATGGCATTTTTCCATAAAATTTTGTTTCTATTATTGCACATATTAAAATCCAGTAAGACACAACATGATAGAACCAATGGCAATAGAAGAACAAAAACATGGTAGGACTCCCAAACCAGATGATATTAAATCAGCAATGGCTGCCATAATGTCTTGTTTTCTTCAAAGTAGCTGTTCATACCATCATGCATAATAAGTTCGAATAAAACAGAATAATACCATTCCAAACAATGAATGAAAACATTGGAAGTCTTCAAAGCAATATAATGGGAATCCATGATTACCATAGAATCTTATGTACTCTTACCTTTTCTTACACTAGGGAGACTATGTGGTATTTATACCTGTGAGTTTGATTTATTTTGCTTATGAGTATGGTCTCAAGGTGCATCCATTTATTTGTAAATATCTCAATGTGATCATTTTTTATAGCTGAGTAGTACTCCATTGTAAAAAGGTACCACAATTTTTTAATCCATTCCTCAGTTGATGGGCACTTAGGTTGTTTCCAAGATCTGGCTATTACAAATTGTGCTGCTATAAACATGGATGTACATATATATCACTGTGGTATGATGTTTTCAGTTCTTCTGGGAATATGCCTAGGAGTGGAATAGCTGGGTCAAATGGGACTTCCAATTCCAGCTTTTTGAGGAATCTCCAGACTGACCTCCACAGTGGTTGTGGCAGTCTACACTCCCACCAACAGTGCAGAAGAGTTCCTTTTTCCCCCACAGCCTCTCCAGCATTTGTTGTTGGTAGTTTTGTTGATCCTGGCCATTCTTTCTGGAGTGAGATGGAATCTCAGTGTGGTTTTAATTTGCATTTCTCTAATGACCAATGATGATGAACATTTTTTCATGTATTTATTTTCCATTCATATTTCTTCATCTGAGAACTGTGCATTCACCTTGGATGCCCCTTTTTGGATTGGGGTCTTTGAATTATTGGGGTCTGATTTTTTTAATTCTTTATAAGTTCTAGACAGAAGTCCTTTGTCTGAGGGGCAGTTCATTAAGATGTTTTCACAGTTTGTGGCTTTTCTTTTCACCCCGCTGGATATTTCTTTTGACATGCAGAAACTCTTTAATAAAAAGACATGATCCCAGATATTGATTTTGGGAAGTATTTCCAGTGCAGTTTGGTTCTTGTTCATGAATTCTCTACCTACCCCTTCACAATTTTTACCTACTTTGTCTTCCAACAGATTTAGTGTTTCTGTTTTAATATTTAGATCTTTGATCCATTTAGATTTTAGTTTAGTACATGGTGACAGGCATGGATCTAGTTTTAGTTTTTGGCATATGGATAGCCAGGTTTTCCAGCACCATTTATTAAAGAGACTATCATTCTTCCAGTGAACATGTTTGGCCCCTTTATCAAAGATAAGGTGGTTGAGTGTGTTCATAGTTGTATCTTCTAGTCTATTCCATTGATCTTCAGGTCTGTTTTTATTCCAGTATCATGTTGATTTTATTACGGTACTTTTGTGGTATAACTTCAAGTCAAGGACTGTGATGCTTCCTGTCTTGACTTTGCTGCTTAGAATTGCCTTCGCTATTCTAGATCTCTTCTGGTTGCAGATGAATTTTAAGAGGGATTTCTCTAGATCTATGCAATCCCATAGATTGCATTGACTATGTACAACAATTTTGGGAGAATGGCCATTTTCACACTATTTATTCTTTCATCCATGAACAATGTGTGTCTTTCCATTTTCTGAGGTCCTCTTCGATTTCTTTTTTCAGAGTATTATAATTTTCCCTTTTAATGCTATTTTACATCTTTTGTTAGATTAATTCCTAAGTATTTCATTTTTCTGGATGCTAGTGTGAAAGGTGTGGCTTCTCTTATTTCTCTCTCAGTGATTTTGTTGTTAGTGTATAGGAATGCTATTGATTTTTGAGTATTGACTTTGTATCCAGCTACATTGCTGAATTTGTTTATTATATCTAGGAGTTTTTTGATGGAGTTTTGGGGGTCTTCTATGTAGAGTATCATGTCATCTTCAAATAATGATAGTTTAACTTCCTCTTTTCCTATCTTTACTGCTTTTATTTCTCTTTCTGGTCTAATTGCTCTGGCTAGTATTTCCAGTTCTATGTTGAAAAGGAGCAGTGATAAGGGACATCCTTGTCTTGTGCCTGATTTTAAGGTAAAGGCTTTCAGTTTTTGGCCATTTAATATGACAGTGGCTGTTAGTTTCATAGGTGGCCTTTATCATATTGAGGTAAAGACCATCTATTCCAATTCTCTGTAAGGTTCTTACCATGAATGGGCATTGGATCTTATTAAAAGCTTTTTCTGTATCTATAGAAATGATCATGTGATTCTTACTTTTGGCTCTACTGATATGGTACATTTATTGATTTACGTATGTTGAACCATCCCTCCATGCCTGGTGAATTGCACTTGGTCATAGTGTATAATCTTCTTGATGATTTGCTGCATCCTGTTTGGCAATATTTTATTGAGAATTTTTGCATCTATTTTCATTAGAGAGATTGGCCTGTAGTTCTAATTTTTAGTTGGGTCTTTCTTAGGTTTTGGTACTAGAGTAATATTTGCTTCCAGGAATGACTTAGGGAGGATTGCTTCCCTTTCAAATTAAGTGAACAGTTTGAGGAGTGTCAGCATTAAGTCTTCTTTGTATTTCTTGTAGAATTCTGCGGTGAATCCATCTGGACATGGGCTCTTCTTTGTTGTTAAGGACGTTATTACATTTTCAATTTCATTAATAGAAATTGGGTTATTTAGCAGTTTTACATCTTCTTGATACCACTTTGGTGGTTCATATGTTTCTAGGAATCTGTCCATTTCTTCTGTGTTATTGAAACTATGAGAGTAGAGGTTTTCGAAATAGTTGTTGATGATCTTCTGTATTTCCACAGAGTCGGAAGTCATTTCACCTTTTTCATTCCATATTGCATGAATTTGAGTCTTTTCTTTCCTTTTTTGAATTAGATTGGCTAGAGGCTTATCAATTTCATTTATTCTTTTAAAGATCCCACTCTGTGATCCATTGATTCTTTGTATTGTTTTCTTAGTCTCTATTGCATCAATTTCTGCTCTGATCCTTATATTTTCCTTCATTCTTTTGGATTTGGGTTTGGCTTGCTCTTCTTTTTTAGCTGTTTTAGGTACTATCAGGTTGTTTATTTCTGTTCATTCTGTTTTCCTAATGTGGGAACTTGGTGCAATAAATTTTACTCTAAGTACTGCTTTCATTGCATCCCACAGATTAAGGTAAGTTGTATTTTCGCTTGCTTGGAAATATTGTTTAATTTCTTCTTTAATTTCCTCTGTGACCCATTGATTGCTCAAGAGTGTATTATTCAATTTCCATGTGTTTGTGAGGTTTTTGTAGTTTTTTAATCATTAATTTCCAGTTTCATGGTGCTATGATATGATAACATGCATTGGATAATTTCAATTATTGTGCATTTACTTAAATATGTTCTGTGGGCTAGTATATGGTCTGTTTTAGAGAATGTCCCATGTACTGCTGAGAGAAATGTATATTCTGATGTTGTTGGGTGGAACACTGTGTATATGTCTATCAAGTCCATTTGTTCACAGGTGTGATTCAGTTCTGTTATTTCTTTGCTGATTTTCTGTTTAGTTGATCTATCCATTTGTGTCAATGGTGTGTTAAGGTCTCCTGTTATAATTGTGTCATTGCTTATTTGATTTTTCCTTTCTGTTAATACTTGCTTTTTATAACTGGCTGCTCTGGAATTTGGTGCATATATATTTAAGATTGTTATCTCTTCCTCTTGAAGTTTTCCCCTAACTAGTATGTAGTGACCTTCTTTATCTCTTCGGACTTTTCTTGGTTTGAAGTTCACATGGTTTGCAAACAGAATAGCTACCCCTGCTTTTTTTTTTTTTTAGTTCCTGTTGCATGAAGTACTGTTTTCCATCCTTGGACTTTCAGTCTATGAGTTTCCTTTTGGGTTAAATGGGTTTCTTGTAAACAGCATATGGTTGGATGTTGTTTCTTGATCCATTCTGCCAGTCTGTTTCTTTTAATTGGTGAATTGAAACCATTTACATTAATGGTTATGACTGTTATATATTGGGTTATTGTTGACTTGTTATCTTTCTGCTGTTGTATCTTTATCTTTTCCTTCTTTTCAATTGTCTGTCTTGCTTAGTGGTTTTTTCCTATGTGTATCTAGGATGTCTTTGAATATTCTTTGCAGGGTTGTTTTGGTGATCATGAAGTTCTTCAGCTGTTCTTTGTCATGGAAGTATCTTATTTCTCCATCCATTTGGAAGGATAGTTTTGCTGGGTACAGCTGTCTGGGTTGGAAGTCATTTTCCTTTAGGATCTGAAATATTTTACTCCATGCTCTTGTTGACTTCATTGTTTGTGTTGAGAAGTCTGCTGTGAATCTGATAGGTTTTTCTTTATAGGTGATCTCTCTTTTCTCTCTAATAGCTTTTAATATTCTGTTCTTATGTTGTATTCTGGGATGGTGATTATTATATGTCTGGGTGTAGTTTCAGTTTGGTTTTGGCTGGAATTCTATATGCTTCACTAATCTGAATGTCAGTTTCCATTCTTGTGTTTGGGAAATTTTCAGCTATTTCTTATGTAAATAGCCTCTTGTTGTCATTTGCGTTGTCCCCTTCTTTTTTATTTATCCCTATTAATCTTATGTTGTTTTTCTTTGCATCATCTTGCAGCTGTTGAATTGTTATTTCCTGATTCCTTGTTATTTTTAAGAGATCTTTCCTTTCCTGTTCACTAACTGCAATCTTAGCTTTGAGGTCTGATATTCTATCTTCACTTTTTGTTGAGGTAGTTTTGGCAACTTACAATAGAATTTTTGATTTCCTGTATATGTCTTTGGATGTGCTTCATGTATTCTGTTTTTTTCTTATACTGTTCATGCAGGGATTCTATGTGTTTCCTTTGTTCCTCCAATATTTTAGCTGCGTCTTCTTTACAGGTATTCACTATTTCTTTCACTACTTTTATCATTTCTTCTTTTACCTGGGAGATTATTTCTAATTTGAGTTCCTTTATAGCTTCCCATACTTGCTTCTTTATTTCGGTTAATGTCATTTCAGGTATTTGAGGTGTATGACTAGTATTTTTTCCTATGTATGTGGCCCTCAGGCTTTCTTCGAATGGACTGGAGGTTTGAGATTCCATTTCATTTTGTCATTTTCCTATATTTCTGTGTTTCAAGCAGTGTTCCAAAACTTTCCCTGAGCATATTGGGGAATCACCTCCTGCACCCGCAGCTCCTGGCACTCAAGGGTCTTGGCTCCCCTGGTTGAAGGAAGGTCACTGGCATGGTCCACTCAAGTCTTTTGAAGCCTTTCAAGGCTAGTCCAGTTTCCTAGGGGGTTGAGCTGGAACTCAGCTCGCTGCCACTTGGGCCTATCTTCCCTCTTTGAGCCTGCTTGCTCCCCTGTTTGAATAAAGGTCTCTGGTCATGGTCCACTCAAGGCTGCAAAACCTCTGCAGGCTAATCCAGTGTCTTAGGGGGTTGGGCGGGAACCCCAGTACCAGGAATGATGTCCCAAACTCCCTGGAGCAAACATCAGAGAGCTGGAACTTGCCCTTGCTGCCACACCAGCTGGAACTCCGCTTGCAGCAGAGCTGGCCTACCTTCTCAGGAGCTGGCTTTTTCACCTGGTTGAATAAAGGTTGCTGGGTGTAGTCCACTCAAGTCCACAAGATCTCTGCAGGCTAGTCCAGTGCCCTATGGAGCTGGGCAGGCACCCCAGCACAGGGAGTGATATCCCAAGCTCCCCCGAGCCAAGGCCAGGAAGCTGGAACTTCCCCTGCCCTTGCTGCCACACGCAAGCTCCATCTCTGTCTTTATAATCTGTATCTATCCATGTTCCACACAGACACATCCAAGAGTGTGCTTTTCAAAACTTGTAGGAGTTTCTTCACCCGTTGAAGTCAATACATCAGGATTAGTGATCACAACTAATGAATATAATAAGTTAACACTAGTCAACATATAAAGAGGACTACAAATATGAAATATTTAGATCATATATGAAACAGAATTGGTAAAAGATTTTCCAAAGATGATGATTATCTTAAAAGTTTGTATGGTATTGGGATAAGGCTACTAAAGGAAGCCAACATGGAAAATTGTAAAACACTGATGACATACAAAAATACACTTGATCACAGAATTGATGTTGTTGAAATGATTGTATTACCAAAGCAATGTATACAGTCAATGAAATCTCCACCAAAATACCATTGACATTCTTCATAGGTGTATGAAAGCTCAAAAATCTCATATGGAAATAAAAGACTCTGAATAGTCAAAACAATCCTAATCAAAGTGACTGTTGCTGGAGGTGTCTTGATACCCAGTTTAAAAATCTTTACTAGGGTTATAGTGAGAAAGCAGCACTATAGCAGTATAACACTGGCATGAAAACAAACATGTGGACCAATGGAATAAAAGAAACTCAGAAACAAAGCCCTGTGGTGGCAGCCATTTGGTTTTCAACAAAAGGGTTAAAAACATAAATTGGAGAAAAACTGACCTCTTTAAAAAAATAAACGTTTTCGGAATATTAGATAGTCACATGTAGCATACTTTACAGAAATCCTTATCTCTCAACCTGTACAAAGGTCACTTCTAAATGGATCAAAGACTTAAATGTATGACTTAAAATTTTGAAGCTGCTAGAAGAAAATATAGGGGAAGCTCTTTAAGATATATATAAAGGAATGATTTCTAAATAGAAATTCAGTGGCCCAGGAAATAATAGCAAAATAGATACAAAAGGGATGGCATCTAATTAAAAAGTTTTTCTACTTGGAAGGAAACAACCAGAAGTGTGAAAAGACAGGGTACAGTAAAAGAGAAATCTTTCTAGCTATGCTTCTCACAGAGGATTAATATGAAGAATACATGAAGAATTTTAAAAATTTAACACCAATTTATCACATAATTCAATCAATAAAAACCAGCCTATAAATTAAACACTTCTCAAAAGAGAAGACAAAATCAACTAGTAATTTCATAGTGTTAATTTTTATAGAAATTCTGTATTATTTCTAGGCTTTTTTCTGTTTTTTTTAAAAAAATCTATTTTCTTTAAATAAAAAAAGGAGATAAAATGGATAATCATAGGAGAAAATGTTTGATATATTTTTCTCGATCAGGGTAATGTAAATTAAAATGATGTTGAGATTCCAATTTACACCAATCAGAATGGTGATCATCAAGAATATAAAAATTATTAAATGCTGATGAGGATGCAGGGTAAAAAGAATCTTTCACACTATTGATGAGAATAAAGCCACTATGGAAATCAATATGGTTTCCACAAAAAAATCTAAAAATGGAACTATCAATGTGCAGTATATAACTCTAGGAATTAAAGTTAGCATCCTCTAGAGATACTAGCATCCTCATTTTTATTGTTGATCATGGCACATTTCACAATAGCCACATTGTAAAATCAGTTAGGTGACCATCAATGAGTGAATAGAGGAAGGGTTACATATTATATAGCCATGAATCAGAATGCAATCATATCATTTGTGGAAAATTGAACAGAGTTTAAAACCATCATGTTAAGCAAAATAAATTAGATTCAAAAAAGATAAATATCAAATCTTTTTTTTTCTTGTGTATGGAATCTAGGGGGTCAAAAAAGATTATGTGAAATTATAAAGCGGAGTGCTATGAAGAAGGGGATCACAGAGAGGATGGAGATGGGTACAATCAAAGTATGTATTAAGCATGTATGAAAAAACTACAATTAAATACAGTAGTCTGTATAATTTTTAAATATTAAAATTTTAAAAGGAAAAACTTACTGAAATGAAAGTAACTTTTCTAAACCTTCAAAAAACAAATTTTAACCAAACATGCAAGAAGATTGACATTTGTTTGTTCTCAAGAAAATCATTACAAAATTGTTGTCATATAAAGAGACTATTAAGGTCATGTAGTTAAAATTTTATGAAAAGTATAGTAAAGATATTTATACAATTAAGAAAAATGTTTTTGTGGACCATAAGATGTTTATAGAATTCATTGCTTTTTAACAATGCATTCTTGATTTTGATTCCTTTTTCCTTACATTTAATAAAAAATTTTGTCTTATTTTTAATTACTAACCATATAGTTCTCTAACTTTCAAAATTATGTAAAATTCATATTTCAATATTTCCATCATCATTTTCCAACTCTTCAAATCTGCAATAGAATTTATAAAGGTATGGCAATAGACATTAATATTTTCAAAACTCCAAAAAGCAAGAGCTCAAATTTTGTGGCAATATCACATAGAAACTAAAGAACTCTATGTAGTATTTCAGTCATGCATACATTCATATACAGCCTTTCAGCAGTTCCTTACTGGAGATTAATAACCCTCATTAGCATATTTGTATAGTTTAAAGAGGTCTATCCCCAAATTATGGGTTTAGTTTCTCTTTCAAAAATGTTTAACAACAGTTGCCTTAGCCTTCTTATAAGTATAGCCTTCTTGATATATGTTTGGGAAATATTGGAACAGGTTTTGAAATTGAACAGATTATTTTTTAGCATCTCAAAATCATAGATAGTCAATATCCCATACAAGTGCATTTTCATTGATTCATACTTTACCACCTGAGTAGTCAGTGTACAAGTGGTACTTCAGTTCATGAACTCAATTTTTGTCACAAACCACTGGATGAGAAGCAAATCAAATTTCCTCATAAGATCAACATTAAACCTAACCATTGAATTTGCTTCAGTTCTCCTCCAACTTTGTGACCAGAATTGTGGAAAGAATCCAGTTCATGAATGTAGGCACCATTATTTTTGATGGTATTTTTCTCTAGATAAAAGAGTCCAATGCATGACACATCTTTGTCTGTAGGTGGTAGTTATTAGCCATATTGCCATCAAAAGAGAGTTATTTTCCTTTGAGCAGCTAAAAAGCCAGCTTTTACTGTTGCTTTTTCAGAATCCAACAACGTAGCTACTGAATCATGATCCCTTCCTGGGACTATTGTTATGACTTATCATTCATTGATGTAAACTAATTTTAGGAATGAAAAGAAGACAAGGGAAAACTTAATCTAACATTTGGGATAATTGCATTTTTTTTCATTACTTGCTATCTTGTTTCATGAATGTTTGATAAATTTTTAATTTTCATGAAAAAACAGTAGTTTTTCAATTGTAAATGTTTTTGTTGTTCATATAATTTATGGAAAATTTTTTCTCAGTCTAGAAAGGCTCCGCTTTTGGCCATATTTTTCTTTTTTTAAATATTTTTATGATCATGCAATATACATTTATCCAAAAGTGTGATAAAGGAAAGGATTCTAAATTTAACACATATATTTTAGAAACATAAATATGACAAGAGAAAAAAGATTTATTCCTATGGGCAGCTATTTTGATTTTCAAATGTCAGATATTATCAAAAACTATTACAGAAAATTTTCTTTCTTTCTTTTTATTTTTTTAGGCCATTAACTTTTTTTGGCATGAATACAGACAACATAAGGACAACTAAAAAGAAATTAATTTATCAGTTCTAATTAGAGTGTGCTTATTTTGTCATTCACATTTTTTATGGTCTGGAAATTTTTTGTTACTAATTAAAAATGCGAAATCAATTTCCAAGCACTTTTGGAGTTTAAAGACAGACACAGTGTAATTTTATTCTCATATGATATTAGTGTGCTTATAAATTCTGTTAACATTATAATGATTTCTATGAACATACAAAGCATATTACAAAGAGCATACTATATATGCAAAATGCACTACATGAATACACTATATATATGTGTGAGACATTTATATGAAATAAAAAAGGAACATAATAATTGTATATTAATATATGCAGCTTGACAGAAAGCAATTTCTAATTGTCAAGATAAAGAAAATTATAATTATGGATTTGCATGTGGTTTTAAAACACTTTACCTAAAGCAACTAAATAACTGAGTGTTAGATAAACTTAAGTAACAAGAAATTTTAACTTATATATAATCATTTTATTTGACATGAAGTGAAATGCAATATAATGCAATATCACAGAAGAACATGACATTTATTTATGCTATGAACAGTATATATATATACTGTGCAATTACATATTTTTAAAATTTTATTTAAAGAGAAAAAAGAGAAAAGGGTAGCAACAATACAGAATTCTAAAAGAAAAAAGAAAAAAAAGAGAAAAGAAAACCACTAAGAGATCACTAGTTGATCAATTACATATTGTCATCTTGGATGTAGTTGTTCAGGTTACAAAGTTAAAGGATACATAGTAGACATTCAAGCATGTTGGTGCTTCCTATCCAAAGAGCAAGGAATATCTTTCCATTTTCTAATATCCTCTTCAGTCTCCTTTTCAGTGTAGTATAATTTTCAGCATATAGGTCTTTTACATGTTTAGTTAGGTTGATTCCTAAATATTTCATTTTTTAGATGTTATTATAAAAGGCATTATTTCCATAATTTCTCTCTCAGTGACTTTTTTGTTTGTGTACAGGAATGCTATTGATTTTTGAGTATTGACTTTGTATCCAGCTACACTGTTGAACTTCTTTATTACCTCTAGTAGTCTTTTAATGGAGTTTTTTTGGTCTTCTATAAGGAGTATCATGTCATCTGCAAATAGTAATAATTTAACTTCTTCCTTTCTTATCTTTATTCCTTTTATTTCTTTCTCTTGTCTGATTGCCCTGGCTAGTGTTTCAATAACTATATTGAAAAGGAGTGGTGATAGTGGAGATCCTTGTCTTATTCCTGATTTTAAAGTGAAAGCTTTCAGTTTTTGTCCATTTTGTATAATGTTGGCTGTTGGTTTGTCATAGATGGCCTTCCTAAGGTTGAGGTAGACACCATGTATTCTGAGTTTCTGAAGGGTTTTTATCATGAACATGTGTTGGGCTTTGTGGAAAGCTTTTTCTGCATCTATTGAGATGACCATGTGGTTTTTGCTTTTGGCTCTATTGATGTGGTGTATTACATTTAGTGATTTGCATACATTAAAACATTCCTGCATTCCTGGAATGAACCCCAGTTAGTCATGATGTATAATCTTGATTTGTTGCATGCTATTTGCCAGTATTTTATGGAGAATCTTTGCATCAATGTTCATTAGTGAGATTGGCCTATAGTTCTCCTTTTGGTTGGGTCTTTCTCTGGTTTTGGTATGAGAGTAATACTTACTTCCATGAATGATTTAGAGAGGATTGCTTTCTTCTCATTTTCATTGAAGAGTTTAAGGAGTATTGACATCAAATGTTCTCTAAATTTCTTCTAAAATTCAGCTTTGAATCCATCAGGAGTGGGCTTTTCTTTGTTGATAAGTTTTTAATTATGTTTTCAATTTAATCACTGATATTGGGTTGTTCAGAATTGCTATATCTTCTTGGTTGAGTTTTGGTAGTTCATATGTTTCTAAAACTCTGTCCATTTCCTCTGTGTTTTCCACTCTGTGTGAGTAGAGATTTTCAAAGTAGGTGTTCATGATCTTTTGAATTTGCATGGGATCTGTAGTAATTTCCCCTTTGCAGTTCTAATTGCATGAATTTGGGTTTTTTATTTCTTTTTCTTGATAAGATTAGCTAGGGGTTTGTCAATTTTGTCTATTCAGCTTTTTGATTCATTAATTCTTTGTATTCTTTTTTTTTTAGTTTCAATTGCCTTGATTTCTGCTATAATCTTTATAATTTCCTCTTTTCTATGAGCTTTGGGTTTAGCTTGCTTTTTTTCTAGAAGCTTGAAATGGAGCATTAGGTTGTTTATTTGTGCTTATTCTGTTTTCTTGATATGATAATTTATTGCTATATATTTCCCTCTTAAGACAACTTTCATTGTATCCCACAGATGACAGTATGTTGTTTCTATATTTTCACTGAGTTGTAGGTATTGTTTTATTTCTTCTTTAATTTCATCTTTAGCCCACTGGTTGTTCAAAAGGTGGTTATGTAATTTCCAAGTGTTTATGCTTGTTTTGTAATTTCTTTTGTCATTAATTTCCAATTTCAGTGAACTATTGTCAGATATTATGAATGGGGTGATTCAATACCTTTTATTTTACTTAAGAATGTTTTATGGGCTAATATATGGTCTATACTATATAATGTCCCATGCGCAACTGAAAAGAATATGTATTATGAAATGGTTGGGTGGAACACTCTGTAAACAACTCCTAAGTCCAATTGCTAACAGGTATGTTTCAGTTCTGTTATTTCTTTGCTGACTTTTTGTGTAGTTGATCTATCTCTTTGTGACAATGGGCTGTTAAGATCCCCTTTTATAATTGTATTCTTGTGTATTTGGTTTTTCATGTTCATTAGCATCTGTCTTATAGAGTTGGGTGCTCCTGTATTTGGTGCATATAAATTTTTCCACTAACGAGTATGTAATGACTTTCTTTATCCCTTTTAATCATTTTAGGTTTGAAGTTCACACCGTCTGCAAATAGAATAGCTACCCCTGCTTTTTTCTGGGTTCCTGTTGCATGGAATACTGTTTTCCATCCTTTGACTATTAATCTATGAATTTCCTTTTGGGTCAGATGTATACAGCATATTGTAGGATCCTGTTTCTTGATCCATTCTGTCAATCTATTTATTTTTATAGGTGAATTGAGGCTATTTATATGTATGGATATCACTGATATGTACTGGCTCGGCTTTGACACGTTATGTTCCAGTTGTTTCTTTCTGCTTTTCCCCCTGTTTAATTGCTTATCTTACCTTGTGGTTTCTTTCTGTTGTTGTTTTGGGTATTTTGGTCATTTTTATCTCTGTATAGTATGTCTTTCAGTACTCTTTCTAGGGTTGGTTTGGTGGATGTGAATTTCTTCTGTTGTTCTTTGTTATGGAAGTATCTTGTCTCTCCCTTAAATTTGAATGAAAGTTTTTTTTAAAAAAGATTTTATTTAAAGAGAAACAAAAGCATGTAAAGGGTAGAGATAATACAGAATTCCAAAAAAAAATAATAAGAAATCACTAGTTAATAAATTACGTATTATCCTCTTAGAAATAGTTGTTCAAGTTATAAAATTAAAGCATACAAAGTAGATAGTCAAACAGTGAGAGTGTGAACAGCTACACATGCATGAATTTTTATGTGTATTTCTATATTTTCTGTATTAGAGGGAAAAACAAAACTTAGCAAGACAAAACAAAACAAATTCCTATAAAAACATGAAATCAAAAAGTCATATAAAACCACAGTACAAGGTGTTCTACAATGATTACTGTGTTGTTTCTTATTATCTTCAATAGAATTGCCTATACCTTCAGGCATAATTGAATATAACAGTATAATTGAGTATAGCAGTAAATAACAATATTAGTAAAATAAAACATTGCAGACAGTATAAAACTTCAAAGGCAGGTAATAATCAACCCAGAGTGGATATTCTAGTGGATCTTGTCATCTTAAGTGCAGTTGCCTATACTCTCAGGCTTGATACTATCTATCATAACAGCTTTGAATAAAATCTATCAATACAAAACAGCAATCCAACAAACCAGATTTGATTACAATCAGTCATGGTAAAACTGTAGGTTTTATAGAGCTTTAGATTAAGTTAATAGGAAATTAAGGATGATTACCATACTATATCCTGTTATTTTCAGAATTACTGTCTGTGCCCTCAAATCTAGTACAGGTAGAATGACTGGAACAGAATATAATACATCTAAACAGAGTAGTGTGTGTAATGTGTGTTTTAAATCCTGGTGCACTACTAACAATACAGCCTTTCAAGGCCATCTATGTTAGAGTTTCTAGTTATCCTTCTCTGCCTCATTTCTGCTATGCTACTTTTCTGCCTTTGTTTAGTTTTCTCCTTCATTCTACTGCCTGCCCCACTCATTGAGACCTTTCTACCACTGTTCCTAAAATCCTGGTATTTTTTTCTCTCTCTCTAGAATGTCTTTCATTATTTTCTGTAGGGTTGGATTGGTGGTCACAAACTCATCCAGTTCCTCTTTGTCATGGAAGCATCTTGTTTCTCCACCAAATTATAGTCACAGTATTGCAGGGTACATCAATCTGGGCTTGAGGTTATTCTCTTTCAGGGCTTTGAATACTTCATTCCAAGCTCCTCTTGATCTGATGGTCTGTGTTGAGAAGTCAGCCATGATTCTGATGGGCTTATCTTTATAGGTAATCTGTTTTTTTTCTCTGATGGCTTTTAATATTCTGTTTTTATATTGAATTTCTGGTATCTTGATTATTATATGTCTGGGTGTAGCTCTGTTTTGGTTGTAGGTGGCTGGAGTTCTGTATGCCTCACACAACTGAATGTCATTTTCTTTTCCCATGCTTGGGAAGTTTTCCTTAATTATTTCCATGAGTAGCCTTTGTAATTCGCCTGTATGTATTCCCTCTTCTTTGTTCACATTTCTTGTTCTTCAATTGCAGATTCTCTTGTCATCTTGTAGCCTTTGTATTGTTACTGCTTGCTTCCTTGTTATTTTTAAGAGATCTTTCCTTTCATGATCACACATTGCAAACTTGTCTTCAAGTTTTGATAGTCTATCCTTAGTTTCTTTTAAGGTGTTTTGCCAGCTTTCAATGGAGTTTTTAATTTCCTGGTAGTCTCTTTGAATCTGCTTCATGTATTCTATATTTCCTTTATATTTTTTATCAAATGTTTCTCTCCTTTTTTTGTGTTCCTCCCTTCTTCTGTCTGTTTCATCCTGAGAGATGCTTCCTGAGAACATATCTTTTATTACTCTACTCATATCCTGCTTTACCTGATTTAATATTTCAGTTTTGAGCTCGTCTACAAGGTCCCAAGGATATCTCTTAATGTCCATTGGAGCCATGTCTGATGTTGCGTGTTTGCCACTCTCAGGCTCCCTTGTTTTTCCTTCTCCTGGATCAGGGCTCTCAGGGTTCTGGGCTGGGGGCCTCCTCCTGCCTCTCTTTCCTTTCATGGCCCTGGCTTCCTCCACACAGGTTACATTGCAGGTCCCAGTCTCTTTCCCTGTTGGCCATGTTTCCTCTGAGACATGCTGGCAAGGGGATTCTGCCCTTTCCTGCCTGCTCTTGTCACTGAGGTGTAAGCAGCCTGCATATGCCTGCCCCTCCCCACCAGGCTAGCCAAACTTCAGGGGTGATCCCTCAGTCAGTGTGTGCTAGGTGCAGGGAATCGATTTGGGAAGTCTCAGTGGGTCTCGGCCTGGGGTGCGGCCCAGTCCAAGCAAATTGCATGAATCTGCTCTGGGGAGGGAGCAACCAACTGAAGTCACTGTCTCTCCTAGTTCAGGCTCCTCCTGCCCAATTCCAACATGTCACCCACCTGTTCTCACCCTCCCCGTGGGTGGGGTCTCATTCCCAGTACTGACCATGGATTAATGGAGGTCCCTTCCCTGAATCTGCTCTCCGTTGGGCTCACCAACCCCCGACTTCAGTGCTGCTGTGCTTCCTGAGTGGTGGTGGGAACGAGTTTGGGTGGCTCTGCCTGCCGGTGTAGATTTAAGCTGGTGCAAACTTGGCGGGTCATCACAAAAATGCTGTGTCCCTTTAGTTTTTAGCTGTTTAAGTCATAGTCTTGAAGATTTGATGAGCTTTTTTAAGTTTTAATTTCTTCCTGTGTCAAGAGGATCCATCTCCCTCTGTCTGGGTCTCTCCAGGGTGTTTTATTCTGGCATATGAATTGTTTCTCCCTGCAGGCTTTGTATTCTGTTGCTCAGTGATTAGCCATCTTATCTTCTCCCTGAACGAAAGTTTTGCTGGCTACATCAGTCTGGGTTGAAAATTGTTTTCTTTCAGGGCTTTAAATACCTTACTCCAAGCTCTTCTTGACTTGAGGGTTTGTGCTAAAAAGTCTGTCATGAATCTAATGGGCTTTCCTTGATAGGTGAGTTTTATCTTTTCTCTAACAGCTTTTAGTATTCTGTTTTTATGCTGTATGTCTGAGATCTTAATTATTATGTGTCTGGGTGATATTTATGTTGATTGTGACTGTATGGTATTCTATATGCCTCACTTATTTGCATATCAGTTTCTTTCCCCATGTTTGGGAAATTTTCTGCTATTAATTCTGTAAATACTTTATGTATGTTGTTTGCATGGACTCCTGCATTTTTGCTAATGCCCATTAATCTTATATTGTTGCTATTGGCATCATCATGAAGCTTCTGGATTGTCATTTCATGTTGCTTTGTTATTTTTAAAAGTTCTATCCTTTCCTGATCACTAATTATGATCCTGTCCTCAAGGTCCAAAATCCTATCCTCAGCTTCATTTAAATGGTTTTGCACACTTTGAATAGATTTTTTTGTTTCTTGGATGTCTCTTTGAGTTTGTTTCATGAATTCTGCTTGTTTTCTATATCATTCATTCAAGGTTTCAATCAGTTTTCCATGCTCCTGTACTTTTTTCTCTATTTCTTCTTTAGCTGCATTCAACAGCTCCTTTACTCAGGCTGTTATTTCTGTCTTTACACAGGAGAGTCCTTCTAAATTGATTTTCTTACTAGCTTGATGGAGTTGTTTTTTTTATTTCACTTGCTATCTTTTCAGACATTCCCAGTGTGTTACTTTTGCGGTCCTCTATCTTAATGTCTCTTGTATTTGCTTCTGGTGGACTAGATGTTTGAGAGTGCATTTTGCTTTTTTGTTTTGCCATTTTCACCCTGCCTGATGTTTTCTGTGTGTAGGAAGGGGTCACCCACTCTCTTTTCAAACTCACCAATGTCTTACAGTTAGTTCAAGGGGGCTTTACTACTGGCCCAATTATCCTCTATACACCTCTATTTTAGGGGCATACTCACCACACTGACACAGTTAATCCACTGTAGTCCAAGGTTTGCCACCTTGGAGAGAAGTTCCAAGTTTTTTCACACTGACTGGAGCCTGCTGAAGTCTTCTGTTGTTCCCGCTGGAAAGACAGGCCCAGCAGAAGCAGCCTGGGCAGTTTTAGGCCTGGGGTGGGCTTCCTTGATGTTCCTGGTGGAAAGGCACACCAACAGTAATAGTCAGGGTCAGCCTAGGCCTCGGGCAGGCTTGCCTGACGTTCCCGCTGGAAGGGTGGGCCAGGTAGAAGCAGTCTGGGGCAGTTTTAGGCTTGGAGCGGGCCTCTGAGATGTGTCTGCTGGAAGGGTGGGCCAGCAGAAGCAGTCTGGGGCAGCCTAGGCCTGGGGTGGGCTCCCACTGGAAGAGCGGGCCCAGCAGAAGCAGTCCTGGGCAGTTTTGGGCCTGGGATGGGCTTCCACGGTGTCCCTGGTGGAAGGGCATGCCCGCAGAACAATTTCTTAACTAGCGCATCATTTTTATAACTTAGAAAAATGAATAGAGTGATACTTTGCCAACATGTTTGTGGAGATAAGTACTGAATTTTTTATATTAAAACATGAACTATTATTTTAAAGAGCACTTTTCTTCATTGCCTTCCTTTTTTTTAATTTTTCTTAAATACATTTTCTTCAATGATACTGTCTGACACCTGAAGATCAGAATACTTTTTGGGTGTGCATGTGTGATACTTTTTCTCATTAGTTTCATTACTGCATCTATAAATTTTATTTCCTTTATATGTTGTTTTATTCTAAATATATTTTATAATCTTTTAGAAAACAATTTATGTTTGTCAATTTTTGTAATATTGTTCAAGCCTTGTAAGTATTGAACGACAATATAAACAATTCCAGCTAAAGTAAATTAAATGAGAAATTTTAATTAGTGACAAAATATTAACAACATGATTTATTTGCTTATTTATTTATTTATTTGGAAATAGAATCTTGGTAGTTACCTCCAACTAGTCTTAACTTGTGATTCTTCTGCCTCGGTCTCCCAAGTGCTAGGGTTAGGCTTGTGCTACCATATTTTTCTAACAGTATGGTATTCTTAATTGAAATTCTTATTGTGTTTACTTCTAAATAAAAAAACAACAAAGTATATACAAAGTTATGGGTAATGGAGATGAAAAGCAAAGTTTTCTTCATCTTTTAGGACAATATAACTCATGTAGAGTGTGCATGTGTGTCTTTGGTGGTGTGTATTGATAAACATATATGGGGAGGTACATATGTATATACTGCACATGAATATGTAAATAAATATATTAAATTGTTCTTAGTTTTATTTCCTTTAAAGAGTAAGCTCAGATATTCTGCACTATTTTCATACAATTTTTACTGCATTATTTATGTCCCTAAATCTTAGCATACATTATTAAAATAAATCTGTTAGTCTATACTGTTGCACATTACATTTTTAATGGATTTTTTGAAAGAGATTTTCTACACTAAAATTTTGCAAATAGGAACAGACTTGCCATACAGTTTCTTTTTTCCTAAGAATTCTCTAAATGTACTACAATATATTACTGTCTGTCTCCATACAGCAAATAATGGGAATGTAATGCCTGAGGCAAAACATGTCTCCTTTGCCTTCAGAAAATGAAACATTAAAAGCAGCATTTACATATAAATATATGAAAATGTTTGTAAATAAAACCTTTATTCAATGAGATAAAATAAAACTCATTCTTAAAAATTTCTTCAGAAATAGTTTTCTAAAATCACAATATAGCACTGTAGATTTTAAATAGGTGTCAGTAATGTTTTGTGATCTTTGTGTATCCAAAAGCCATATGCTTATTTGGCAAATAGTAGATAAAGAAGAAAGTTCTGGACATAGAACATGGCATACTCAAAATTAGCATTTTTTTTCCTTTTGGCTAAATGTTAAAATTATTTTCAGTTTAGCAAGTTTGTAAAATAATGTTACTTTCATAATGTATATATTAAAGCAGAGGCTAAAAATTGTCACTGAAGTAACACGTTTGGAATGTTACTGGATAATAACAAATCATAATGCTTTTCTTGATAAAATGTGTTATAAATGGTGTCAAAATACTATTAATTAAAAAAATTAGTACTATAGAAAATATTGGATCTATGAAAATCTATTAGTTCAGGCTAAAATTTCTCAGCTTAATTGTTAAAAATCAGGCTTTAAGTGATTAAGTGATAAACAGTGGAAGAAAAAAATTTTACTAGAATAAGCAAGATCACTAAAACTCAACAGATTACCTGTTGGTGGTAATGAAACTGCTTACATGGTGGTTAACTGTTCCAAAATTTACAAAAGGCAATGAGAAGAAATTAAAATAATATCTGAAAAATAAAACAGATGAAAGAGAGGATATGTCAAAATCTAAGAGTATAAATCATGCTTGTACTTCAAATTTTTTTAAAGCATATAAACTATTGAGACACACAGCCTTTGAGCTACTAATATTAAAGACTTCTATTACTTAGTGCCAGAGTTTATGATGAGTTACCATGAATGTGGAGTATGTAGAAGAGTGATGAATGATAAATTTGCCAAAATGTTTCTGTTTCTTTAAGAATATTATTTATTTAATAGTTTCAACCATAATCCAAAGCAGGTCTACATTTTATGATATTTGATGCTATGGTAGCTCCTTTCCACTTTGTTATTGAATCAATTTCCCCAGTACAGTTTTCGTCTGTTTACTTTGTGGCATCCATCCTCACTAGTTTTGTAAATGGAAATGACACAACAATATTTGTCTAGAATCATATGAGGCAAATCTATCCCATTATTTTTTGCAGAAAAAATACATGGCATTGTTGGACTGAGCCTTCAAACATAAATTCTCTCACCAAGCTTCAGGAAATTATTTCAATCACTGATGGAATTATATGAATTAACTACTCCATTAGAGTTGCAACTTATGATAAAAAAATCTTCAATATTCCTTTCATTTATTTGATGACATTTTCCATGTAAAAGAAGTTTCCCTCACCAAAGTAAAATATGATTTGCCTGAGAACTGTACTCTACTTATGACTTTTAAGTACTTATTTTCAGAATACAGTGTTATAATCCTGATTAATTCTCTACTTAAAAATGAAACTTGAGGTTTTTTGTTTCCTTTGTCTTTTTTTAGTCTATGTGCTACAAGAGTTTGTTGGAGTAATTATTATTTTTATTGCCACATATTTGACTGGTGAATGTTCCTTTACTTTGCCTTTTGTAGTTTTTTGGTGAAGTTGTATTAGTATTCTATATTTCTACTTTCTGGAAAAGGAAGAACTACCAAGCAACATTTGAGTACTTCTGATATATTCATCAAGTCTGCTTCTTTCCCAAGAAATAATAGAACTCATAATCTCAGCATTGGATATGTTTGTTCTGTTAAGTTTGCAATAAATAAAACTAGACAATCATATAATATAAAGTATATGTTTTGTACTTGCATTAAATATAGCAGGAATTTTATTCATCTTCTTTGATTTTATAGTTACATTACACATCAAAATTGTTAGTTCTTATCAATATTAAAATAAAAAGTATCTTTCTCTGTGTGTATGTATGTATAATTCCATTAAAATATGAATTTTATGGCTGTTGGTATGATGCAATAGTAAAACACTAGGTTAACATGCTCAAGGTCCTGGTTACAATCTCCAGAGTTACAGGGCAAAAAAGAAAGAAAAAATGTATCTATAAAAGTTCTAAAGCATTTTAAGATTTCTTTGTCAATCAATTTGTCATTAAGAAATACTGAACCAAATGTTTGCATTGGAAATTCTCTGTTTTATGGTTTAATTTCATTTTTGGATGTGTCAAAATTTTGTTTCTAATGTCAAAGTCACATGAAAGCTTTTTCTGTTCTATATACTATTATTTCTCATTCCTATTATTTTTGGAAATATGAGAAATCTGTATGCATATGTATATAGGTGTATATTTCTTCTTTATATGTTTTTTGCTACTGTATATTTGTGATACATAAAAATATATTCATTGTGGAGAATTGATATATATCTATCTCTATATATCTATGTTTATAAAATATCCCTTTTGCTTTGACTGTAACACAACATGTGTATTCAATCTTCTCAGTTTGTTCTTTTCTAATTAAATATCTTAGATTGTCTCTATTAGTATAGAGACTAATTTAATTTTATAGCCATAAAATATATCCTTTTGTAGATTTGTTATAGACTCTTCAACTAGCAGCATCTAGGCACTTTTTTTTTGTTTAATAAATAAGTCTGCAGTGTCTTACCAGGGAACATTTAGGATCAATTATTGACATGCATTGCTGGGTCAAATATGTCCAGAGGGTATAATTTTTACAAAAATTATTTTCAACTATCACCAACAATATGAGTGGATTTTTAAAAATCAGGGCTGATATATATGTTTTTGATATGATTAGTGTTTTTCTTACTGTGATAATATATAGTATACTATCATATATGAACAAACTTCAATATTTCTTCTTTGAACTAATTCTACATTTTGCTTATTGCTCTATCATATTTTTGAATTTTTAAATCAGTCTGTAGAAGTTGTTTGAATATTAGCAATGTTAGGTATTTGGTATAAAACTACAAATTTTTTTTCTAACTCATCATGTATGTTTTACTTTGCTGATATTGTTCTTGTCTTAGAAAAGAGATTTTTAAAAATCTGAATTTGTCAATATTAATCCTGGATTTTGAATCATTTGAATATATTTCTCGATTATTGATCTTTTAAAAATTATTTTGAGAGAAAAGAAAATTGAAAAAGATAAAATAGAAAAATGAGAAGAAAAGTAGAATACAGAGTTTAAAAAAATTAACATCATAAAATTGCTAGTTGATACATTACATATAATTAACAATAGTTGTTAAAGTTATGAAGTCAAAGCATAAAAAGTGGCTAGACACTCAAACACTGACAGTACAAACTCTTCTGTTCAATGATCTAACAAAAGCTCAGCAATATAGTCATCTATTTACACACTATATATACTGTTATATCCTTTAGAGCACTTTCTTCCCTTTCACTTTTGCAGTATCTATTATACTTTTACATCTATTATATTTTTATATCTATTATACTTTTTGGATACCATTATTCTGTCTGTTCTTCTTATTTTTTACACTAGAGAGACAATGTGATATTTACTAATGTAAGTCTTATTTCACTAATAAGGATATTCTCAAGTTGCCTCCATTTACCGATAAAGGCCTCAAGATCATTAACAGCTGAGTAGTATTCCATTGTATAAAAATACATTTTTTTATCCACTCTGCAGGTGTTAGGCATTTTGGTTGTTTCCAAGATTTAGCTATCAAAACTTGTGCTGCTATGAACATGGGTTGATTATTGATCTTAAGAGAATTTACCCATCTTTTACCCTATTACATACATGGCTTCATTTTTTTACATTGTATCTTAAATATGCCTAGTATATTGGCATTGTCTGTGACCTGAGAACATGATTATAAAACTTTGATAGTTCAAATTGAATTTCAAGTACAAAGAAGTAAGTTTTTGGACAATTAATTAAAAACTTTATTTGAAATTCAACTTTGAATAAGTATTATGTAATTTCTCAGATAATTCTAAATATAGACAGACTAATTTTATTCTTTCATGAATATTTAACCATTTGTACAAATATTGCCTGATACATGTGCCTATAAGTTCTAAGTTAGATACATTTTTTATATTTTTATATTTGGTTCCATTGGTCTATGTATTTATTCATGGTTCAATACCATATTACTTAATTATGTGGCTTTGCAGTTTTTTGTTATTTGGTAGGGCTGTCTACTACTTCCTACTACCCATTCCTCTTCTTTCTAAGGACTTTCTTAGGTAGTCTAGTTTATTTATGTATCTACATTTACACACATATGTGTTCTTCTCATTCTTCATATATATATTTTCATATATATAGATCTTTTACACTATTTCTTACAAATGGCTATGAGATGAGTATTAATCCTTGTATGTACTTTTTACTGCAATATGTATTTCTACTAATAATTGTTTGCATTCCTTTTATGTGAAATCACATTATCAACAGTTAGATATAATTTTCATTTCTTCCTTATAAAGTCTATGCCTTTAACTGATTTCTGTTTTGCATGGGAAAATGCCTATTCCATCCAATGTGAGAGATTAAATCATAAATGTGAGAGATTAAGCATATAAATATTCCTAAAAATACCAATGCAGTTTTTCTTAGAACTTGACAAATTAATGATAAAGTAAATGTGGATAAATAAATAAGCAAGAATATCTTAGCCTAGAATTAGGCCAGGGGTCTTGTGCAAGTTGGTCAAACATTCTACCTCCGAGTTATATCACCAGCCTTCTTTTTATTTTATTTTGAGACACAGACTTATCAAGTTCTCCAGCTTCTCTAATCCCAGGAATTATAGGCATGCACTGCCACTACCACTTTAATTAATTTTTTGAAGTATTACTTTCTGTAACGTTGAGTCTTTCCTCCCAAACATGATGTTTTCCATTTGTTGTTGTTTCTTGCTTTACAGCATTATTTAAAAATGTTTTATATTTATGTTTTCATTTAGCATACTTATTCCTGGATATTTTAAATGTAATCTTCTCTTACATTATTTCTTATAAGTAGATATGAGATTAGATAGAGATGACTATTAATCCTTGAATGTACTTTTTATTGTAATATTTCTTATGTATATTTGATAATGATGCTTTGTATATCCTTTTCTTGCACTCACATTGTCTACAACTAACTGTAATTTTAATTTTTTCCTTGTCAAGTCTATGCCTTTTATTAATTGCTATTTTTGCATGGGCACACCCCTCCCTAATCTAATGTGAGAGATTAAATGATTTTTTAAAAATATTCAACTTCATCCCCACTTTCAGAGTTGGCTACCTTTCTCTGCCTTTTGACTTTTGTCTCAGCCATGTGACTTCTTTTGACTAATGGGATTTTAGCAGATGTCATGCAAGCAGAATGTGTGAATTGTGCCTGTGTTTTTGGAAGTCCTTTTTGTATCTTTTTTTCTTTTAATCAAGGAGAAATATTTCCTTAGGGTCATTTCTTTTTTATTTTCTGTGCCATAAAATATACAGCAAAGAAGCAAACCTTGGTGCATGAAATAGACACATCATACTGACATGCATAACCATAACTGATAAAAATTATTATCATTTGAAATCTTTGAGGTTGGATTTGATTCATAATACGGCATTATTTTGGTGACCATTAACTGAACAGAGACCTGGGGATACAATTGAAAGAAAAAATACTCTCTACCCATGTTTCAACAAACAAATCATTCCATATGATAATTGACTTAGTCAAATACTCCTAAGTAACTTGGAGGAAAGATCAATCAGAAAAGTGGAATAAAATAGTGTTTTTTTAGCAAGTCATTGTCCCTGAAAAGCAAACACTGAAAAAATATTTGTGGGAAATGTGAATTTCCCTTTTTATGACAGGAATAAAGGAGTATAGATAGTTATACACCTGAAGTGTCATCTGGTAGAAGTATTTTCCTCCATCTTGGATCCAAGACTTCTACTTCTATGCCCAAGATTTGCAGCGACAGGAAGTAAAAATTCCCCAAGATGGATCATTAGAAATGAGGTTAAATGGGACCCCAGTGATGCAACTTTAAATGGGAACCCAGTCTTCTTAGGTCCCAGACTCATGTATTATTTCAATTCATAACAAGGTATTAGTGGGTCAAACAAATCCTTGCTTGCTAGTGCTGTGGGTAGGAAAGGCCAAAAGTATGCCAATAGCAGTTGATGTGAATTGCTGCTCCTAATATAGTGAATTCTCCTCCAAGTAGATATTTGTGCCATATTGGAGGTTGAAATTTGAACCACATGGCTGGTGTTATGATTTGTGTCTAGATGTTCCCTCAAAGCCTTAAGGCCTTATGTAGTTTTAGGATTTTTCAGAGGTGGCTGAATCTAGAGTGTGTGATGTGGGGATTAAGGGTGTGTGATTGCCAAATTAGTTCACTGATTGGTTTGGCACCACCCTAATCCCAGCAGTCTAGATACAACATATACAGGACAGAAAGAGTCTCATTTTTTCCACTTGTTGCTTTGCTACTTTCTGCCTACCATGACTGATCTCCTCTGCTAAGCCACCCTGCCTTGGAGCCAGTGGATTATGGGCTAAATATTCTATAAATACTGAGCTAAATAAACGTTCCTGCCTGTAATGGTTGATGCATTGTGTCAATTTGAGAAGTCTAGAAGTTTAACTAACCAGCAGTCCCAGTCCTGGGGTATGGAGTACCTGCTCTTACCACTCTAGTATACTGTGCATTGTATCAATTTGAGAAGTTTAGAAGTTTAAGTGATTCAGCAATGGACCAGGGTCCTTACTTTGTAAACATCCTCAGCCTGTGCAAGATGAAGGCACAGGGATGGTGTGAGATGATAGCTTTCATACAATATAAGGGAGGAAAAAAAGTTGCTTCTCCTTTTTGCTCTTGTTGCTTTTGCTGTCTTCTGCTACCTTGAACTGTTGCCCTTATGCCACAACATCCTGTTTTGAAGCCAGCTGATTATGGACTGAAACCTCCACACATCGGGAGTTAAATAAACCTTTCCTCCTTAATGTTGGGTATTGTGTATTCTCAGCAAGGTGAGAAAAGTAACCAAGATACCTTCTTTAATTTTGGATATTGGTTATTTTGTCTCAGCAACAAGAAAAGTAACTAAGACAGCTAGGATGCTGGAATTTTGGCACCAGAAGTGTCTAAACCAGCTTTGTTGAGTGAGAGATTACATTGATGAGGAACATGTGCTTAATCTCTATCCTGGCCACCATGATTATTCCATTGAGGTATCCATTTCCCAGTACTGTTATGTCTGATGACAGTGGCTGGTTAAAAAACAGTCAAGTTATTCTTTCTTCTTGACTGTTAAGTATATAACCCTTTCCTGGTTCAAAATTTCTTGGTAGATATTAAATGTGATTCAAAGATCTCCCTGAAATTCACCACCAGAGGTCCACCTGCATCTCCTCCAGACAATTTTGGCCCTATTATTTAGTATTTATACTACTAGGCTTTTGACCAACCAGTCAAGCCATTAAATGTCACTTCTGTGCCTAAATATTTATAACTTTGGGAACTTTAAGATATTTCTCTTTCCACACAAACTAGATAATCATCCATGTTTTTTGGGTCTTCTTATTGGGAAGATGTTCCTCTCACCTTTATTTGATAGGGCCATGTTAGTAAGACTATAGTGTAGCTGCAATCCATTCCTAGAACACACATATCATAATCTGATCTATTCATTAAATTAATCCTTTTTTTCTGCATTAGTTATGTGATCATAATGAACCCCAGATTGTGAAGCCATACATGAAATACTTTGATTAAATGGGCCATGGGTTCGTATAGAATACATGACTTTTGTCTTTATCAGACTTAGTTATAGATACACAATTTCCAATTTGTGATGTAATTATCTGGTCCATACCTTACTTTATGGCTAAGAAGTTCTGTAAGATCCCAGTGAAATGATTATCTCACAACAGCATCTCATGGAGTCCCTATGGTCAAGGGTTCCATTAGGTTCCAGTCACATATCAGGGGGTGTTTCTTAAAAGGCATACTTCTCCTCTGGAGATGCATTAGTTTTGCTCCAGAACTCAAGTGCTGAAGTTATGATGCTCGCACTGAGAATGAGAATAAACTTCATGCTTTGTCTTTTTACCACATACTCTCAGTACCATGGTATGTGCTTGGATACTAAGCAAAGTGATGGGATGCTTATGATATAACCTTGACTGATGCACGCTGTATTTCCAATGGTAGGTTACGCTCAGAGCAACAAGCATTCTGTACGATTTACAATAATGGCCAAAGCCTTATCCCCAAGTGTGGATAAATGGTCTTCAGATCCCAAAGATGCTGATCAGGTACTGATGTTCTTTCTTTGAAACACAAGATGCAACACTTAGTCTTGTAGCTAATAAGAGAAATTATTGGGAATATCTCCAACCACTGGAACTCTAAAAACTTTAGCAACAGAGACCTGAATTTTCACAGACCAATCTTTCACTCTTTGGAGTACATGTATTTTACCAAGGCCTTTGCCATATTTGTTGATTCTTGTTCAGCTGTTACAAATGAGGTGATACTATCAATACCATTTCTTTAATGATAAGAAAGTATGCTCTATAGATGAATGGGTACATATGTTCTACTGGTAGCGCTGTTTTCTGTTGTAGCAAAGAGAACACCCTTGTTCAGTCCTGCAATTAGGGTTACTAGCAATAAATTCACGGTAGTGTATTCTCATTTCAGGATTTGACAAAATGGAGTGTCTGCCTGATGGTGACCTGGATGTAATCACAGATCTCGCTATATATAGGTCAGAAGATAATGTTTATATCTCTCTACTTCCAAATATCTTACTATCTTATTGTAGAATCCACAACAGAGGCTGTGTTTGCAACATATAATTTTTTTCTTTCCATAAACAGAAAAAACCCTGGAGCCACTGGCTCTAAATAGAGCACCGGGGTCTACTCTGCAATTCTAACACAAGTCTTTACCCTACGCTGTGGAAACCGTGGGGAGATGCTGTCTGTTCTAAATTCCCTAGATGTGCAACCATAACTTTTATTCAAATCATTGCTTGGATTTCTATCTTTTTGCTTCCTCAAGACATTTATCTAATTTTTAAGAAATTATATTTTTTGAAATATTATCTATCAATGCTAAGTTTGAAGGAGATAACATGCAGCTCATTGTAGACAAATGGAATAATTTTATTTCTAGATTATATTTTGATATTCATTAATTTCACCAGCTAAATAAGAATCAACAAATTGATCAGAAGCCTTACAAAGACACATGTTACTTTCACTACCATGATAAACACAGCATTGTGTTATGAATTTGTGTTGTGAATACATGGAACCAAAAATATTTTAATAAATTGTTTAAAAGTTTTTACATTGTTTTCATTGATAATTTCAAATTAGCAAGCTAAATCTACTCTGTTGGATGTCTTTTACATTTTTGATAATTTTTTAACAGTTGGAGGAAGATAAAGACTTCCAAGGATAATAACTAAGGAAGTTAGAATCTGTATATTTGTCTAGAATATTTTCCTAATTATATGTGTAGTGACAGTTTCTTTATTCTATCCTTTTCAAATTTTTAATCTACTGGTTTTTAAAGGCACTCAGTTAAATTAGTTTCTTCAAACAAAAGATGAGAAGGTCACCAGATGTTTAAGGGTGTACAGTAAGTTTGGAATGTTCAGCGTATATTTCTGGAAGCCACCTTTGACAAATTATTTGAAACATTTATCTAAAACTGCATATTGATTTCATCAAAACTATGGCTTTTTTTTGGGGGGGGTCTGAGGAGAGGTTTACCTATGATTGAAACCAGAGCTTTCACACTGAGCTATATTTGAAGTACTTTTAACTTTATTTATTTATTTATTTTAATTTTGAGACAGTGCTTCCCTAATTTGCTCAGGCTGAGCTCTCACTTGTGATTCTCTTATCTCCGTCCCTCAGAGCTCTGGGATTATAGAGGTGTGTGACCAGACTATAAAGTGTGCAAAAGGCCCTGAGTGGCCATGGATCAGGATACACAGGTATCTGGACATATGCACTTGTTAAAAATTGACAATCAACATGTGTAGTTGGATCCATTTATTTTTCTGGATACTGAGTAAGTTGGGCTTTGATTCAGATGTTTCAGCATTAATAACCTGTATCTGTCTCAAGAAGGTAAACATCTACCTGTTCTTGGGCTGCGACTGCTGCTGACAGCAAGATTACACTGTTCCCCTTTTTTAGGTATAAACGTTTTCCTGAAGTACACACTTCAGTGTTATCCTTTGGTTTTTTAGATAAACTGCTGGAAAACCAGTCTCTAAAAGCAAAACCAGTTTGTGTCGGGAGCATTCCAGTAACGGATAATGGTGAATCTAATATAATTTTAAGGAAAGAGATGATCTCATTATTTTTGCTTTCACCTTTTGTTACTTACAAAAGAGACTAATCATTTCTCCTTATTTTACTTCTTGCTTAATCTTAGTCTTCCAAATTCAGGTGATTTACCTGCAGGTTTTCTAGAACAACACAGGCGTCTCTCACAGCTTAGAGAGAAAAGCCTCGCAGAGCACCAGAGCAGTATTGGTGCTTTCACGAGTAGTTACGGTTTGCGTGCTCCTGCTCCTTTCCTGTTCACTTAGTGACAGCTCTTTGTGATTTATTTGTGCAATATCAGCATTGCAAAGGATTCATAAATAGCTTTGTGGGAAACTTTGTAAGAGTAAACAGTATCATGATCAGGCAGAAGAATGTAACGGGTTTAAGTGGTGCCTGAGTCAACTTACAAAAAGGAGGTTGGAAAAATAATGCTTTTCTTTGAAGCACAGATGTATCTTTCTGTATTTTCTTGTCACTTTTTTCAGATTGTCTTTGAGTTCTCCTTATCCATCATTAAACTAAACTCAGCAGAGGGTGCTAAGCTGAACTGACCAAAATTAGTCCAGCTAATTTTCATGGGACGAGTGAAGCAATAAGCAGAGAGAAAGTCACACTTAACAAAACTATACTGAAACTAAATTTTAGAAAGCGTAGAAAGTGCCCATAAGCCTCCTTTTTATTAGTACATGTTTGCAGTACATAATGTTTACATTCCTTGTTGTTACCCAGTGCTGATCAGACTCCTGGGTGCTGTAGCAGGGACCACAGGACCTAACGAAAGACAAAGAGACAAATTTTAGGGTACAAGGGGGACGGGGACTGGGGGGAGGTAGTTTGCCACTAGTGAAATGGCTCCACTGCCCCGGCGGTTGGCTTCTTCTCATTGGCTGGCAACACCCGCGACAGGAGGGGTAGCACAACTACACAGATTTCATGGAACTTTCCATGGAACTCCAAATACACAAATTTAGTCAGTGAGGAAACAGATTTTCTCTAAACCCAAATGTCTGTGTTTTGACAACTGACCTCAGCAGATGCTACGTTGTCTCATCAGTGCTGAGTTATTAGCATTTTGCCTGTAGCCAGAGTAAATGGCCTTTCATGCACCTCCCTGGTCCTGAAGAAAGGTCACATTGACCTCGGGACTGTGGGGGCTCCAGTCACCTCGCCAACTGGGGTTCTCTATCACCTATCACATAACCTGGTCCCCAACAAGTTGGTACATATATAAGACACTTTAATTTCTTTTTTCAATCCTTTCTCTCCCTTACATCCCTCTCCCTCCATCTCTTGATCCTCTTCCTATTTGAAAAACATCTACTTTCCCACTATTATATATTTTTTATTATGCTCTATATTTATATTTTGAGTTTCTCATATAAGAAAAACAGTGCAATATTTAATTGTACTTAGTATTTTTATTGTGAAAATTATATTTTTGTTTTCTGAAATTTAAAACTAACTGCAGAAGGTAAGTACTCTTATAGAATTTTGATCTCATTTTAAAAAGTCAGATGAATGGAAAATTAGAAGCTGATAATAAAATGAGTATTTGACTCTTCTGGCAACCAAGAAAATGTTTTTATACTGATATATCTCTTCCATCTTCAGATACTCATCTAAAATTTTTACATAATTTACAATTACTAATAAACAGCCAGAAATGATAAGTAATCAATAAAAACAATAAAGAAGCTATAGTACTTTTTGCTTTCAATCTAAAATGTTGTTTATATTATTGATAATGCTCAGCTTCCTAGTGTGTCTCTCTGTGCACTTGCACTATTTTGGGGATAGGAAAATGGCTCAAATGATGTAGATGAATCATTTAGAATTTGCTGTATCTTTGAAATGACTTGTTTTGATTTTTATAACCATGTCACATGGGTTGCCTATATATTTTTTTCCTTTGAAAAGGAGGGAAAAAGAAATAACTATTGTTTTCTAGATTCTTGGGAATTCAAGGTATTTACATGGTCCCTCCAACAGTCTCTTGAAGCTCTCCTTTCTGAGACAGCAATCAGGTGTGACCTTGCTGCCACCAGTGTGTCAAGTTGATGGATGCCACACTGCAGTAATGAAGATGTGGTGTGTGGATATATGTTCAAAGCACAGAGAGGTGGGCTTATGAATCATTCTCCTGAGTCTCTGCTCCCTGTGACAAATCTTCAGTCAGATCCCTGCATGCAGAATCACCATTTTAACCCACTGTTTTGCTGTCTCTGAAGGAAAAAACCACCGTCCTGACATCAGAGCAATTGAGTAGTGTGTGAAGATTTAGTTCTCATGGATAGCTTTCCTCAAGTGTTGCTCTCACTGTTCACACTATATTTAAGTGTTGCCAGGTTTCCTTGAAAACCTGAAAAATACATGAAAATGTGTTTAGAACAATGACTGACACCTCAGAGATGTTCATTTCAAAATGTTAAGTAGAAATAGGCACCAAAATAGAGATAAAAGTAAGGTTAAAACATATCAAATGATGAATTTGAGGTTATGCAGTAGAAATTTGGTTAGGAAATAATTATATTGAAGCTACCTAGAATCTGTGCCATATATTTTAGCATTATTACCTTAATATGCATTTCTCAAATGTTCACTCTGATTAACTTACCTAATTTATGTTGGTTTCTGTTCTGCTTCCTTAGAGTGTCTCAAATGTCTAATTCTTTATTTAATTTTTAATATTAGTTTTTAATGACAAGGAAATTGTGGTACAAAGAGACAGAACTACTTGCTAAGGGTCGTACAGCTGGTGAGCAGAGGAAGAAGGACTTTAATTCTACCTACAAGTCCAGAGAATGTGCTCTTGATCACTGAGATATTCCACCCGGCCTTAGCTCGATATTTGCTAGAATAACCTGTGTAGGTTATTCCTTCACTTCTTTATTAGTTAGCCAATAGCAATTGTGCATTTATTATACATTATCCTTCATGGCAGAAGTTAAGAAAAAGTTATTAGTAAGGAGAAGATCCTCAAGTGACTACTTTCATACATGAATGAATCCCTGGTATTGTGTGCAACATAGCTAAAAGAAAAAAAATAATTAAAACTACAGACCCAGCTATACCTTATACAAAGAGCCTCCACAAAGGCCTTCTAATGCTCTCCAGCCCAAAACCCTTTAAAAAATACTTGTATTTCCAATTCAAATGGCTTGTGGCACCTCACCTAGCCTCTCCTAGGCAGAGATGTGAATTTTTGTCTCCTGTTCCCTCCATATTGACATTTTATATATTTGAGACTTAATTATAAATTTTAGTGTTTCACATGCACATGACTACACTTAGTTACATTGGCCTTTCTCATGTATGTTATTTTCCAGATCCTAAATTTTATTTCCTAGGTCCTATATTTTATTAAGGTATCATGCTTAATATTTACCTTGAGATACACTTTGTCAGATGTAACTTTCTTTTTAATATCAGTTGTACCCATTGGAAGTATATTATCTATTGTAATGTTGCCATTACACATCAAAATGGTGGTGAACAGATGAAAGAAAATATGGGGATAATATAAACTGAAAAATGAGGAATTAGCTACCATACTATAATTTTAAAGAAACAGACTACATGATACACTAAAGCATCTGTAGTACTCTTCTCCAGTGTCAGTAGAAGCCATTGGGTGTTGCAAATGTCAAAGTTTTAGTGTTGACTTTGATATCTTATCAAGATATTTCAGAAAAAAAGTTAAATGACCAACCTAAGGACCTTAGTGTTACTTTATCTACACAGATAAAGTTTATAGCAAATGAAAATTTGTGAAAGATAATATTCACAAATGAAAATTAATATTCATAAATGTATATATGTGAATATAATTTAGGGGCAGGAAATATTTTTTCTGGCATATATATGGCAATTATATTCCTTCTTAAACGTAGACCATTTTAAAGTAATGCAGGACCAACCTTTCTTGTATGCAGTCTAATTTAAAGTAGTAAGGAATCAAAAGAAAGTTTTATCTTAAAAAAGACTACTGATTTTCTGTGAGCCCACAGGAAAGAGTGAAGTAAGAAAAGATACTTGGCTGCCAGCTTTGGAATATCACTGCCAAGCGCTCCAAAGAAAAGAAGTGATTACAGACTTGATGGATGAACCCATCAATTTATTTCTTAAAAGAACAAAAGTTCTCTTTCTTACAGCTAGAGCTGTGTGATTTGCTGGAATCCAGATGACCAGATGAATTCTTTATTGAAATGACAATGAAAGTAATTATATGCTTAAGAGAGACAACTTCTTTTGAACTGCTTTAACTATCTAGATACACTGATATTAGTAACAAAGGGAAAGAACAGTTTTATAAACAATGCTCCTGAAGAGTCTCCAAATGCATCATCGTTACATTGCTATTTGCTGTGACTGTGAAAGAATGGATTTTCAAGGCATGTGAGCTGGTGTTGGAAAAACCTACCTCTAGGATGTGTAAATTTGAAATAAGGAAAAATATTGCAGTTGTTTTTAATGCTTTCTTCTCATTTTCAACATTTCATACTGGTGCATATGTATATTTTTATATATGTATATATAAATCTGATAAGCTAGTTTCAGTTTAATACAATAGAAAAACATGAGGTTTATCCTTGTGGCCTGTTTGGAAATGTATAGCTATGTTGGAATTTTAATCAAAATATAAACCAAATCTTATATAAATAATGACGAATATAAATCTAAAATGAAATTGAATAAAAGAGCAATTATATTATGAAATCTTCCATGTTTTCAGTCTTTTCACTTTTGATACAGATATTCAAAAGAAATGGAATAATAGAGTAGATTCTAACTTATTTTTCCATTTATCATGCTTCCTGTAAATATTTTTTAGAATGTAAGTGCATGTTAACCACATAGTTTGCAAAGAATAATTTCACTGTTGAAAATAATAAGTTAACTGTACTTGTTTTACTTTTCTGTTACAAATTCATATTTCCCCTTTGAAGTTATATATTTCATTCCTGTATCTTGCTTGGTACATATAGCTAGTACTTAATATGCTATTGTTTCTGACCAAACTGTAGACTTCTCCAGATTGTATATAATTCCTGAGCTTAGAAAATCAGAATGCTTAATTCATTTTGAAATGCGAAATCATTCATTTTCAGAAAAAATAAATGCAATGCTGCTTTTATTTAATGAGAATAAATCAGAACTGACAGTTTTACATTTAAAACCTGTTTGGAAGCAATTTTGATTGACTCATAAACTTTCTTGGAGAATAAAATTTTTCTCTACATAATCTTCATATTAAAAGTTGTTTACATCAGAATTAGCTAAAGGAATAAAATAAATTTTTTAAAATTATCCATCTTGATGGTCACAATTTTTATTCTTATTTTTTTTCCTTATTTGGTCTAAAACTATCCTGCATCATATATTTAAAAATCTCTCTATTCCCTTAGGAAAGATTTTATTAATTTATGATTTTCAGTGGGGACTGTGTTGTGAATTTGTTCGTGACCCATTACCAGAAATATGTAACTCATTGTATTCTCTTAAAAAATACTAATAAATTGTTTAACTCAGAAATATAAGAACCTATTGAAAATCTAGTAGATAAGGGAAACCTCTTGCTACTCTAAAATGCATCAAAACCAAGGCTGGGATTGACAAAGCAGGGGATCTGCTCTGCTCTTTCTTGGTACTTTTACTTTAGTGTGTGGACATAAAGACCTCTGTGTCCAGTGGGAAGTTTGCTTCTCTTTAGAGGCCCCTGGTTTGTTCTAGTGATTCTCTGAGCTACTCGACTTTATTGGCACCTTAAATACAGAGTAGTACTGGGTTGAAAGTTGGGAGATCTGATTTTTTCCTCTAATTTGGCACCTGGTACTACTGGGACTTTGAGCAACACACCAGCCTCTCTGTGTAAACATTTTAGGCCCAATGAGGTATTTTCCAAATTGAAATGACCTTGTAGGCATCTTGTCTAAAACTGTACTAGTCATGTTGAAAGATAATAAAAGAATAACTGCAAGCTGCTATGGGGTTTTTCTCTCTGTCAAGACCTAGAGATTAATCTTTTGAATGATTCCAATGATTACAGTACTCTCAGCTTAATTAGGCAGTCAGCTTCTAAGATATGCTTCAACGATGGCAAGTTTCGATGAGTCAAAGAATATCTTTCAGTTTTCCTTTGAACATCAGAACCACCTCTAATTGCTCGATTCATCCAATTTAGTCCTAACACTTCATCTAATGATGGAATCCAACTTGCTTTAAATATAGCTAATTCAAGTTTGCAGAAATGTATTCATGCATTTTAGTTACACTGTAACAAAATAAAACCCATTCCTCCATCTAATTTATTTAAATTGCATTTGACATCCTAGTCATGAGTGATCATATCTCAACTGTTAATTTTTAAAACATCACTTTGATGGTATTACAAAGCATGAAATAGAAGACAATCAGATTGTCACAATTGTATGGCAGACAATTTCCATTGTACATGAGACAAGTATTAAAATTTTGAAAGAAGCTGTTGATGAAAGGACTGAGGAGACTGTCAGATAGGTGTGGAAAACTTAATAAAGCAGAACGGCCAAACTACACCTCATATGAGAGACGCATGACATCTACAATCACTGGATGCAATCTTGTGCCCGAAGTAGATTTAAGACAAGATGTATTTTGAGTTGAATTGATACACTTAGAAGAGGATGATATACGTTAGTGTCTAAACAAATGCTTCATAAAGATAGTGTTTTTAATCTTTTGCTACCAGATGAAATGCAGATATAATAAAACACACAAAACAAATGAACTTCTTAACATGATGCTTTACATTGGATGATCTCATAATTACCACTCATATCAGTCAATATACACTGACAGTCGCCAGAATCCTCATTGTAATTTCTACATTTCCAACCTTCTCTCTCCTTCCAAGAGTAAGCAGTATCCAGACTATTTATGTTAACACTTCCTTGCGTGTCTTTAAAATGCTGCATCCAAATGAGGATCGTTTGCCAATACCATTCAGTTCTAAAATGTTGATGTTGTTTAAGCCTTTACAATCTGCTCAAGAATGTCAGGTATTTGCCCTGTAGAACACCTGATGGTCTAGATTATGCTGACAGCACATTAATGACTGCATGTTTCTCTTTTGTGATATATCCAGGCATTTCCTTGTCATCTATTATTTGTTTTTCCAGTGAAAAATTCAAATTGGAAAGGCATGGTAAAGGAATTTGACCTATTACATATTCACAATGAAGAGAATTGTTTCCCTATCATCCTTCAAAGTAAACCAATTGATTTTAAATGTATTATAATAAGTAAGTAGCTTTCTTGTCATTGACCACTGAAAGCCTCTTGGAAATGGCCATCAGATTATTTTGACAGAACTCGAGTGGTCTTTGAAAGTTTCTTTGCTGTCTTGTATGGGGACATTTTACTCTCATTTTGTACATTTCCTCTTTCAGTCCCAGAATCAGGCCTATCTCCACAAAGCCCCATTTTCTTTCAATGATAAGTGATCCTTGAAACTGTAGTCTATGTTAGTCATACTCATTGCAAATGGATTGCCTTCCCTAACTATGCAGTCAGCAAAAGATAGTAGAATTAGCATAGTAATAATGTGAATTGATATTGATAATTCTTACTACAGTTTTTTAACTTTTCTATTACATCTGTATTTCCTTTTATTCACAAATCCTCAAGGTGAAGATCACGTGATGATAAAGTTAGAATAATTACTCATTTGTTTTAATATGACATTGGATATGATGGTTTTGGAATAGCATTAATAATCTTACCACCTTTAATATAATTAATTATAGCAGTTAAAGTATTTTCTTCATAAAGTTTTTCCACATTTATTCTATTACTTAAAACTCTCAGAGCCCATTTAAACATTAGTCTCTCCATTATGACCTTCATTCCTTTAGTCTTAGATTTGCAAACAGCCACAGGTTTAATATTCTAATATGCTTGGACTTTTATAGTTGAAAGTAGTTTTACTAGCTTAAAAACTTTTACTTTGTGTAATCTTAAATGTATTGCTCTATTTCCTTTGAGGTTAGATGTTACTGATGGTAACCTAATGATTTTTCCTTTTAGGTCAGTATAGTTTTGTGTTCAATGAAAAAATGCTTTCTTTTTTTCTTTGAAACTCAGTATTTCTTGGCATTGATCATTTAGGGACCATATGATTATATACAATTTTGAAATATAAATTCAATTATTTTATATAAGGAAATTTTCCTGAATTAAAAATTTTAGTATTGTGTTCTTTACACCTTACTGCTTTTTGATTTGCAGCCTTCTCTTTCACTGGCATGTTAAAGAATAGGATGATCATTCTAGGATATATTGGATTAGTTCTTTGATACAGATAAAGTACTGACAATGTCAATAGTAGTAATATCAGAGAGTCACTATTTGTTAAGAAAGAAATGACTAAATATAATGTTTATGGCTGACCATAGTTGCATATGACTGTAATCCCAGCCTTTGGGAGGCTGGGGATGGGCGGTCTCTATGAGTTTGAGGTCAGGCTGGACTACACAATGAGACCCTGTCTCCAATAACAAAAAAAAAAACAAAACCAACAACAACAAAAACAATAAAAAGCAAAAAAGCTAAGTAATGATTATAATGATATGCAGAAGTCAAATACTCATTAAGAACTGGAAAAAGTCTAAATATTTTATAAAACCTCATAGAAGTGTAAAGGAAGCTGAGTGTGGTGGTACCTACAAATGTAGCACTAGAGAGACTGAGGCAGGAGGATCATTGCAAATTCAAGACCACCTTGGGCTACAAAGAGAGTTCAAGAGTAGCTTGAACTGCATAGTGAGACCCTGTATCAAAAAGACTAAACAAATAAAATAATAAAGTAAATGCATAAATAAAGTTTAAAAGAGATTAGGTTTATAAGTGTGTGAATTTAGAGGAAAGAAAACAAGTCAGTTACTTTAACAAGGACCATAAATGCATTGTTAAAGAAAAGTACGGTGAATCAATCAGAGTTAGTGTACTGGCTAATACGTTGTCTCTTGATTGGTTTCCCCATTACTGGCCTATCAAGGTTAATTTTGTGTGTGTTTTGACTTACCACAGGCTATTGGTTTGTCTTTTCAGCCACAGCAGAGCTCAAATGAGCACTACTTCCCCACAGAGCGATCTGCTGCAAGATCTTCCTCCACCAGGTGTGCTGCTCACCATGAGGCTGAGAGCGTAGACTATTTTTGCTGTGAAAAGACAGCAGTGAGATTTGAAATATAAGCATGTGTGGGAACAGAAGTCAGCTCTCACTGTGACTTCATCCACTTCTCCTTGGCACAATATGCCCCTTTCCGACTCAGATGAAAGGGTCATTTTTTTCTCCCATTTAAATCCTTTTCTTGGATTATGCTTTCCAGATGCAATATCTATGTTTATTGCCACGGTAAACCTGCTAAATTCTATGGCTAGAAATTCTAAAACATTGCCCATGGCATGGATGATGAAAGAATGATTGGAATATGTAAAACAGAACACGGAAAATTGGCACAAAATTCTCATTCACATGATACTATTTTAAAATATTTGCTCTGAATTCCCCATCATTTTAACAGGATCATATCTATAAATTCTAATTCTACATTTTTTAAATTTTACTTTTTTATAATCAGTTTGCTACCAATATGTTATATGATTGTGTGCTATTGACACATAATTTTAATCATACTGTCGAACAAGCTTTGTCAATATCAGACTAAAGTTTTACCAAATGGCAAAATATGGGATCAATCATTGGCAAATATCAAAATATTTTTTCCACCTCAATATTTGGAAACCTCTCTTATTTTTGAGATGTTGAACATTTTGTATCTCAATATGACTGATTTAAGTCCGTCCTATTTTGTATATGAGTTAAATAAAATGCAGTAGACTTCAAAACACTCATTGTTGTCCCTGAAAGACAAGTATAATTTTACTTTTATACTGAATTGTTAGCATTAGGGAGCATTTCTGAATTTATAACTAGAAAATTAAGAACTGTTTATTAAGACAATTGCTGAAAAAATTTCCACTGTATAGTATTCACATTATTTTTAATATTGCCATTTAATATCCATTGTTTGAAAAAATAGACCAATTTTTGTGTTTTTTATTTAACACTAGGAAGTGAATAGTATTTTCATTTCCTACTGAAGATGATTACTAGTTTCCTATCTTTGTCTTCTTTCATGATGAATTATATCAACAGTAATTGATAACATGTTACATCACTTATCAAAACAAATTTTAGCCTGAAATAGAAACTATATCTGAAATTATTTCTAAGATATATGTGAGGTGTCTGTATATATACACATATGTATATATGCAAATATACAATATACCTACTCATATACAATTTCAAAGGGAAAATAATTATATCTTTCAAAGCAACTTAATTTATATGATTTGAAATAATAAGTTGGATATTTTAAATTAAATTATTAATCATTCTATGAAACTTCTTTCTTTTTTTTCTTCTTCTTTTTTTTTTTTTGCGGGGGGTACCAGGGATCAAACTCATGACCTCACGCTTGTCAAACAGGTGCTTGTGCCGCTGAGTTAAACCTCCAGCCCTCAAATTTCTTTTGTTCAGCAAAATAAGTAACATTTTGGTATAAAGCTGGGATATGATCGATATGAAACTGATAGATTAGGAATTGATTTCAATTCTTTTATTGGAGAGTTTGGAAATAGCGAGACAAAGACTCCATACAACTTTTAAGTCTAAATTTTTGGAAATGATTTTTAATTATTTGTTTATCTGGGCAACTGACCTAGTACTCAATTTCTTTAAACTATTCTTTCTTCTTCCAAGGCAAAGCAGCTCTTCCTAGGCAGTAATCATAACAAGAATTTCAAATCAACTGACCCCTTCCAGTTCACTTGCCTCGATGTTAAGACTCCCATTTAACCCAGGACTCAAGGTGTGTTAACATTTTCACTTTTCTTCTATTATACAGACTTCAACTTTATTTAGCTAGTAGCAACTTATGCTGTGTCAAGCACAGTACTATCAGTTCACATCTTGGTTTCATTTTTCAGAAACCTTTCAAATACATTTTGAAGTTAAATTGGGCACAAGTTAACTTATTGGCTGAATAAACCCCAGGTTCCACAGGCACAGCTGGATTCGGGGAATCAACCATGACACTGGTACCACCACTGAATTTCCATTCTTTGTTTGGTTTCAGTCCTCAAAAATGTCATTTTGCATGTTTATGAAAAGGGATGCCAGTAGTCAAGGGCCAAATCTTCCCTTCCCGTGGTTCTATGTATTTATATTTAAGTGTATTTATTAAAATACGTATGCAAGTACTTGTAAATAACTTTAGATAAAAATATAATTATATTCATAAGTATAAATATATAGCATAATTTATAAATCTTAACATTTGATATTCATCAAAACTCAGGAGGCAGGTATTATGGTTAATCTCAATTTTAGATATGAGAAAACTGGATATGAGAAGTTTAAGTAACTTTTTCAAGGTCTCACAGCTCCAAAATAGTTAAACCAATTGCTATTTGCAACAAGACTGATGGCACAAGAGCCCTATACAAAATGAAATTAGCCAGGTACAGAAAGACAAGTAAAAGAAGACCCTGTTCAAAGGTAAATCTAAAAAAAGATGAATTTGCAAAAGTTGGGAATAAAGTGGTGTTTATTAGAATCTGGAGACAGCAGGAGCTAGGGAGAAATGATTTAGATTTGAAAAGAGAAATCAGTACTCATAGGTATCTTTGTCATCTGTACTACTTTAGCTATTAACTTAATTTTGGAGACAAAATTACTAAACAGTTGTCAAAATTTCTAGCCTCCATGCAAAGTATCAGCAGTAGGTTTTTCCAGATCATACTTCACAGATGATTATACTCTGTTGGGCTGGTCAAATTATTCCCTGCTTTATATTGTAAGGATTAAATTTGTGGCATAGATAAAACCATGAATTCAGTAGAGAACACAGTGTACCTGGTTCATAAATTTGTGCACACACAAGACAGTATTACAGTTGTAAAATACATATAGTAGATCCACCTTTTCTCAGATCATGACATATTTACAAATTGTAATTTCCTCTAGAGATGCACTGCAACTAAATTATAGTTGGTGTTTGCTTCACTGCCTGGAGGGAAAGACCATCTAATTCATCATGGTTGAAAATTTACTAGCGAAACATGTTAACTTACTTCTTTTCCTGTGAATTTTATTCCCTGTGAACACCAAAGAAAATATAGGAAATTGATTCTCACCAGTATTGAATGTATAATTTGCAAACTTGGAAATGATGTATAGTACAAAACTGAATATTTCAGAAAAATCTTGCAATGAGGTCACATTATCCATATGCCAGCAAATCGGATTTAGAAAAAATTTCATGTAAATTCATGTAAATACTATAGCATCCTGTTGCAATATTGAAACTGCTACAACAGGAAATTAAAGATGCATCATTATAGCTATGATTTGCTCTTATCTGCTGAGGACTATGGTCACATTTACATTCAGCCACTCCGCTAATTGCTTGTTGGACACAGATTAGACACATATTGAATGTGAATTTATGGAAACAGAACACATTTGGTTTGGAGAAGACTTCTATATCACTTCTTCCAAAAGTGATTCGCAGGTTTCTAAAAGGGAAGTCAGGAGCTTGCTTATTCAAATGTCTCATCCATCTCCCACTCTCTATATTTCTAGAATATCTTCTACAACATGACAAATGTATTAATTCATCATCTGAATTAGCAATCTATGTAAATAGAGCAGCTAACATTTATTGAGTGTCTTCTATGTGCCAGACAATAACAGACTTTTATATTCATTAACACTGATAGAGCTCTTAGTGTAAAGTACTTTACAACATTGTAATTCATTTAGTTCTCAAGATGCACTGTAGGATAGGTGATATTATTAACACCATTTCACAAATGATGGAAGAGCCGGTAATTGCTAGGGCAGGGATGTAAGGTGGTGAGATAATCTTTCTCCAGTGTCTCTGGTTTTTCAATCTATTATACTGCCTCTTGTAGGGCTAGTGCTTTATAACTGTGTCTTTATTTTTTATTTTTATAAATTGACAAAATCATACATTTATGGTGTATATTTATTTTTCTATTTTTATTTTTTGTAAGATATTAGGGATTGGACCCAGAGTTTTTTCTCTGAGCTCCATTCCCAGGCAACCCTTTAATTTTTTTCTTTTACTTTGAGGCAAAGTGTTATTAAATTACTAAATTGCATAGGCTGAGCTGGAATTGGTGCTCCTCCTGCTTCAGCCTCCAATATCTATCTATCTATCTATCTATCTATCTATCTATCTATCTATGATCTATCACTAATCAGAATATATATCATTTCAAAAACAACATTTTTGTGCTTGAGAACATTTAAAATTCTACTGTTTTAGAAATTTTCAAATGTACATAAAGTACTGTTAACTATACACTTTCTTCAGCGTGAGGTAGAACACATCCTGTCTTATTCTAGAACTTATTCATCCTAACTGAATCGTACCCTCTGACCAGTACCTCAGTATCCATCCCTATTATCCCATCCTGTTCTGCAGTAATCACCAGGGTGTGTGCTGCTTCTATGAGCTTAACTTTTTGGATTCTGTTTTACACTTATTGTATCACTTAATTCACACATTCATATTGTATTTGCTAGACACTATTGTTGTCTAATAAGATGAGACTCAACTACTGTCAGTAGTTGAGAGGAGTCTACCATTTTCAGTGTGGCACTGTGTACGTTCCTTATCTCTTAGTTCATTTTTGTTATCAGTAACATAAAGGCAATCACTGCTTTTTCTTCCTTTGAGGGAATTTATAGAGATTGAAGGAAAAATTTGTTTGAGTACATTAAAATGTAAGAGTGACACTAATTTAATATAGTTATTTTTCTTATAAGCTGGTGTTCTGTACTGTATTTGTTTGAAAGTTTTTTTTCCTGAACTAACACACTCTTCTGAATACCGTGTTGAAACTTCATTTCTGTTATTTGAAGATTACTAGCTCTAGAGCTATCAGTCTTTTACTGAACACTTTCATTTTTTTCTTTATGCTTTCTTGTTTGAGAAAGAGGATGTTCACACAAAATATAATGCTCTAGCTATGGCATGGTTCATATAAATTATTAAATTTTAATTATCATATCATATCATACACATACTATATCAGTTGTGGTATATAACATATTTCTATTAATAAACCTCAAGTTCCCAAAATTTTATGAATCCCATTTCAGAGATAATGAATTTTGTATTTGGCACCAACAAAAACATTAAAATTTTTTCATATGAACTAATATTTAGAGAGGTAGGGTGCTACATTTCTCACAGGTAATGGTTAGGAGAGCAGACCAGTGTCATTTGGGGAAGTATCTGTGTAAATTCCAAATTTTCTTTTTTGTTGTTGGTGTAACTTTGCTATTTGTACTGCATATATCCATTCTGAGAGTTTCCCTCCCTGTTTCCTACCATATCTTTTTTGTTGTTTTTCTTTTTAAATTATTTATATTTTAGATTTGTCATGTAAGAGAAACTACGTGATATTTTTACTCCAGTGTCTGATTTATGGTCACAGTGTCTACCCATTTTCCTACAAAAACTCTATCATTAATTCATTTGTTCTAGAGGCTAAATTTGTTCTCAGCAATGTAAATTGTGAAAATCTAAGCAGCCCCAATTATTCTTTATATCAATTCTTTGTATCTTATCTAGGCTCTCTTCTACCTCATAGAAGCAATGATACTAATATATGGTGTTTTCTACTGCCTTCCAACCAGTGAACCATAAATAGCAGTAAAACACCTTAATGTTATAGCATGTCCTTTGTGCATTCTTCCACGTCTAATGCCTGAACTAGAGCCCAGGGAAGCAGAGAGGAGATGCATTTCATTTCTTACATGGGGAGCAGTAAAATTCTCACTGCCTTTTAAATGGCTTATCTACAAACCTGTACTAAGTGATAAACCATTTCACTTTCTCCTGCTGAAAATAACAAGCTGTGTTTTCTTTTATATTTTATCCTTTGTAACCCTAGTGGGAAAATGTTTGTTATGCCATAATATCTAAATAGGGAAAACATCTACAAATTCAATATTTAGTTTTAAGTCAGGCTTATAATAATTACTACTCAGTGCAAAGAGTAATTTTCTGAACCAATTCAAATTTTTTGTAAGGTTTTAATAATTAACAAAACACATGACTTATTTTTGGTAATTAAAGACAGGGCTATGTGACAAGATGAGAGAATCTGAAGCTATGTTAACAATTTGGCTTCCTGTGAGGTGGAATAATCTGAGGTGAACTATATTTAAAGTTTCTTCTCTTAAAAAACTAATAATTTGGAAAAACTGATGCAGTGTAATAAAAATGCAAAAAAAGGTGCATACAAATAATCAACAATATTTTAAAAGTCAAGTATCAATTCAAAATAGCTATTAGATGTGTTGTAAACTGGATAATACTATTCACATAATCAAATTAATTGAAATAAGCAGAAGCAAATATAACTATTTGTGAAAGAATAGAGTCAATATATTGTGGAAAGTAACTGGACATATTTAATAGTATAATGAAAATGGATATCTTTTAAAAATAGTGTGATATTTTGGTCAAAATTAAAATTTACTTTTCTTTATGCAGAAGACAGAATAACAGGTGATCCCAGAAAGCTGTCCATTCCTCTGACCCAGAATTTGGGATAATGTTACTTTACATGACAAAATGCACTTTGCAGATTTGAGTAAATTAAGCATTTGCAGAGGTGGGAATTGTCCTGGATTATCTTGGTGGCCCCCAAGTAGTCCCGTGGGCCTTGTAGCAGCAGGAGGACAGAGTTGTGAAGGATGGCTTGGAAAGTAAAGCCTGGCCGGTGCAGATGCTAGCCATGAGAACAAAACCAGGCTGAGAGCCAGGAGAGTTGAGAAAGCCAGGGAAGAGATTTTCTCTCCAGCCTCCAGAAGGGGCAGCGTTTCTAACACCTTGATCATAGCTCTGCAAAACTATTTGGACTTCTGACTTTCCGAATTATGAGAGAATAAATTTGTGTTGTTTTAAGACACTTAAGTTTGCAGCAATTCATTATAGTAGCACATAGAAACTAGTTTAATACATGATGATAAAATTTTGTACTAATCTCAATTAATTGAAAACAAATTCTTTTCAAAACTGAATGTTAGATCAATTAGAATTTTATAAACTGTTTCATTGAACTCTCAATTACTAAATCAGATGCTAACATTGTTTATGGTAGTCTCTACCTCTCTAATAATGGTAATATAAATTAACCTTTCAAATGAGTTAAGCCACAATAGTAATAGTTTTGTAATAACAAATTTGTAATCATGATAGAATGTCAGAAAATCTCTAAATGTAAATTATATCTGATGTAAATCTATGTTTTTTTTTCCATTGAACTATGGTCAGAATCAGAATAAATTAGGGATCAGGGTGATGGGTTTAAATTATTGGAGATTTTAAGTGTCTAAATCTGAGATTTAACTGAAATTATAAATATTTCACTATTTTCATGCTATGTAGACTTTTGGTTTTTAAACATTTTAGAACTATTATGAGTTCTAAGGCTCATGAGATACTTAATAAACAAACTTCTTGGAAGCCATTTAAAATAGTCTTTTTCAATGAAACTATTTGTAACCTAGAATGTTGGTACTGCTGATTACATTGCTGAATGTAAGTAGAGTTTTGAGTTGGGCTTAAACTTCCTATAAAAGGTGAAAAAAAGCACCTTATCACACTTTTATACTAGAGTTTATATTTAAAAATGTGATGTATTTATTTTATTCATTTATTTCACAGGAAAGTGAGCATTACCATACTGTAGAATTTTAAATGGTATTTGTTTGTGAACATGGTTAAAAAATATCCATGAATATAAAGCTTCCTGGCTTATCGGATATGCATTTGAAACATTTTCTTTTCAATAAATTTTGATGTATAAGATGATGGTATTAACTCGACATCTTGTTCATTGATTTATTTTTAAAGTTTTACAAGAAAATAAATATGGTATGAAAAACTCCCAGATCTATTGGTGTTCTGCTGTTAATATTTCTTTCTGTCTTCACAAAATTTATATTTTGAAACCTACTCCTCAAAGTGATCATCTTACAGGGAGAGGAATTTGTGTTCCTAAAGTGGAATCTTCATGATGAGGATCTTTGCCCTTAAATAGCGTCCCCAGAAAGCATCCTTGCCTCTTACATGGAGGGGGCAATGGACAGGTCCTACCTGTGTAACAGCCACCAGATTTGCTGAACCTTGGTCTTGGACTTCTCAGCTTCCAGAACACTGAGACATATTCTGATGTTTTTAAGTTATCCTGTCTAAGGTATTCTATGTAGTTATTTATAAAGGACTCATAAATTATACTATTAAGTTTGTGATAATTCATCAATCAGAATGTTTTGTACTGTCATTGTTTGACTGTCCTTTTTTGTTCTTTGATTTTGTGACTTGAGCAACTACATCTAAGATAACAATATGTAATTTATCAACTAGTGATGTCCTACTATTTTTTAAAATTCTGTATTATTTTCTATTTTTTTCTGTTTTGCTTTTTTTCTCTAAAAATTGGTTAACTATAATTATATTATTAAAATAAAATAATTGCCTCTAATATAATTACATATAGGTTTTTAGAATAAGATGTAACTGGTTTTTGGAAATAAAATTAATTTGTAGTCCAAATGTTTCCTAAAAAGTGTGCTATTTCCTTTGTCTATCTACCATGCTTGGTAAATTCATGAATGTCATCTGCCTTTAAGTATCTGGGTTTTTTTATTTATAAAATTGGACCCAGGAATTTTTATAATTTTTACTGGGTTCTCAGATCATAGATTAAAATTTATTTCTGTTGAATTAAATAAAATTGTAGTGCATCATAGAACTTCATAGACAACCAACATGAAAAAAAAGTAGCTTATCCTGTCATGGAAATATTAAAACCATCCCAATTTCAGTGCTATTGAAGGTGTGGAAAACATCTAAAACAACTCTCTAAATACTAACACATGCTTCCTAGTGTGTTTAGAGATCCATAGCGGGAGAAAAATACTGATTATATTGAACTGATTTCTCAAAAACTACTTTTACTATGATTTTTTGCATGTTATATTCTCTTAAAATTTCTAGGAGCACAATAACAAGCCAGTCTTTGACACAAATAAAAATTAATGCTGGGGAGAGAACAATTTTGAATTATTAATAATTTATCTCCATTTCCAATATTGAATCATAAAGTGACTAGAATGATTATTTAGAATCCATAATGCTTCAACAATTGCTCATTCATTTAAATGGGATTCTAACAAATATTTACTAAACAGGCACTATTTGAGGTGATCAAGAACATCACAACAGATAAGAACACCTGGCCCTTGGGAATTACCTGCTAGGAAGAGACACACAGTGCAAACAAAATAGACACGTACAATGTAACGTTAGAATTTTAAAGGAGCTGCAGAAGAAAATGTTGGCTGATACTAGCTTCATAACATTACCTATCTTGGATTATCCATGGCAATATTTCAGGGCTTCTTATGAGTTAATAATCCAAAATCAGAGACATGACAATCAACATTATATAATAATTTAATGAATATTTGATGAATAGACTTATGTAATGATGTGTAAATTTAATGAAACACAGAAAGAAGTTTCTTTATTTATCAAAGAAAAAAATGCCTTAGGTGAAAAGAAATATCTCTACCAAACAGTCTTTAAATGTGAAATTAACTCTTATTTTTAGTTTTCTTAAAAAAAGATGCATGCATACTCATGTTTATAGCAACACAATTCATAACAGTTAAATTTTGGAAGTGGTCCATATATTCATCAACAGATAAATGGAAAAGAAAATGTGGTATGCATACACGATGGAGTACTATCTTGCCATAAAGAAAGATAAGCCTGAGTGATTTTAAGAAAATAGATGCACCTCGAGATCGTAATGTTAAGTGAAATAAACTAGAGTTTCAGGATTGAATGCCATGTGGTTTCTTTTATACAAGAAACTCAAAATGTAAATAATGAGCAAAATAAAGGATATATAATAAGTAATACAGAAATAGATTTCTTTCAAATGGAAAGGGTTTCAGGGGAGAAGGGATAAGGAAAGGAGGAGAGGGAAAGGGGATGGAAAAGAAATTAAGATGCATTATGCATGGGCACCAACTACCCCACAGGAATGTAATCATGTAATGCAAACACTAATAAAAAATAAGAACTGAAAAAAAGAAATAAATGTGAAAAACTCTTCACTGATTTTATAAACTGCCACCTGGGTTCCAATTGTAAACATTATAGTAAGAATCCATCAAAATATAGTTTATTTTGAAATCAACATGTGTACGTATATATGGATATATACATATATTCTTAGCTTTATAAAAATGTAAGCGTACTATGTAGCTAACATAAGAATTTTCAGTTCCCCTGACATGCAGAGTTATCTATGTAACCTGAAAAACAGGACCCCTCCAACCTGGGTACTAGTCTGGTGTATACACCCCTCTCTGATGAGGTTGCCCTGTGTCAGGGTCTACAGAGATTTTTGCTAGTTTGGCTCAGTGTATTCTAGCTACTATCTGTCTTAATCATGCAGGGTAATTGTGGATGTTTACCAATATTTTCAGTACCAAGAAGACAAACTGTTTTTCACTCCTTACTGAATATAGATCTTTCAATGTAACCAACAGCAAAACAAAACAAAAAAAATCACCCCCAAAATTCAGAGATCAAAATCAAAATCAATCAAATGATGATACAATGTCAGAAAGGGGAATTTTCATAGGTAGAGGTATCTTTAAGAATAAGAATAAATCCTCAGTGATTGGAATATCACCACACATTGAAATTTAACAGATTAAAATAGCAAATACTCATGGTAGATGAGTGTAAAAGTGCACTACAGGCATATTGAAAAGGAGAAAATAATTTTAAGAGATTGACAAAAGTTTTAAAAAGTGCCTAAAGCAAACTAAGAAAAACTTTCATCTTCTGATCATTATTGACAGAGCAAATGTCCCTCTACAATTAATAGAAATGTCACATCTAATTGGAATATGCTGACCTAGAATATGTTTTATCATCTCTTTTAGGAAGTATTTGCAAGTGGACAGAAGTTTCAGGTTTAAGACATTCTTTTGTACTACCCTACAACCTTGAAGTTCAACAATAATAAAAATAATGTTTTATAATCTTTCTAAGTGTTTTTTCATTGTTTCATTATTAATTTTCTCACTTTAGTGATATTTTTTTGCATCATGAATTAGATGTTCATAGTATTGACCAGCCCAGAAACAAGTTGCTATTATTGTATGATTTCTGTGTTTAGCGCTTGAGCTTTTGAAATAATTATTTTCTCATTCTTCTTCTCTACCCTTTCTCCTCAATTGCCAAGTATAAATTTTCTAGGTTTAAAAATAATCACTTTCTGTTCCAGGATTGACAAATGAGAATTTTTACTTAGCACCACAGATTTAAATGTTAACGGAGCAAAACAAAGTGTGAAAAACAATCACAAAAAAGAAAAATGTTGTAGGATAAAATTTGATCTTAAAATAATTTTTATAATTAAAATTTTTGGCTCATATCACTACTTTAAAATTTTATCAAGACTTTAAAATTAATATAAACTTTTTAAATGATAATAATGCAGTTAAGAAAAAAAATGGGAGACAAAGAATTAGAGCAGGGGCTCCAGTCAGTTCCTTGGGTTACAAAGAGTGAGAAAATATTGGATAGTTTTATTTATTTATTGGCATTACTGGCAATTTTAATTTTTAGGTAAGTTTTTCTTATTTTTTATTACTATAAGTTTGTAGTAAATAATGATTACATTCTATGGGGGGATTTGGTACGTGTAGAGTACACAACACATCTTGATTTTTTTTCTATGTCCGTCTGGCATTGTATTTCTAATCACTGAAATACTGGAGATTAATTATTTAAATAGTTTTTCTCTTAGGCAATCTCTAATGTGCTTCCTTACTTTTGCTTGGTTAGTTAATACCTACATACTTGTGAATAATGTACATTGTTGTTTTCAATTCATGCCACTCCAGAGACTCTAGAGTCATTGCCACTGAGTTAGATCATTTTAGGACGATGATATAGGTGATGATGTTCTGCTACTCTACATCACTGTTTTAGACGGCTAATGTGCTACATTAGGAAGTAATAAAGTCATGACATTTGTTTAAAGCATCTTCTTATGAAGAGTTTCAATTACACATGTATTTCTTTCAAAATTTTATTATTTTATATTGTTGAAATTTGTTTGCTGAGATGATAAAAGCATTTTTTATTTTATTTTTTTAAAATTTTATTTTACAGAGAATAAAACAAAAGAGAACAGAACAATGCAAATCAGAATAGAATAATACAAGCAACACAGCACTTCACAACAATACAAGCAACACAGCACTTCACAAGACAAGTGGATATCAACAGTAGCTATATATTATCTCTGTCTTTGAAATAGTTGAGCATAGCTTCACAAAAAATAATATCAAACATAACAAAATAGAATAAAAGCATTCAAGAGAATGAAACTATTACAAGGCATTCTGAACCAAATAATAGAAAATGAACAATGGCTACTATAATATCTCATTTTTCACAAAAAATTGTTTCTATTATTACACATATTAAAATCCAGTAAGACAGAACATGATAGAACCAATGGTAATAGAAGAACAAAAGCATGGTAGGGCTTCAAAACCAGATGATATTTAATCAGCAATGGCTTCCATAATGTTTTGTTTTCTTCAAAGTAGCTGTTCATACCATCACACATAATAAGGTCAAATAAAACAGAATAAAACCATTCCAACCAATGAATGAAAACATAAGACTTCAAAGCAATATAATGGTGAACCATGATTACCATAAAATCTTCTGTACTCTTACCATTTCTTACACTAGGGAGACTATGCAGTATTTATACATGTGTGTTTGATTTATTTTACTTATGAGTATGGATTGAAGTTGCATCCATTTATTTATAAATATCTCAATGTGATCATTCTTTATAGCTGAGGAGAACTCCATTGTATAAAAATACCACAGTTTTTTTTTATCCATTCCTCAATTGATGGGCACTTAGGTTGTTTCCAAGATCTGGCTATTACAAATTGTGCTGCTATAAACATGGGTGCACATATATCACTGTGGTAAGATGTTTTCAGTTCTTCTGGGAATATGCCTAAGAGTGGAATAGCTGAGTCAAATGGGACCTCCAACACCAGCTTTTTGAGGAATCTCCAGATTGACCTCCACAGTGGTTGCACCAGTCTACACTCCCACCAACAGTGCAGAAGAGTTCCTTTTCCCCCACAGCCTCTCCAGCATTTGTTGTTGGTAGTTTTGTTGATCCTGGCCATTCTTTCTGGAGTGAGATGGAATCTCAGTGTGGTTTTAATTTGCATTTCTCTAATGACCAATGATTATGAACATTTTTTCATGTATTTATTTGCCATTCGTATTTCTTCATCTGAGAACTGTGTGTTCATCTCAGATGACCATTTTTGGATTGGAGTCTTTGAATTATGGGGGTCTGATTTTTTAAAATTCTTTATAAGTTCTAGACAGAAGTCCTTTGTCTGAGGGACAGTTTGCTGAGATTTTTTCCCAGTTTGTGGGTTTTCTTTTCACTCTGCTGGAGATTTCTTTTGAAATGCAGAAACTCTTTAATAATTTAATTTTAATTGGTGAATTGAGGCCATTTACATTAATAGTTATAACTGTTAAGACATGATCCCAGTTATAGATTTTGGGAAGTATTTCCCGTGCAGTTTGGTTCTTGTTCATGAATTCTCTACCTACCCCTATGTCTTTGCTATTTTACCTACTTTGTCTTCCAACAGATTAAGTGTTTCTGTTTAAATAATTTAGATCTTTGATCGATTTAGATTTTAGTTTAGTACATGATGACAGGCAGGAGTCTAGTTTTAGTTTTTGGCATATGGATAACCAGTTTTTCCAGCACCGTTTATTAAAGAGACTATCGTTCTTCCAGTGAACATGTTTGGCCCCTTTATCAAAGATAAGGTGGTTGAGTGTGTTTGTAGTTGTATCTTCTAGTCCATTCCATTGCTCTTCAGGCCTGTTTTAATTCCAGTACCATGTGATTTTATTACGGTAGCTTTGTAGTTTAACTTCAAGTCAGGGATTATGATGCCTCCTGCTTTGGTTTTACTGCTTAGAATTACCTTTGCTATTCAAGGTCACTTCTGGTTCCAGATGAATTTTAGGAGTGGTTTGTCAAGATCTATGAGGTATGTTAGTGATATTTTGATTGGGATTGTACTGAATCGGTATAACAACTTTGAGAGAATGGCCATTTTCACACTGTTTATTCTTCCTATCCATGAACAAGAATGTCTTTCTGTTTTCTGAGGTCCTCTTTGATTTCTTTTTTCAGGCTATTATCATTTTCCCTGTATAGCTCTTTTCCTTCTTTCATTAGATTAATTCCTAAGTATTTCATTTTTTTGGATGCTAGTGTGAAGGGTGTGGCTTCTCTCTCAGTGATTTTGTTGTTAGTGTATAGAAATGCTATTGATTTTTGAGTATTGACTTTGTATCCAGCTACATTCCTGAATTTATTTATTATATCTAGGGGTTTTTTGATGGAGTTTTGGGGGTCTTCTATGCAGAGTATCATGTTGTCTGCAAATAATGATAATTTAACTTCTTCTTTTCCTATCTTTACTCCTTTTATTTCTCTCTCTTGTCTAATTGCTCTGGCTAGAATTTCCAGTACTATGTTGAATAAGAGCAGTGATAAGGGACGTCCTTGTCTTATGCCTGATTTTCAGGTAAAGGCTTTCAGTTTTTGGCTGTTTAATGTGACGCTGGCTGTTGGTTTGTCATAGATGGCCTTTATCATATTGAGGTAGAGACCATGTATTCCAATTTTCTATAAGGTTCTTATCATGAATGGGTGTTGGATCTTATTAAAAGCTTTTTCTGCATCTATAGAAATGATCATGTGATTCTTACTTTTGGCTCTATTGATATGGTGGATTACATATATTGATTTACATATGGTGAACCATCCCTGCATGCCTGGGATGAATTCCACTTGGTCATGGTGTATAATCTTCTTGATGATTTGCTGCATCCTGTTTGCCAATACTTTATTGAGAATTTTTGCATCTATGTTCATTAGGGAGCTTGCCATAGTTCTCTTTTTTAGTTGGGTCTTTCTCAGGTTTTGGTACTAGAGTAATATTTGCTTCCAGGAATGACTTAGGGAGAATTGCTTGCTTTCAATTTCATTGAAGAGCTTGAGGAGTGTCATCATCAAGTCTTCTTTGTATTTCTTGTAGAATTCCACAGTGAATCCTTCTTGGCCTGAGCTCTTCTTTGTTGGTAAGGACTTTATTACATTTTCAATTTTATTAATAGAAATTGGTTTATCCAGCAGTGTTACATCTTCTTGATACTGCTTTGGTGGTTCATATTTTTCTAGGAATCTGTCCATTTCTTCTGTGTTATTGAAACTATGAGAATAGAAGTTTTCAAAATAGGTGATGATCTTCTGTATTTCCACAGAGTCAGTAGTTATTTCACCTTTTTCATTCCATATTGCATGAATTTGAGTCTTTTCTTTCCCTTTTTAAATTAGGTTGGCTAGGGGCTTATTAATTTTATTTATTCTTTCAAAGAACCAACTCTATGATTCATAGATTCTTTGTATTGTTTTCTTAGTCTCTATTGCATTAATTTCTGCTCTGATCCTTATAATTTCCTCCCTTCTTTTGGCTTTGGCCTTGGTTTGCTCTTCGTTTTCTAGCTGTTTGAGGTGTAGTATCAGGTTATTTGTGTTCATTCTGTTTTCCTAATGTGGGAACTCGGTGCAATAAATTTTCCTCTAAGTACTGCTTTCAATGCATCCCACAGATTACAGTAAGTTGTATTTGTATTTTTGTTTGCTTGTAGATATTTTTTAATTTCTTCTTTAATTTCCTCTGTGACCCATTGATTGCTCAAGAGTGTATTATTCAATTTCCATGTGTTTGTGTGATTTTTGCAGTTTTTTAAATTATTAATTTCCAGTTTCATGGTGCTATGATCTGATAACATGCATGGGATAATTTCAATTCTTTTGCATTTACTTAAATATGTTCTGTGGGCTAGTATATGGTCTATTTTAGAGAATGTCCCATGTACTGCTGAGAAGAATGTATATTCTGATGTTGTTGGATGGAACACTGTGTATATGTCTATCAAGTCCATTTGTTCACAGGTGTGATTCAGTTCTGTTATTTCTTTGCTGATATTCTGTCTAGTTGATCTGTCCCTTTGTGTTAGTGGCATGTTAAAGTCTCTTGATATAATTGTGTTACTGCTTATTTGATTTTTCATTTCTGTTAATACTTGTTTTGTATAGCTGGGTGCTCTGGAATTTGGTACATATATATTTAAGGTTGTTATCTCTTTTGAAGTTTTCCACTAACGAATATATATTGACTTTCTTTATCTCTTTGGGCCTTTCTTGGTTTGAAGTTCACATTGTCTGCAAACAGAATAGCTACCCCTGTTTTTTTTTTTTTTTTAGTTCCTGTTGCATGAAGTATTGTTTTCCATCCTTGGACTTTCAGTCTATGAATTTCCTTTTGGGTTAGATGGATTTCTTGTAGACAGCATAAGGTTGGACATTGTTTCTTGATTCATTCTGCCAGTCTGTTACTTTTAATTGGTGAATTGAGGCCATTTACATTAATAGATATAACTGTTATATATTGGTTTATTGTTGACATGTTATCTTTCTGCTGTTGCATCTTTACCTTTCCCTTCTGTTCAATTGTCTGTCTTGCTTAGTGGTTTTTTCCTGTATGTATCTAGAATCTCTTTGAGTATTCTTTGCATGGTTGGTTTGCTGATCATGAAGTTCTTCAGCTGTTCTTTGTCATGGAAGTATCTTATTTCTCCATCCATTTGGAAGGATAGTTTTGCTGGGTACAGCAGTCTGGGTTGGAAGTTGTTTTCCTTTAAAATCTGAAATATTTCACTCCATGTTCTTCTTGACTTCATTGTTTGTGTTGAGAAGTCTGCTGTGAATCTGATAAGTTTTCCTTTATAGGTGATTTCTCTTTTCTCTCTCACAGCTTATAATATTCTGTTCTATGTTGTATTCTGGGATGGTGATTATTATATGTCTGGGTGTAGTTTCATTTTGGTTTTGGCTGTTTGGAGTTCTATATGCTTCACTAATCTGAATGTCAGTTTCAATTCTCATGTTTGGGAAAATTTTCAGCTATTTCTTCTGTAAATAGCCTCTTGATATCATTTGTGTTGTCCCCTTCTTTTTTATTTATCCCTATTAATCTTATGTTGTTTTTCTTTGCATCATCTTGCAACTGTTGAATTGTTATTTCCTGACTCCTTGTTATTTTTAAGAGATCTTTCCTTTCCTGTTCACTAACTGCAATCTTATCTTTGAGGTCTGAAATTCTATCTTCACTTTTGTTGAGGTGGTTTTGGCAACTTACAATAGAATTTTTGATTTCCTGTATATGTCTTTGGATGTGCTTCATGTATTCTGTTTGTTTCTTATACTGTTCACTCAGGGATACTATCTGTTTGATTTGTTCCTTTAATATTTTAACTGTGCCTTCTTTAGATGCATTCACTATTTCTTTCACTACTTTTATCATTTCTTCTTTTACCTGGGAGATTATTTCTAATTTGAGTTCCTTTATACCTTCCCATACTTGTTTCTTTATTTCAGTTTATATCATTTCAGGTATTTCTGGTGTGTGACTCATATTTTCTCCTATGTATGTGCTTCCCATGCTTTCTTGGAATGGACTGGAGGTTTGAGATTGCATTTTGGTCTTTCATTTTGTCATTTTCCTATATTCCCATGTTTCAAGTGATGTTCCAAAAACTTTCCCCGAGTGTGATGGGAATCACCTCCTGTGCCCTCAGCTCTGGGATTCATGGGTCTTGGCTCCCCTGGTTGAATGAAGGTCACTGGGTGTGGTCCACTCAAGCCTGGGAAGACTTTCAAGGCTAGTCCAGTGCCCTAGGCAGCTGGGTGGGCACTCAAGCACTGGAAACAATGTCCCAAACTCTCCCAGTCCAGAGCCAAAGAGCTGGAACTCAGCTTGCTGCTGCCTGGGCCTCCCTCCCCTCTGGGAGCCTGCTTGTTCCCTGTTTAAATAAAAGTCACTGGGCATGGTCCATTCAAGCCTGGGAAACCTCTGAAGGCTAATCCAGTGTTGTATGGGGCTTGGCGGGCATCCCAGCACTGGGAATGGTGTCTCATACTCCCCCGAGCTAATGCCAGAGAGCTGGAACTTCTCTTGCCCTTGCTGCTGTGGGAGCTGGAACTCTGCTTACAGCAGAGCTGGCCTACCTCCCCTCAAAGCTGGCTTGTTAGCCTGGTTGAATAAAAGTCACTGGGCGTGACCTACTGGATCCCATGAAACCTCTGCATGATAGTCAGTGTCCTAGGGGGCTGAGTGGGCATCTCAGTACCAGGAGTGATGTCCCGAACTCCCCAGAGCCAAGGCCAGGGAGCTGGAATCTCCCTTGCCCTTGCCACTGCACGAGCTGGAACTCCCTCGCAGCTGCTGGGGCCTAAGTCCCCTCGATAAAAGCATTTTAAAAATATAAACATAAACTAATTTATTTTAGAGTTTGAAATAATAAAAGTTTCTGAACTAATCACAATAGATAATAAAATACATATTCCTATGCTTATTGTATTGTTTCAGTTCCTAAAAAATGTAAAACACTGTGTATCTTTGTTATAATTTCCTTATATATAAACATTTGAATATTAATTTCTACTTCTCTTATTATTCTAAGGCACTGATTTTTTTTTATTATGTGTGTGTGTGTGTGTGCTCATGCATGCACACTGGGATTACAAGCATGGGCCACTGTGCCTGGCCTAAGGTCCTGAATTTTTTTTAAGAGAAAAAATAAAACAGAATTTCAAAACATGATAATTAGGGGTTAACAATGGTCTTTACATTGCGTTGCTGTCTTTAAATCACTTATTTACAGTACAAGACATTTGCATTTAATCATATGAACACTAGTAGCACAAAAATTTCTCTTTAATGAGCTCAGAGAAATCTAGTATAAATATCTTAATTATTTTTATACATATAGAGTTTTTTCAGATTCTCATGCTAATGAGACAATATGATAATCACACGTGCATGTCTGATTCATTTCACTTATGAATATATTCTCAAATTGCATTTATTTACCTATAAAAAACCTCAAGTTCATCCTTCTTTATGCCTGAATAGTATTCCATCATATAAAATACTACATCATTTTTACCCATTCCTCAGTTGATGAGCATTTATGTTGTTTCCAAGATCTAGCTATCAGAAATTGTGCTGCTATAAATATGGGTACACATGTATTGCCATGGTATGTTTTCAGTTCTTCAGAGAGGATGCTCAAAAGGAGAATAGCTGGGTCAAATGACCAATGCTAGTTTTTTGAGGAATCTCCACACTGATTTCCACAGTGGCTAAACCAGTCTACACTCCTACCAACAATGGAGAAGGGTTCCTTTCCCCCCACAGTCCCTTCAGCATTTCTTATTGGTTAGTTTCTGGATAATAGCCATTCTTTCTAAGATGAGGTGGTATCTCAGTGTTGTTTTAATTTGCATTTCTCAAATGACCAATGATGTTGAACATTTTTTCATATATTTATTTGCTGTTTGTATTTCTTTATCTGAGAAGTGTGTATTCATCTCAGCTGCCCATTTTTGGATTGGATCTTTAAATTTGGGAGGACTGTTTTTTGTTTTGTTTTGTTTTTTGAGTTCTAGGTATGTTCTCAATAATAATCCATTGTCTGAGGAACAGCTGGCAAACATTTTTTCCAACATTGTGGTTTCTCACTCTATTTGTGGTTTCTCTTGCTGTGCAAAAACTTTTTATTAGATGAGATCCAACGTGTTGATTCTTTGTGCTAATTCTTGTGCGATTGGGTTTTGTTCATAAAGTCTTTGACTATACCAATGTTTTTACAAGTTTTACCCACTTCTGGCAGATTTGTTGTTTCTGTTTTAATACTTAGATCTTTGATCCATCCTGAATTTAGTTTAGTGCATGGTAAAAGATATGGACCCAACTTTCATCTTTGGTGTGTGGAGGGCCAGATTTTCCAGCACCATTTATTAAAGAGGCTATGTTTCGTCAAGTGAATGTGTTTAGCTCCTTTGTCAAAGATAAGGTGATTTAGTGTGTCTGGAATGTTTCTGTATCTTGTACTCTGTACCATTGATCTTTGGGTCTATTTTTTTTTTTTTTGCCAGTACCATGCCATGTTTTTTTTTTTTTTTTTTTTTTTTTTTTTTTTTTTTTTTTTTTTTTTTTTTTTTTTTTTTTTTTTTTTTTTTTTTTTTTTTTTTTTTTTTTTTTTTTTTTTTTTTTTTTTTTTTTTTTTTTTTTTTTTTTTTTTTTTTTTTTTTTTTTTTTTTTTTTTTTATCACAGTAGCTTTACAGTATAATTTCAAGTCAGGGATTGTGATAGTCTCTGTCTTACCTTTGTTGCCCAGAATTGCCTTTGCTATTCTAGGTCCCTTTCAGTTCCAGATGAATTTTAGGATTATTTTCTCTAATTCTGTGGAATAAGTTACTAGAATTTGATTGGGATAGTATTAAATCTGTATAATAGTTTTGTAAGTATGGCCTTTTTCACTGTATTGGTTCTTCCTACACAAGAGCACAGATTATCTATTTTCTAATATCTTCTTCAATCTCCATTTTCAGAGTACTGTAGTATTCAATGTAGAGATCTTTTATATCCTTTATTTAAATGATTTCTAGCTATTTCATTTTTTTTTGGATGCTACTTTTAAAGGTATTGTTTTCCCGATTTCTTTCTCAGTGAGTTTGTTATTCATGTACAGTAAAGCTACTGATTTTTGAGTGTTTACTTTGTATTCTGCTATGCTACTGAATTTGCTTACTAAGTTTACTAAATTTTTAATAGAGTTTTTAAGGTCTTCCATGTGGAGCATCATGTCAACTGCAAATAACAGTAATTTAACTTCTTCCTTTCCTATCTTTATTACTTGTATTTCTTTCTCTTGTCTAATTGCTCTGGCTAAGGTTTCCAAGATTATGTTGAATATGAGAGGAGGCCAGTGGAAATCATTGTGTTGTTCCTGATTTAGAGTGAAAGATTTCAGATTTTGTCCATTTAGTATGATGGTGGCTGTTGGTTTTTCATAGATAGTTTTTATCAGATTGAGATAAAGACAATCTATTCCAATTTTCTGTAGGATTTTTTATCATGAATGGGTGCTGGACTTTGTCAAATTTTTTGCTGCATCTTTTGAGATGATCATATGATTTTTGACCTTGACCCTGTTTATATGGTATGTTACATTTATTGATTTATATATGTTGAACCATCCCTACATCCCTGGGATGAATCCCACTTACTTGTAATGTATAATCTTGATGATATACTGTATTCTTTTTGCCAGTAGAATTCAGTTAGTGAGCCTATCAGGGGCTGGACATTTCTTTGTTGATAGGTTTTTTTTTTTCTTTTAAAATTTCTTTTTAAAGAGGATAAAACTAAACAAAATAAAGCAAAATAATTCCAATCAAAACAAAGCAGTGAAGGTGACACAGAATTTCAAAACAGGATAATAGGAAATCAACAATGGCTACCACAGTGCCTCTTGTTATCTTCAAAATTGCTGCCCATATCATCAGACATAATAAATTCAAGCAAAACAGAACAAAACAAATTAAAGAAGAACATTAAATAAAACAAAACAAACATAACAAAACAAAACAATGAGAAAAATATTGGATTTCAAAAACAAGACAGAAGGAAATTGCTATATTGCAATTGTTATTCTCTAAATAGATACTCAGACTACTGGCTTTAGGCTTACAAAATCAGTCTAACAATATAATCCTTAAGTTGTTTTTGTACCTCAACTGCTGTCAGCTCAGCCTGTGTTCCTCCAAATCAGCCAGTTGCTTATGGGGAGAAGGGCATTCTTGTCTCCCAGCCCCAACACTGGTTGGTTCATGGATAGGGTGAATTGGCTTCTTGTTTCTCCTCCAAGGTCCCACAGAGCTGCTTCTAGCTCACAGGAATGGCTTAGTGCTTTTCCTCCCAGGCTTTGTATGGCTGCTTCTGGCTCTGTTGATAGTTTTTTTTTTAATTACATCTTTGATTTCATTCATTGATATTGGTTTATTTAGGGTGTTTGTGTCTTCTTGATTCATCTTTAGTAATTCATTTGTATCTAGGAATCTGTTCAGTTATTCTATATTTTCTGTCTTGTTAAAATACTGGTTTTTCAAAGTAGGAATAGATGATTTCTGGATTTCTGCAGGGTCTGTTGTGATTTCACTCTTTTTATTCCTAATTTTATGGATTTGAGTCTTTATTTTCCTTTTTTTTGATAAGGTTGAGTAAGGGTTTCTTTTCAAAAAAACCAATTCTTGTATTCATTGATTCTTTGTATTGTTTTTTTTTTTGTCTCCAACTGTTCTGATCTTCATAATTTCTTCCCTTGTATGAGCTTTTGGCCTAGAATGGTCTTTTCCTTCTAGCAGTTTGAAGTTCACCACTAAGTTGTTTATATGTGCTTGCTCTGTTTTCCTCTATTATAAATTTATAATTTATAAATTTCCCTCTTAGTATTGCTTGCATTGTGTCCCATAAATTATGGTATGGTATATTGTCATTATCATTCAACTGTAAAAACTGTCTATTTTGTTTTTAATTTTGTTTGTGACCCATTGGTTGTTCAGGAGGGTGACATTTAATTTCCATACATTTTGAAGTTCTTGTGGTTTCTTTAGCCATAGGTTTCTGATTTTAATGCACTGTCATCTAATAATAAGCATGGGATAATTTCAGTTCCTTTGCATTTACTTAAGCATGTTCTATGAGCCAGTATATGGTCTATTTTGGACAGTGTCCTGTGTGCAATTGAGAAGAATGTGTATTCTGATGTTGTGGGATGGAACATTCTATTGATGTGTACTAAGTCCATTTGTTCAAAAGTTTGGTTTAGTTTTAATATTTCATTATTGATTTCTTGTCTAGTTGATCTTTCTCTTTATGACAATGGGGTATTGAGATCTCTCAATATAACTGTATTAGGGCTTATTTGATTTTTCATGTCTGTTAGTATTTGTTTTATATAGTTGGGTGTACTGGTATTTGTTGCATATATATTTGTGATTGTTATCTCTTCCTGGATTCTTCCCTTCATGAGGATTTAGTGACTTTATCTCTGTTAATCAGTTGGGTTGAAATTAACTTTATCTGCAAATAGAATTGTTACCCCTTCTTTTTACTGGGTTCTTGTTACATGGAATATTGCTTTCCTTCCTTTGACTTTCAGTCTATGAATTTCTTTTTTAATTAAATGTGTTTCTTGTATTCAGCATATTGCTAGATCTTGCTTCTTTATTCATTCTGTCAGTCTGTGTCTTTTGATTTGTGAAATGAGACTATTAACATTGATGATTATAACTGATATATATATATATAGTCTTATGTTTCTCATGTTATTTTCCTGTTGTTGACTCCCTTTTATTCCCTTCTGCCTAATTTATTGCCTTGTCTGGTGTATTCCTTCTGTTGGGGTTCATGTCCTTACTATCTCTTTCTAAAATGTCCTTCAGAACATTTTGGAGTGCTGGTTTGGTGGTCATAAATATCCTTAGATGTTCTTTGTTGTGGAAGTATCTTACTTATCCATCATTTTTGAAAGATAGTTTCAAAGGGTAAATCAATCTGGGTTGAAAGTTGTTTTCCTTTAAGAGCTTGGAATATATCACTCCAACATCTGCTTGACTTGAGAGTTTGTGCCAAGAAGTTAACTGTGATTATAATTGGTTTCCTTTATAGGTGATTTGTTTATTTTCCCTAACAGCTTTTTAGAGTCTATTCTTGTCTTGAATTTGTGGAATCTTGACTATGATATGCTTAGCTGTAGCTTGGATTTGGTCATAGCTAAGTGGAGATTATATGCCTTGCTTATCCACATGTCAAATTCTTTTTTTACCAGGAAAGTTTTCTGCCATGATGTCTATGAACATTTCCTTTTTATTTTTTTAATTTAAAGAGAAAAAAAACAGGAAAAGGGTATAAATGATACAGAATTTTTAGAAAAGACAAACAGTAAGAAATCATTAGTTGATAAATAACATATTGTTCTGTTAGGAATAGTTGCACAAGTTACAAAGTTAAAGCATACAAAGTAGATAATCAAACAGTGAGACTGAACAGCTATGCATGCATGAGTCTCTACATGTATTTCTATCCTCTCTGTATTAGAGGGAAAAACAAATCATAGCAAGACAAAATAAAACAAATTCTTACATGAAACCAAAAAGTCATATAAAACAACAGTTCAAGGTGATCTACAGTGGTTACTGTGTTGTCTTTTATTACTTTCAATAGAATTGTCTATATTATCAGTATCAGTAACAGTATGATTGAATATAGCAGTACATAACAATAGTAATGACAAAACATTGTAGACAATGTAAAACTTCAAAGGCAGGTAATAATTTAACCAGAGTGGGTATCCTAGTGAATCTTGTCATCTTCAGTGTAGTTGCCTATACTGTCAGACTTGATACTATCAATCATAACAGCTTTGAATAAATTCTGTCAATATAGAACAGCAATTTAACAAACCAGATTCAATTAAGATCAGTCATGGTAAAACATTGTAAGTTATATAGAGCTTCAGATTACGTTAATAGGAAATTAAGGATGATTACCACAGTATATCCTGCTATTTTTGGGATAACTGACAGTGCCCTCAAATCTAGTACAAGTAGAAAAACTGGAACAGAATATAATCCATCTAAGCAGAGTGCTGTGAGTAATGTGGGTTTTAAATCCTGGTACACTATTAACAATATCTTCAGCTTTCTTCTTTTAGGCTATTCCTCCTCTTTCACTCCCACAGGGTGCTGTGCATTTTGGGTCCCACCAACTCCCTCAGTTTTTAGATTGGGGGGGGCCACCTGCTATTTACCTGAGTGGTTCCAAACCTTCTCATTCTTAGACTTGTTCTCAAGTTGTATTCCTTTACCTACAAAAGCCTCAAGGTTTTCCTTTGTTATAGCTGAGTAGCTCTCTACTGCATATAAGTATCCTGTTTTTCCATCCTATCTGCAGGTGGTGGTGGAGTTGCCCCTATTTCTCTCTGGCTCCATGTCACATAGAGCATTGTTTTCTCATATTTGATTTTTGGTCCATAAACCATCTCTCAGGTTGATTATATTTCCTATATAATCTACTCTGATCTACTCTGCCTGTATATTATTTTTTAGTGTATCAAGGCCACTTATGTTAGAGATTATAGCCAATCTTCTCTGCTTTGTTTCTGCTGTGCAATTTTTCTGCCATTGTTTGTCTAGTTTTCTCCTTCATTCTATTGCCTACCCCATTCATTGAGGCTTTTCTGCCACTGTTCCTGAAATCCTGGTTTTTTTTTCTCTCTCTCTAGAATGTCCTTCAGTATTCTCTGTAGGGTTAGATTGGTGATCACAAATTCCCTCAGTTTCTCTTTGTCATGGAAGCATCTTGTTTCTCCATTTATTTCTAGTGACAGTTTTGCAGGGTACATCAATTGGGGCTGGAGGTTATTTTCTTTCAGGGCTTGGATTACTTCACTCTAAGCTCTTCTTGATCTGATGGTCTGTGTCGAGAAGTCAGCCATGATTCTGATGGGCTTACCTTTATAAGTAATCTGTTTCTTTTCTCTGATGGATTTTAATATTCTGTTTTTATTTTGAATTTCTGGTATCTTGATTATTATATGTCTAGGTATAGCTCTGTTTTGATTGTAGGTGGCTAGAGTTCTGTATGCCTCATATATCTGAATATCATTTTCTTTTCCTATGCTTGGGAAGTTTTCCTTAATTATCTCTGTAAATAGTCTTTGTAATTCACTTATTTGTACTCCTGCTTCTTCACTCACATTTCTTATTCTTAAATTATAGATTCTCTTGTCATCTTCTATCCTTTGTATTGTTACTTCCTGTTTCCTTGTTATTTTTAAGAGATTGTTCCTTTCATGATCACACATTGCAAACTTGTCTTCAAGTTTTGATAGTCTATCCTTAGTTTCTTTTTGTTTTAATTGAAAGAGAAAAAACATAAAAAAGATAGAAATATTACAGAATTTCAAAAACAATAAACAGTAAGAAATCACTGTTGATAAATTGCATATTGTTCTTTTAGAAATATTTTTTTCAAGTTACAAAGTGGACACTCAAGCAGTGAGACTGCAAACAGATCTGTTCAACAATCGAACAAGAACCTAGAAATATGGTTATCAATCCCACTTACCTAAACATACATGCAGCCATATCTTTTTTAGCACTTCCTATTTCCTCTTTTTTAGAATAGCAATTATAGATTTTTACAATTTTATTTAAAGAGAAGAAAAAAAGCAAAACAGAAAAAAAGGGTAGCAACAACACAGAATTCTAAAAGAAAGAAAGAGAAAGAAAAAAAGGAAAAAGAGAAAAAATCCCACTAAGAAATCACTAGTTTATAAATTACATATTGTCATCTTGGATGTCGTTGTTCAAGATACAAAGTTAAAGGATACATAGTAGACATTCAAACAGTGAGACTGCAAACAGCTCTGCTCAAAGATCCAACAAAGATTCAGCAATAGGGTCATCTGTTTTACACACTCAAGCATACATGCAGTTATATCTCTTAGAGCACTTTCTTTTCCTCTCGCTTTTTACAATAGCAATTACAAATTTTGGTTTTATTACACTTGTAGTTGTTATTTATTTTTTACACTAGAGACACAAGATGATATTTATAAATATGATTCTTATTTATTTCACTAATGATTAATAGTCTCAAGTTGTCTCCATTTACCTATGATGGCCTCAAGATCATTCTTTTTTATAGCTGAGTAATATTCTATTGTATAAAAATGCCACATCTTTTTCATCCACTCTGCAATAGATGGGCATCTTGGTTGTTTCCAAGATTTAGCTATTACAAATTGTGCCACTATGAACATGGGTGCACATAAATCACTGTGATATGAACTTTTTAGTTCTTCTAGGAAAATACCCAGAAATGGGATAGCTGGATTGAATGGGGCTTCCAATTCTAGTCTTCTGAGAATTCTCTATATGGAGTTCCATAATGGTTTCACCTGTCTACATTCCCATGAACAGTGGAGCAGTGTTCCTTTTTCCCTGCAGCCTCGCCAACATTCGTTATCAGTTGATTTCTTGATGGCAGCTATTATTTCTGGAGTGAGGTGAAATCTCAATGTTTTAATTTGCATTTCTCAAATAACCAGTGATGGTGAACATTTCTTCATGTATTTATTTGCCATTTGTATATCTTTCTCTGAGAACTGTGTGTTCATCTCAGATGCCCATTTTTGGAGAGAGTCTTTGAATTTGGGGAGCTTGAAGTTTTTCAATTCTTTACATGTTTTGGACACAAGTCTTTTGTCTGAGGGGTTGCTGGCTAAAATTCTTTCCCACTCTGTGGGTTTTCCTTTCACTCTGTTGGTGATTTCCTTTGAAGTGCAGAAACTTTTCAATAATATGAGATCCTAGTTGGTGATTCTTTGAAGTGTTTCCTGTGCAGTTTGCACTTGGTTCATAAATTCTCTGCCTAGCCCTATGTCTCCAAGACTTCTACCTATCTTGTCTTCCAGTAGATTTAATGTTTCTGTTTTAATATTTAGGTCTTTGATCCATTTAGACTTTAATTTTGTGCATAGTGATAGGCTTGGATCTAGTTTCAGTCTTTGGCATGTGGAGAGCCAATTTTTCCAACACCATTTATTAAAGAGACTATCCTTCTTCCTGTGGACATATTTAGCCCTTTTGTCAAGTATCAGGTGGCCGAGTGTCTTTGTAGTTGTGCTTGCATCTTCTAATCTGTTCCATTGATCCTCAGGTCTTTTTATTTGCCAGTACCATGCTGATTTTATCATTGTGGCTTTATATTACTGTTTCAAGTCAGGAATTGAGATGCCTCCTGCCTTGCTTTTTTTGCCCAGAATCGCCTTTGCTATTCGAGGTTTCTTCTGTTTCCAAATGAATTTTAGGAGTGTTTTCTCTAGATCTGTGAGGTATGTCAATGGTATTTTGATTGGGATTGCATTAAATCTGTATAACAGTTTTGGCAGTATGGCCATTTTACAATGTTGGTTCTTCCTAGCCAAGAGCAAGTAATATCCTTCCATTTTAAAATATCCTCTTCAATCTCCTTTTTCAGTGTAGTATAATTTTCAGCATATAGGTCTTTTACATTTTTAGTTAGATTGGTTCCTAAATATTTCATTTTTTAGATGTTGTTTTAAAGGATAATATTTCCATAATTTTTCTCTCAGTGAGTTTTTTGGTTGTGTACAAGATCGCTATTGATTTATGTGTATTGACTTTGTATCCAGCTGCACTACTGAACTTGTTTATTACCTCTAGTAGTCTTTTAATGGAGTTTTTTTGGTCTTCTATATAGGTTATCATGTCATCTGAAAATAGTGATAATTTAACTTCTTCCTTTGCTAATTTTGTTCCTTTTATTTCTCTCTCTTGTCTGATTGCCCTGGCTAGTGTTTCCAGAACTATGTTGAAAAGGAGTGGTGAGAGTGGACATCCTTGTCTTGTTCCTGATTTTAAAGTGAAAGCTTTCAGTTTTTGTCCATTTAGTATAATGTTGGCTGTTGGTTTGTCATAGATGGCCTTCATAAGGTTGAGGTAGACACCATGTATTCCGAGTTTCTGAAGGGTTTTTATCATGAACATGTGTTGCGCTTTGTCAAAAGCTTTTTCTGCATCTATTGAGATGACCATGTGGTTTTTGTTTTTGGCTCTGTTGATGTGGTGTATTACATTTATTGATTTGCATATGTTAAACCATCCCTGCATTCTTGGAATGAACCCCAATTGGTCATGACGTATTATCTTCTTGATGATTTGCTGAATTCTATTTGCCAATATTTTATTGAGAATCTTTGCTTCCATGTTCATTAGTGAGATTGGCCTACAGTTCTCCTTTTTAGTTGGATCTTTCTCTGTTTTTAGTATGAGAGTAATACTTGCCTCCTGGAATGATTTAGGGAGGATTGCTTTCTTCTCAATTTCATTGAAGAGTTTAAGGAGTATTGGCTTCAAATCTTCTCTAAATTTCTTGTAGAATTCAGCTGTGAATCCATCAGGACCTGGGCTTTTCTTTGTTGATAAGTTTTTAATTATGTTTTCAATTTCAATCGCTGATATTAGGTTGTTCAAATTTGCTATATCTTCTTGGTTGAGTTTTGGTAGTTCATATGTTTGTAGTAATCTTTCCATTTCTTCTGTGTTTTCTACAATATATGAATAGAGATTTTCAAGTTATGTATTCATGATCTTTTGAATTTCCATGGGATCTCTAGTAATTTCTCCCTTTTCAGTTCTTATTGCATGTATTTGGGTTTTTTCTTTCTTTCTCTTAGTAAAATTAATTAGGGATTTGTCAATCTTGTTTATTCTCTCAAAAAACCAGCTTTTTGATTTATTAATTCATTGTATTGGTTTTTTTTTTAGTTTCAATTGCATTGATTTCTGCTCTAATCTTTACAATTTCCTCTTTTCTATGAGCTTTGGTTTTAGCTTACTCTTCTTTTTCTAGAAGCTTATGATGGAGCATTAGGTTTTTTGTTTATGCTCATTCTGTTTTCTTGATATGACAATTTATTGCTATATATTTCCCTCTTAAGACCGCTTTCATTGCATCCCACAGATTACAGTATGTTGTTTCTATATTTTCATTGAATTGTAGGTATTGCTTTATTTCTTCTTTAATTTCATCTTTAGCCCACTGGTTGTTCAAAAGGTTGTTATTTAATTTCCATGTATTTATGCAGGTTTTACAATTTCTTTTGCCATTAATTTCCAATTTCAGTGCACTATGGTCAGATATTATGTATGGTATGATTTCAATACCTTTGCATTTACTTAAGAATGTTTTATGGGCTAATATATGATCTATTTTGGAGAATATCCCATGTCCAGCTAAGAAGAATGTGTATTCTGATGTGGTTGGGTGGAACACTCTGTAAACGTCTACTAATTCCAATTGCTCACAGGTATGATCCAGTTCTGTTATTTCTCTGCTGACTTTTTGTCTAGTTGATCTATCTCTTTGTGACAATGGGCTGTTAAGATCTCCTGTTATAATTGTGTTCTTGTGTATTTGGTTTTTCATGTCCATTAGTATCTGTCTTATATAGTTGGGTGCTCCTGTTTTTGGTGCATATATATTTATAATTGTTAGTTCTGCCTCTTAAATTTTTCCACTAACAAGTATGTAGTAACCTTCTCTATCTCTTTTAATCATTTTAGCTTTGAAGTTCATGCTGTCTGGAAATAGAATATCTACCCCTGCTTTTTTCTGGGTTCCTGTTGCTTGGAATACAGTTTTCCATCCTTAGACTTTTAATCTATGAGTTTCCTTCTGGGTCAGATGTGTTTCTTGTATACAGCATATTGTGGGATCCTGTTTCTTGATCCATTCTGTCAATCTATTTCTTTTTATAGGTGAATTGAGGCCATTTATATTTATGGATATCACTGATATGTACTGGCTCAGCTTTGTCATGTTATGTTCCAGTTGTTTCTTTCTGTTTTTTTCCCCTATTTAATTGCTTATCTTACCTTGTGGTTTCTTTCTCTTGTTGTTTTGTGGATTTTGATCATTTTTATCTCTGTCTAGTATGTCTTTCAGTACTCTTTTTAGGGTTGGTTAGGTGGAAATGAATTTTGTCCATTGCTCTTTGTCATGGAAGTATCTTGTTTCTCGATTAAATTTGAATGAAAGTTTTGCTGGGTACATCAGTCTGGGTTGAAGGTGCTTTTCTTTAAGGACTTGAAATACCTCACTCCAAGCTCTTCTTGACTTGAGGGTTTTGCTGAAAAGTCTGCTGTAAATCTAACGGGCTTTCCTTGATAGGTGAGTTGTAACTTTTCTCTGACAGCTTTTAGTATTCTCTTTTTATGCTGTATGTCTGAGATCTTAATTATTATGTGTCTGGGTGTGGATTTATGTTGATTTTGACTGTTTGGCATTCTATTTGCCTTACTTATCTGCATATCAGATTTCTTTCCCCATGTTCGGGAAATTTTCTGCTATTATTTCTGTAAATACTTTACATATGTCATTTTCCTGGACTCTTGTATCTTCGCTAATGCCCATTATTCTTATATTGTTGCTCTTGGCATCATCATGAAGCTTCTGGATTGTTATTTCATGCTGCTTTGTTATTTTTAAAAGTTCTATCCTTTCCTGATCACTAATTATGATCCTGTTCTCGAGGTCTGAAATCCTATCCTCAGTTTCCTTTAGGCAGTTTTGCATGCTTTCAATAGAAGTTTTGTTTCTTGGATGTCTCTTTGAGTTTGTTTCATGAATTCTGCTTGTTTTCTATATTGTTCATTCAAGATTTCAATCAGTTTCCCATTCTCATGTACTGTTTTCTCTATTTCTTCCTTAGCTGCATTCAACAACTCCTTTACTAAGGTTGTTATTTCTATCTTTACATGTGAGAGTACTTCTAATTTGATTTCCTCTATAGCTTGATGGAGTTTTTTTTTATTTCACTTGCTATCTTTTCAGAGATTCCTGGAATTTTACTTTTGGGGTCCTCTATTTCAATGTCTCCTGTACTTGCTTCTGGGGAACTATATGTTTGAGACTGCATTTTGCTTTTTCATTTTGTCATTTTCACTCTGCCTGATGTTTTCTATGTGTAGGAGAGGATCACACACACTCTTTGCAGACTCACCAAGGTCTTACAGTTAGTTGGAAGGGGTTTTACTACTGGCCCTGTTTATCCACTGCACATCTTTATTTTAGGGGCATCCTTACCACACTGACACAGTTAATCCACTGCAGTCCAAGGTTTGCCCTGCCTCAGAGCAAAGTTCTAAATTTTTTCCCACTGACTGGAGTCTGCTGAGGTCTTCTGATATGCCAGGTGGCTGGTGTGCCCAGCATAAGTAGTCCAGGGCAGTTTTCAACCTGGGGCAGGCTTCCAAGATGTTCCAGGTGGCAGGGTCCGCCCACAGGAGAGGTTCCAGGCAGCTTATGTCTGTGGCGGGCTTCCTCAATGTTTCTGGTGGGAGGGCGGGCCCTTGGGGGAGGTTCCAGGCAGCTTATGCCTGATGTAGACTCCCACTACCTTCCCAGTGGCAGGGCAGGCCCATGAGGGAGGTTCTAGCCTTAATTTATTTTAGGCAGATTTGCCAGCTTTCAATGGAGTTTTTAATTTCCTGGTAATCTCTTTGGATCTGCTTCATGTATTCTAAATTTTCTTTATATTCTTTATTGAAGATTTCTCTCCCTTTTTTGTGTTTCTCCATTCTTCAATCTGTGTCTTCATGAGAGGTGCTTAGGTTTTCTTTTATTAATCTACTTATATCTTGCCTTACCTGATTTAATATTTCAGTTTTGTGCTCATCTACAACGTCCGGAAGATATCTCTTGATGTCTGTTGAAGACATGTCTGATGTTGCATGTTTGCTGCCCTTAGTCTCTTTTGTATTTCCCTCTCCTGAATCAGTGTTCTCAGGGCTTTGAGCTGGGGACTTCTTTTTGTTCCTTTCTTTTGTCTTATTCCAGTTACTTCCATACAGGTGTATAGTGGTGGTCCCAGCCCCTTTCCTTGTTGGTTATGGTTCTTCTGAAGCATGCTGATGAGGGATTTCTGCCCTCTCCTGTTTGCTTTTGGTCATTGAGGTGTAGGCAGGGGCTGCTTATGTTGGCCCCTCCCCACCGGGCCAGTTAACCTTCAGAGCTTTCACTGGGATAGTGTGTGCTATGTAGTGGGAATGTTTGGGACAGCTGGTTGGGTCCCATCCAGGGGCATGACCCAGGCCATGCAAATCCCACCAATCTGCTCTGGGAAGGAAGCAATCAACTGAAGTCACTATCATTCCTAGTTCATGCTCCTCCTGCCCAATTCCAACATGTTGTCCAGTTGGTCGTGCTCTTCTCATGGAGGGTGTTCTTATTCCCAGCACTCACTGTGGCATTTCTTCCCGGCTCTCTTCTCCATTGGTCTCCCCTGCCTCCATCTCTAGCATGACCAGCTAGTCACAGCAGCATAATTTTTCGTGCTCCAGTGGGTCCTGGCTGCGCAAATCATGAGCTCAGACCACTCCGTCCAGTCACGGCTCCAGCAGGCAGCAGCTCTGATGGTTTGTGGCTGCGGTGGGCAGCAACTGAGCGAGTCACAATCTTGGGCTGCTCTGGCCATCACAGCTCTAGTGGGCAGCGGCACCAGTGGGAGTGGCTTCCGTAGGTTGCAGTTCCTGTGAGTGTGGGCTCTGGCGGGTGGTGGCTGTGCAAGTTGCAAGTTCTGGCCACTCTGGCCTGTCATGGCTCTGGTAGGCAGCAGCTCTGATGGGTTGTGGCTGTGGTGGGTGGCAGATGCACGAGTGGTGAGCTCAGGCTGCTCTGGCCAGTTGCGGGTCCAGCAGGTCACAGTTCCAGCCCACAGCAACTCCAGTATGTTTGGCCCCAGGGGGGTCACAGCTCTGAGTCGTGAGTTCAAGCTGCTCTGGCCAGTCGTGAAGGTGGTGCAAATTTAGGCGTCTGGAGAGTGCTGTGGCCACAAATCTCTGCTTCTGCAATTGTAGCCTTGGGACTGACTGCATGTTTGACCAGCTCTTTTGCCTTTAGTTTCTTCCTGAGTCAAGAGGATCCATCTCCCTCTTTCCGGATCTCTCCATGATGTTTTATTCCAGTGTGAGTTGTGTCATTCAGAGAGGCTGAGTATCTTGCTGCTTAACAATCTGCCATCTTGAGTCCACCCCCCCCCAACATTTTCTTAATATCATTTTTGGTATCTCCTGCTTGTTCATTTGCTCCAGTTAATCTTAACTTTTTTGCTAGATTGATTTCTCATGGCCCCTTGCTGTTTCTGAGAAATCTTTCTTTTCCTGCTCACTAACTGCAAGCCTGTCCTCAATATCTGAGGTCCTGTCTAACCTACTTCGAATACTTTCAGTGGAATTTTTACTCTGGATATCTGCTTGACTCTGCTTATGGTTTCCATTTCCCCTTCTCTTTAGCTTGCATAATTTTCTTAAGATTGTCAATTTTTTTTCCTGTATCTGCTCTACTATCACTGAGCATGGTTTTTATTTTGGACACCATCTCTGCAGTTATCTGAGACATTATTTCTGATTTCAGTTTTTCCAGAGCCTCATTTAATTGCTCTGTTGTTACCAACCTGATTGGAGGCTTTCAGACTGTCTCATCTCATTGTCCCCTGGATTTGCCTTTGATGAACTGGATGTCTGGGGTTGACTTTTGTTTAAATGTCTTCTCATTTTCTTTTCTTCTCTTTCTTTTTTCTTTTAGTTTAATTCCTAGGGTGATGCTTGTAAGTTGCTTATGGTCAGTTGCTTTATTGCTAGTATTTAGAAATGTTATGTGATGACTACTTCTCTATCTTCCAGGTATAGCTAATTTTTGAGTTTTACGTCTCTTGAAAGACCTTACCTCTTTAGTTTGTTGGATATGAGAAGTTGCTGTTCATTTGGCCCACTCTCTATTTCGTTGGCACTGTGCCACAGTATTTTCTGTGACCCTTAGTCAATCTTAGTAATGGAATACCAGGACCAACAGCTGTTTACAACAATTATGTCAGTTTTGGCTATAGTGGTACCATTAGCATTAAGCACAGCCTAGAAAATGACAAACTGAGCTAATCCTTAATTTGCCACTTTGAACCATATGTTCTAGATTTGTGGTTATATAAAAAAATCTAAAACCAGAAAATTATGTGCAGTATACAATGACATGTCAGTTTGCCCTCAGGGGTTCAAATTTGAAATGGTTTAAGGAAAAAATAAGGAATTGGAAGAAAATGAAGAGATTAGAAGTAAGGCTGGAGGACAAAGGAGGATCAAGCTAAGTTTAGGAAATGGTGTAGAAGTTTGGAGGGAAAGAGTGAAGGAAGAGATGAAAAGAACAGAACAGAACCACTGACAGGCTAGAAACCACATTCACACTTACAAAACACAAGATCAAACAATGAAGGAGAAAAGGAAAAAAAAGGAAAAGAAAGGAAACAAAAATCAAAAACAAACATGAGAGAGAGGAGGGAGAAGAAAGAAAAAATTTTTAAAAAGTCCACTTCCAGGCTTGTCCAGGTCTGTCTCTGCTTTCATTGGCAGACAACTTGTGGAGACAGAGCAAGCCAGTAGTAGGTTTTTTGTGGGATAGTGGACAATCTCAGTGAGCCTGCATTTTCTGATGGAGAAGGGTGAGTCACACTGGATTCACCACCTTCCGACTACTTCCATGGGTCTGAGTGCTACTGGGAGCCACCAAATGGAGACAGTTTCAGTTCTGAGCTCTGATTTTAGGCTGGCCATCTCCAAGATGGCTCCAAGCCAATTGCTCTCTCATGAGACTCTTACAGTCACTGCTAGTCAGTGCAGTCCTTCATGTCCACTGCGACCCTCTGTGTTGCCTGCTCCCCTACACTGCTTTGTCTCTCTGCAGAGGCTTCTGGGATTGCCAGCCATGCATTCACCATGACTGGGTGTCCACAGGTTCAAACCACTTTTTGCACAGTGAGTGCCATCTCAGGGAGAAGGTGCCATTGGCTATCTCCTTCTTCACTGAAATTTCTCTCCTTGAGCTTCAATTTGCCCTTCAGATTCTACCTGGGTCCAGGGCATCCACTTTCCTCCTTCTTGTCTTTCTCATGTAGCTATATTCCAGTGTCTGAATAGCAATTCTCCAAGATGTTTTTTCTGTGTTGCTTAGAACTTTGCCATTTTGGACACTCTCTCCAAGGTCCTGATTCTTAAATATCAACTTTCATAAAGTAAAATTTAGATAAACTGTGTTAAATGTATACATATTTAGTAAACTTCTCTATTAATTACAACACACGTGTATTTATGTAACCATCTCTCAGACAACATATAGTAAATGTCTTTCACCACAAGGACGTTCCCATTCACTCTTTCCCACTTAATTATCCATACTCCTTCAATCCCCAAAGTTAATTAATATTAATCTTGTGGCAACTTAAATTATTTTATGGTTCATATAAATGAGATTATATATTTTTCTCTTTTTTGAGGGGGATCTAACTCAAATATTTTTTAGGGTTTTCTATGTCATTATCTACAATAGTCATTCATTGATTTTATTGGTGTTAATATTATACCATATGAAATAACATTTCTTATTTCATTCTTTTTTGATTAATTTTTGGATATAATAATAAGAAAATAAGTATCATATGACTCTTTTTGTAGGGAAATGCACTAATTTCTGTAAAGTATATAGGTAGCACTTTAAGGAACATAGAAAAATAACTATCAAATCTGCTGTTTTCTCCAGTTGAATGAGTTATTTTTGTTTAGAAAGAAAGCAGAAGGAACCTCAGGCCACAGCTCCAGGACTGTGGATGAATCAACAGATCTGAGATGATTGATTTAGCATTGCTGCTGTACCACAGCACCCAGAAGGCCTGGATGTACACAGCTAACTGCAATTCTGGGCTGCAGGGACAGCAAACTCTTTAAGCTCAAACATTCTTTCTATGATCATATAGATCTCATTAATACTGAGGAGTTACTCAGCTTCAGGGCAGATTTTATGTTTTTAATCACTGTGATGGTTTTCTCTGTAGAACTGTCAAACTTATCTTTGGGTGAGTCTCTTGCATTGATGAGTCTTTGATTTCTTGAAGGGTGTGAATTGACTTAGAGAACTCCTAGCCAGTGTGTCAGTGGCTAAAAATAAATCTTAACTATTTAAAGAACATGTATTGAGATCCAATCTACTGAGGCACAGTGTGGTACAACGGGCAGATACAACATAATTTTAAAATTATGAAAAATGTTAACATGCATTTTTGAAATAAGGTATAAAAACAGAATGTAACATTTGAAGTAATTTGTTATGAAGTGAAAAATGTGACAGTAAAACAACTATCTGAATTTTAGGTGAGTAATACTTTAAGAAAAATGATTTTGAATCTTAAACTAGGGTGTGAAGTGGTATTAGAGAATCAGACAAGGTGAGCTAGGGTTGAAGCCTTAGTGATGACAAAGTAAAATGGCACAAATGAATTTTCATAAAAATTATGTGCTTCTCAAATCTTAAATTTTTTTATAAAGTTAAGACTCAACAAATAAAGGTCAGATATATAACTTGTATACCCTATTAAAATTATATATACTAAAATCCTACTTTACAATGCATTTTTTCTTTTTAGTCATATAGGAATTTTGTAGAAAGAATTTGAATGCTGATTAATAATTATATATTATACATTTAATTTCATAAGTAACAAAAGATTTTAAATTAAGGAATTACTCATATAAGTGATTTTTAAAAAATATTTGGGAGCATAAGAAGCAATGCTAAATGGAAATATAAGAATAATGAACAAATTTTTTTAAATCCACAAAAGAATATCCTTATACAAGTCTAGAAAAGACATACTTCATAGTTTTTTATTACAAAATAATTTCATTATCACAGAGTAACTATTTAATGTCAGGTTTCACCCCAATTTATTTAGTGGTACTATGAAGTCTCATTTTAGTGTGCACTACTGTTCCAAGGTCAGCATCTACATAAAGACAGGATATAAAAATGTCTCCCATGGCTTATTTGATTATATTTTCCCCTAAATTAAAACATAAACTGATAAAAAATAAATGGATATTTTAAAGGAAATATGCCCATAGGCTCATAAACCAAGCCTCCAACTACAGGCAGTTCTACTAATGTTACTATTACTATTGCTAGTAATTACTATTGAAATAATGTGTTTCCATCAGACAGTAAATTAAAAGTCCCAGATTTTTTTTAAGTGACTATAATTTTACCAGATATACTATTATTTCTGTTTATTTACATTTTTTAAAATTCTGAGCATTAAATGAGGTCCTTTTGGGGATGACTTTCCTTTCTGTAGGGTTCTGCAGTGCTGTTTTGGCTTCTTTCCTCTCTCTGTAGTGAAGCAGCATACCCGTCCTTCCAGCCAGCTGTGGTCTTTCTTGCACCCCACACTCAGCCTCTGTACTGCTGAGATTTCCCTGGTTCTGCTTGAGGACTCTGAATGGACGATGATGTTCCCCTCAGAATTCATGTGTTGGAGACTTAATCCCCAAAGTCATCCATCAGTAATATTTGGAGATGGGAACTCTGGGAAGTAATTAGGATTAGTGGAGATCATGAAGGTGAGTCTGCTGTAATGATGAGTGTCACTTTTCAAAAACAAGGAGAAAGCCCTGAGTTAACACCTTTGTTCTGCCTCACCATGAAGAGGCCTCTGCCAAATTAAGAAAGATCCCACCAGGTGCCAGGCGCCAGAATCGTAAGGCAAATAAACATATAATCTTTATAATTTCCCCAGTCTGTGGTTTTCAACTATCACAATAGAAAATGAACTAAAATGAAGATGGTCCTGCAAGCCCAGAGTGTGACTTTGAAATCAAAAGTGTGAAGGGTTATTTTACAAGCATTCCTCCTAAAGCTCAGCTCCTAGATTCAACTTCAAAATCTCCAATAGTTTTGATACTGAAAGGTAACTTGACATTTTCTTCTTCAGTACTTAACTGACACCTATCATCCCAGTTAGCTAGTTATTTCAAGAGCTGCAAAATAGAGCTGGATTGCTCCATATGTGAAACATATTGCAGGTGAAAATACTAAAGATCAAACAGCATCAAATACGAATGGCTTTCTCTTGTAAAAGTTTAGAAAAATAAAAAAAAAGATATGTTCAATAAGTGAGTTCAAGGTAAACTCTGTAGAAATGAGTAATGTTGAAAGTTTATAGAGCATTTGTAAAGTTCAATGGATTCAAAGAAATTACTCAAGAGATTTTAGTATCTAATGAGAATAGCAAAAACTGTATGTGTTGGTGTAATAATTCACATAACTTCAGAATAAACTTAAGTCCAGGGGTGAAAAAGCATATCTTGTATTGTAAACATGGTTTAAATAAAATGAATATTCTATATTTGCAAATTAGTAACAGGCAGAAGCTCTTGCGACTTGTTTTAATTTTGAAGATTATGGCTATTTGGAGTATATTTAAACCTAAAGTTCCCAAATGTGTAGAAGCTAGAGATTCATAAAGATTTGTTTGTGGTAATAGGAATGATGATATGAAGCAAAATTTGTCAGTTTTGGACTAACCAAGTTCCTCCAGCCCCTTTTCTATCTATGTTTTTCAAAATCTTCTTCAGTTTGATTTTCAGTATGTTATACATTTTCAAGAGCTCAAGACATCTTGAAAAGAGGTAGAATGCATGTTGACTTAAGTATCCAATTATTTAGTTGTTTCAAAGTCAAGGGAGTAAAGTCATAACTAGCTCTCAGTCATACATTTCATCATTTTCAAAGGAGTACAAAGCAAAATTAAAGTTTTTATAAAATAAAACAGACATGCCTGGTGGCATTTTGTTTGCTGAGAACACGTTTTCCCTAAGCATGGTATTAATGAAGAAGACACATAAATCCTGCAAGACTAGAGGCTAACATCTACCATCATTATTTGGGGTACTGGATAAAAGTATATAAACTTTATGCAAAAGTATATAAACAAGATGAATCATGCCTGAATGAAAGACTTGCTGCATAACAATCAACAATGTGCAAAATCTGCTGCATGAGACTTGGGAAAGCATGGGACTATTTTCTAGTTTTTTCTTAATCTGTCTTTCTGGCAAGCACCAGACAGATTGTGGAAAAGATTTTATCTGCAACATTGCCTTATGTCATTGTCCAGAGATGAGAAGACAATTCATTTTTTCAGGAGTTTTTACTACAGCAATCTAGGAATTGAATTCCTGATGAGAATAGAGGAAAAGATTTTGTAATTTCTGTATTGATACTAGCAACCCTGCCTTTTTATTTTTTTTTGTTTCATTTTTTTAAAAATAACTTTTCCAATCATTCTTTTAAGAGTAGATTGTGGAGTGTTTAGTAGGTTGTCATTGTGTTTAGAATTTAAAAATAAAAGATACTAAAATAACAGCATCTGTTGCAACCGCATATTTATTGCCTGGAAAGTGATGGAGTCAAATGGTATTGATTTCTGGCGTGATTCACTATGACCCTCATCCATCTGTCCAGAGCCTGATGCAAAAATCAATATAATCTTTTTCTGGAGAAGCCCAAGGCATTCACTACATTCATACATAAGGCTTCCAGATTGTGAATGTGATTAAAAAATAACAAGGTCTTTCCAAAAGCATCATTTTCCACCATACTCTAAAAATTTCCCTTAAAAAAGAGCTCTTTCTGATCAAATTTTATTAATCACATTTTCTTTCTTTCTCTTGCAGTTCAATTATGTACAGTTCTATTGATTATATCCCTTGAGACTCCCAGCTGAGTTCAAGTAAAAGCACATTTGCAGACTAGTTTAAAATCTACCACTAGCACACTATGACTCCTCTTAAAGTATCAATAAATATTCATGCTAGAATATTTCACAGTTGTTATCAGTGCTGCCCAAATCTGAGGTCAATATATGTATTGACCTCAGATTTGGGCAGCAGAGGCATTTATACTGCCTTAAGAAAATAACCTAAAACCACATAGATTCTGATATTGTTTCAAATGTGTAAGATTTGCTGATTTTTCTTAGACTGAAGGAAAAAATTGTTAATTTACTAAAGTTTCACATGGATTATCATAATAAAATAATCTGTTTCACCAAAGCAAAAGCCTAAAAACCTGAATGAACAATAATCAACAAACATCATGTGTATTTATGGTGCACAAATGGTGTTTTCATGTACACATACATTGTTAAATGATTGCCATAATTATGCTAATTAGCATTAAGTTGTTATCTTTTAGTTTGTTTAGAATATTGAAGTTCTACTTCCTTAAAAATTTCAAGTCTATGCTATTGTATTATTAGCTATAATCATCATGTTGTACATGAGAACTTCAGAACAGATTCATCCTGCATAGATGACCTTAAACTTTTTGAACAACATCTTTCCCATCCCCTCTCTTTGGCAGCCATGAGTGCCAATTTTAGGGTCCATCTAAAAGTCCGATTATGCAATGTTTGTGTTTCTAGGTCTAAAAAATTTCGCTTAGCATAATATCCTCTGGATTTATCCATTTTGTCACAAAAGAGTGTTTATTCTTTTAAAAAGACTAAGGTAGTATTTCAATACATGTGAGTTTGTGTGTGTGTATGTGTGTGCGCGTGTGCATGTATGTGCGATTCTTATAGTCAGCTCATTTTAGTAGCACGGCACGACACATGGAACTGGAGATGTCTTCTCTGTGTATCAGGGTTAGATCTTCTGGGTGAATACCCCACAGAGAAATTGTTGGTTCACGTGGTAATTCTACTTTTAATTTTTAAGTAAGAATTACAATGTCTTCCATAATAGTTCTGCATTCTCCATTTCTATCAACACTGTATGAGAGTTTCTTTGATCAATATTCTTGTCAAAATCTGTTATATTTTATCTTTATTATAATTGTCATTCTAACAAATGTGAGCTGATGGCTCATTGCAGCTTTGATTTTTATTTTCTGAATGATTGGATGATTTTTATTTTAAAATAATACATACCACAAAAATTAAAATGTCAAGCTCATGATTGTGATTTTCAAAGAAGAGAAAATAAGTCAAAATATTTAAGAAGAGAGTATTTTTAAGTGAGATAGGAGTGGCTATGATAATCTGTCTGAACCTTAGTTCTCTGTTGATTTACTCTGCTCAGTCACCTCTCCTTTCAAATAATCTGAAAAAATTTTTCTCACTTGCTGCCTGTAAGAACCTTGTTCTTCTTATCTTAGACTGATGTCAGTATCTCAATTACAAAGAAGATTAGAGTCTGTAGGTACTGCTACCACAGTCCTGGTGCCACTATGCCCATGACAAACTGAATCCTCGTTGGCTGAAATTTAGCAGAATCACGTGGAAACCCCACATCTTCTGACTCCTTGGAGCTCTAAGACTGTGTTTCAGAACCTTGCATTTAGTGATCTCTCCACGATGTCTCATTAGAGAAGTTGAAGATAAAATTTTGCAAACAGTCCCTAACTCTTGTCTGCAGTTTGATCAAACTCAACATTCACAAAGGAACTTCAGGATAGTATTTTAATTTTAATTGCAATTACGTGTTTTTTGCATTCCTCTGCTTTTATACAGTATTTTTATACAGCATTTTTATATAGTCTTTCAGTGAAAGCATATCTCAAATGCCTTTGTAAGTCATATACTGTATGAATAATTGTATAATTTTACATTATGTAGTAAACAAATGTTTTCCATGAATGAAATCACTTTAGTTTTCACTAAAGAATGCAATTTCAAGAATATATATGTATCTTCCATATATATATATATATATATATATATATATAATGTTTTATTGAGTAATTGAGTATTTTAATAGTATTTCAAAAAATAGTGATACTTTAAAAATAATCATACTAGTAAAGTTTAAGCTTAAAATTATTCAGACATACAAAAATTGCTAAAAATAGCTGCTATAACTTTTAAACCTTTCATTTAAAACACCGATTTTTGAAGTTTTCTCTGACGCCTACGTGAAATAATCACTATATTTCACTAATGATAAAATGAGATTACAACTAAAATAGGAGATTGCATAAATTAAAGAAAGTTCTGAGATTTGTTAAACAAAATGATTTGTTTAAAATTGAATTGATTATTGAATTATAAAAAATAAGTAAAGCAAAAAGTTTCAGATAATTTGATAGCTATGAAGAAACAATCTGAGGTAGCAAACAGAAGAGTGAGGTGTGGTTTTGTACTTTAAGAAAGACTATAAAGGGATATACCTACTACTATTTATTAAAAATATAGATTGAGACAGGGTGTAGATTCTGTTCTTCCAATGGACCATGACAAAACCAGATCTTTACCATAGTAAATAAGCTTCAAGTTGTCTCATAAATCCCACTTAGATATTACCATTTTGTCACTATGATAATTTTTAATTTTATTAATATGTTCTAAAAAATAGAGATCCATTTAGCAAAACAAATTTATGTTATGATTTAAAATATTTAAAAATCTCATTTAAGGAGTGAAAACCCACACTAAGAGTAACATCAGTTAGGATATGGTAAATTATCTTGCTGTATTCACATGAACATATTGAACTTTTCTCAACTAACCATGGAGGATGTCTTTTTTAAATGCAGTTTTCATCTTATTAAACACTAATCATCTTGATTCTATTTTTTAACAGCTAAATAACTTTAAGGTTATATTGAGTAAACCTAAGCTTTGAATCCAAAAAGACCATCAGCTACATAAACTGAAGTGCCTTTTCTTGTTCATGTGTGTAAGTTAGGACGCTTCTGGCTCTAAATAATAAGTATGACACAACTGAGGAAATGTCAATAGTTCAGAAATTGTGTGGACTTAAATTTTGTTAGAGTTCAATTATATGATTAAATAGCTCAATTATATGATTAAATAGCTAGATTCCTCTGTCTCTCCAGTTTACACTGTACAATATTAATTGCTTTGTAAAATTCTTCTTTTTGTAGTTGTAAAATGATCTCCACAAGTCCAAGAACTACTTCTTCTTATATACACATCTCCATTTTTATACTGATATAGCACAATTTTCCCTATATTCTAATTTAGTATTCTATTTGCTTACTGCATGATTAAAACTCTAAAATAATAGATTGGGGTTCCTTGACCAATCACCTACCTGGAAAACGGGCACTGTGCCTGACTTTACTAACTGGGGCCTTTTTCAGACCTGGAATCAGTTCCCAAAACTATATATCAATGTCAGGAAGATGGAATGGATATTAGAGACAAATAAACAAGTTCATTTTTCCTATTTAGCAGCCTTCTTTTATAGATTAAATACATTAAGAAAAACTTTTAAGAACATAAAGAATATGAATACACATGAAAGCAACAGGGCATTAAACTTATTTTATTTTCAACAAAGAATATCATCTTTTACATAAAGTCTTATTCACTCCCCTAATGGGATATAAATAATAATGAGAATTAAATATGCCATTAAATTTCAGCTTAGAATATTTTCCTTTATTTAAATGAGTGCCTTTTGGGTAATTTATTCAATGAATTCAAAGTTAAATTTCTTATGACATCTAACTCTCCTATCTCCAGGGATTTTGGTGACTTCCCCTCCTCTCCTGAACAGTACTTGTACCATAGCTGGTTGCCATGGCCTTGTGTGTAGGCAGGGACCCTTGTCACTCACTGCTAGCCTCTGGATTAGACTCTGTCCTCTCTTCTGAGAAGGAGCCTGAATGCCTTAGCCTGCTCCCTGAACATGACAATTGCTTACAGAAAGCCCATGGCCTTGTGTGTAGGCAGGGACCCTTGTCTCTCACTGCTAGCCTCTGGATTAGACTCTGTCCTCTCTTCTGAGAAGGAGCCTGAATGCCTTAGCCTGCTCCCTGAACATGACAATTGCTTACAGAAAGCTGGGACATTTCTTGTTGTTGTCCAGTTACTACCCAGATCCAAGGTACCAAGCAGATCTTCCGGTATTTTCTGTAATTCTTATCTGCTTTGTGCCTTTTCTGAGTCTCTTGTTTTCAATTATGGTGTCCAGTGGCCTGCGATTATTGTGGACTCCTAGGTATCTCAAAAGAGACTTGCTCCGGCCTCTTGCTTCTGTACTTCAAGCACCTGAAACTCTTTAATTGAGAACTCATAAAATTGGTAGATGATATGGACATAGTTAGTTGAAGTGCTTGGCTCTTTGGGGATATTAAGTCTCTGATAAAAGCTCAAAGAAGTAAGGCAAATTTCTTCACAGGGTGACTCTTAGAAGTCTGGAGAAAGTAATGACTCCCAATGAATGAAGTTGAAGTGCTGGAGTTACCAAGGAAGCCAGTGGGGAAAGGAGTTAAAAGGGTGAGAGATGCTGCAGGAGAGAAGCCACACCCAAACCTCTCTCATGAGTCAGCGCCATTCACAGACTGCGCGGGTGGGTGGTGGGGAACCAGGCCTCACAAGGAGGTGATCCCTGCCTGGAAAGCAAATCGTCTTCATTGTTTTGTTGGGTTGGGTTTTATTCTCTTTTTGTTTTGTTTGATTATGTTAAATCTGATGGCAGGAGCAGCGATTTAAAAGATAGCAAAACATACTGTGGTAGCCATTTTGGATTACAATTAGCTTATTTTGAAGTTCATAAAAAAAAAAAGATGAAAGAGGTGAGTATATTGGAATGTTATATGACTTCACAATCCCATCAGGGAAGCATATTTCTGGGAGGGCTTAGGTGACATGTCCTTCATGAAGTACAATCTGCTTCTGGCAGAGGGCAATGTTGTTAAAACAGCTGCAGCTCTCTGTACACTACCACATAAGCAGTGCTTACAGAGCTTGGCAAAGAGGATGGTGAGGCTTAAAACATCTGAAACCAGGAGATGTCCCTTTGGCACCAGAAGGCAGTAATTTTGGTAACAGAAAAGCCACAAATATTTATTTTATTTTTGTTACTGAAATCTTGATGCATCTTTGTTAAAGTAGGTAGCATTCCTCTTACACAGAAATTGGAGCTTTCAAGGTTATTTCATGTCTCTCACAGAAATTTGAGACTTAACAGAGGATGATGCTGTCCTAAAGGAAGCCCAATATTTGTGGTACTAACTTAGATACCAGATGCCAGATGGCAAGGAAATAGGAGAACTCCCATTCACTAGTAATTCATTTCTAAAATCTGATATTTTGCTTTAAAAGCTATGGAAGAAACTGTATTTTATTCATTAAAAGAGGAAAAATTGTAAAGAACTATACATCAACCCTAAAACTCTGCCTGAAATGTAGATTACTTTTCACATATATACATTTTTCTAAGCTTAGTAGACAAATTATCTTGTTATCTTACCAGTAACTAACAATTACTCTGTGTGCAGAAATGTGTTAAATTTGCAAACCATTCCTACAGAAACTAATCTTCAATATGTTTACAGCCAATTCTAACATTATATCAATTGCATTTTGAATATATCTTGATATTTACCTGAAAAATTTCTTGTTACTTAAAATCTATTGTGTTTGGCAACATAAGTATATAGTATTGTACTAAAATACAACAAAAGTAGTTATAGTAATGTGGTATAACTGAGGTATATACTTCTTAAATTTGTATACTGAAGACAAGATGTGTTGTGCATATGCTTAAGAGATAATTTCCAGGTGATCAACTAGTGATGAATAGAAGGTTTGGGGTACTTCTTATACATTAAAAAAAAAAGGAGGAAACATAAAATTAAATCTCAGTAAGTTTGGAGAATTTTCAGGTAAGGCACTAGATGGAGTGACCAAGAAAGATGAGAAGCAATGTCAGGAATATTTAAAATGGAACTTGGCATTAAATATCTTCAAACTTATTAGAGACCAAAGGCAAATACTTTCTGGTCAGAAAAAACCCTTTTCTTCTCTGTATTACTGCTCAGTTACCTGGCAGCTTCAGCAGTCTCAGATGAAACTGTTTGAAAAAGAGATAGAGGAGTGGTATGACACTTTGCCAGCTTCTTGAGACCAAACTAGAAAAATGAAGGAGTATCAATTTTAAACAAGGAGCCCTTCCCACATTTTGAGAAGTTACATGACACCTTTTCATCAAAAGTTTTCTGTGGTTTTTCAAAGCTCGCTTTCCCTTAATCTGTACCCATCTCTCACCTGTTGTTTTGCAGATGTGGGTATGGCCATGTTAGCTAGCTTGGCATGGTGCTTCTGTTAGCCTTGGCTTTACTTATGTACAGCCCTATAACTGTCTCTAGATTTCCAGGGTCCTCCAGGAAGCCCTAATGCTCAAAACAAGGATGTGTCTCCATTAATACTTTTTCTTGTATCTTTTATTTGAGCAAGATAATTCCAACTTCCCCTACCATTTTGACTCTCTTCTGTGACTCTCCAATTATGCTTATAGTCTCTTCTTCTATCTTACTTTTTTGAGGGTGACTGTGTTATTGAAAGATAAATTATTTTCCTCACTAAGAGGCATTGTTTCCCCTCTACTATACCGTTGTGCACCCCGATTCCATGATTCAGATTTCAAAATACATTGTCTCCACTCTACTCCTTTCTTCTCTCTTGAGAAAATTTGGAAATTTTCACCTCTATCATTGCTGTTCCAACCCTTAAGTGTTAGGTTATACAGAGTACTTCCCAGGATTTATTGTTTCAGGTTTTATGTTATGTTTATGTTCCTAGACAAACTTTCAAACCATTAAAATATGATTAATATAGAAAAGCATATATCTCCTTGATGTGTTTGTATGTTTGTCACTATTTTACTTTTCACTTTCTGTCTTCTTTATAAAGTCTCAGCTTTTTTTGTTTTGCTTTGATAGCATTTCCTTTCAGATGCTGCAGTTTTCAGCTTCAGGCTTTCCTTTAATATTGAAAAACACCTGCAGCAACTAACCTAATGAAGAGAAATGGTTTATTTAGCTCACAGTTTTAGAAGTTTAAGCCAAGAATGTGCAGCCCCACTCATTAGGTCCTCTGGCAAAGGCAGCACAATGCTGCCTGGTGGAAATACTTGTCAGAGCAATGGCTCACATCTGGAGCCTGGAAGCAGAGACAGACACTCATAGCCCAGGATAGAACACTCCTCTTTTAGAGTAGGGCCCTCAGCCATGTGAGGATCTCCCACTAGGCTGCACCCATTAAATTCCACACAGTTTCAATGCAGCTACCTTGAAGATCAAGTACTTATTGCAATAAACTTCCTTCTTAGTAGTGTTTTTGCTGCATTCCATGAGATGTGGTGTGTTTGTTTCAAATTTGATTCATCTCAAGATATCTGTATACTTCTTTGTTGATTCATTATTCAGGAATATGTTTTGGATTCTGAGCTTTCTGAATTTTCCAAAATTTCTGGTAATAGTAATTTTTAGTTTCATGCAATTGTGATCAGGAAAGATACTGATTTTTTTATTTTCTTGAGGTTTGTTTATAATATAACATACATAATTTTAAAATATTCTGCAACTGATGTAAAAGAAAAATGTATTCTGCTGCTATTGAATGGAACGTTCTGTACATATGACTATGAGGTCTGTTTGATTCAAAGTAAAGTTCAAGGGGCTGAGGATGTAGCTTAGTGACAGAATGTTTATCCAGCATGGGAAAGACCCTGAGTTTGATCTCAGAACCATAGTATATAAAGAAAATGTGGAATTTCAGTTAGATGTTGCTATACTGATTTTCTCTCTGTGTGACATTTTCTCATCCAACAAAAATTATGTTGGACATGTGATATGAAAATATCCTGCTATTGTTATATTTTTGTTGGTCATTCCTTGCAGATCACATAATACTTGCTTTATATATTTAGGTTCTTTTATGTTGGATGCATCCATGTACTTGGTATATCTTCTTGGTATTTCAACCCCTTTAGTGACCTGCTGCCTGCAGCTCATAGTACCTGTAGGTCCATGCCATTGCCATGCTTTCTCTCTGAAGCTTTCCCTTTATTCCTGTAGATTCAGTTTCCATTTCCTGAGAGTCATTAGCTTGGAGTGCAGATTGTCCCCTCCTTTCTCTGTGCTGTGTTCTACTGCTTCAATTGCTCTGTAGATTTTAATTTTCCAGTCATGACCTTTCTGGTTCCAGAGGATCTCTCTCACTGACCTCTCATAAGTTGTTATTTTTTAGTGTCTGGATCCTAAATTTTGAAGAAGCTAAGTTGCTATCACTCTGTCATTGTCCTGGAAATCTAGTGTCCATTTCCTCTTCTCTGTATTTTCATGAAGTTTGCTGATCTTGTCTCAAATCAATATTTGGATTCTATCTTTGTTTAGATGTCTATTAGTGGTCACTAGTAGGAAATTACTATGCTCATGTTATGATCATAGGTCTCCTTGCTTTTTATTTTTCTTATTGTCTTATGTTGCTGAAATAGTCATCTCTTCTAAATGTTACAGGCTGATTTTGGTGAGAAAGAGCTTCTACCATGGAGTGGGGTGTGTGAGGACACAAGCTTGTAGAGTGTAGCAGTTCCAGTGGTGATATTCGTGCAACATTTTTAGTTGAGGTTAGTGAGGATGAAATGTCAGATGACCTCAGAAGCTAATGCTGTCGATTTCCACAGTAGTGGTGACAATGACTTTCAGGTAGTGTGGAACAAAATCGTGCTTGCTTGTCTAATATTGCCTTCAATGAAATCTGAAATGATTGCTTTGCATCTTCTTCCTCAGTAATAGAGGAGACTCAGGTCAAATACAAATCACTTTTGGGCTCTTGAGAATCAAGTATACTAATTATCCTCATAGATGCCCACACCTAACCCCAAGATACCACTACAAATGTCAAAATTGTGCTTAGATATGGAGATTTCCTGTTCTCATCTAAAATTCTAATGCTTTTCTTTAGACATATCTATATGACAGGCCAAATTGCTGACAAGTTATGCAAACTTTTGTAATCTCTTAAAATTAGTAAATTAATATGTTTATAAAAAATTATATGTAACATGAAACTTACCATGTAAAACTGAGAATTCTCACCTCATATCTCCTTTATTATAATCTTTTTTCTCAGAGTTTTGTCATAAACATGAAGAATTTTGAGTTATTTCATTTTGTGAAGATGTAGACTCATGAGAATCATATAATCTGCCTTTTATTACTTTTATTCACTGTTCTTTCATCTGTTTAATTTTTGAAGTACCAAAACTTTGACACTTGACTCTTTTGGATGTCACACCCCATATTAATATTAGTCAAATTTAAATCGTTCATCACTGTAGAATATGCTAAAACACATTCATTAAATTCATTTAAAAGGAATTGGAAGAGCAAGGGTCAAGGATAAAAATGCAATTCCGTTGAAAAATTTTATGAAAATTAACTTTGAAAAGAGTTCTCCGTCCTAGTGCTTTTAAATTTCAGTGTTCACTCCCTGCAGCTATCAAGTGGTTTAAGTAAACTACAGATGAATTGGTTGAAAATAAATTGGCTGGTTCACTAATTTGATCATGATAAGTTTTTCCACCTGACAATTTGGTAAAACAATCAAAATGAATATTTTTAGTTATTGGTTTCCAACTATTTTAATCTTGTGCACTATGGGAATGATTTTGCTACTTTTATGAACCTTCAGTATTTTCATCCTTTTATCAGAATTGAAGGGAGGGAACAAATATTGTTTGTGAACTGTGGGAGCATTTGGAAAATTTGCACATGTTTCTTAGCATTTTGCTTCAATTTTCATCTCTAAACATGTCACTAAATGTGCATTCAGATTGCACATATTTCTTTCTATGACTTCAATCTTGAAAGTAGAAATTGCCTAAAATTTCAGTAATATAATGACATGAAAATTATGCTTATGATGTTGCTCAAAAACCCTGTATAACCATAGAATATGTATGAAATGGCAAAAGATAAAACATGATTAAAATAAATGAAATAGAAAGTATTGACAGAATATGAACTAAATTTTAAGTAAAAGATTATGAAACAGAAAAGCTTATTCAAATATTTAAAATTGTGAAATTTGCCTTTAGACAAATGACTAGAAATAAAATCTTAAATATTATAAATACACTCAAAAGAACAAATATCATGGTTAAAAGATAATTAAATTTTAAAAAAAGTGTTAAAATGTAAAGATACATAAATTGAAACTGTCTCTAAGTGGGTAGAATTAGCAGTATTTGAAAATAGGTAAGTTATCTGAAATCCACATACCTTTTCAGCAAATTCATTTTTGACCCTATGAAGCACTAATTTATATTTTTGTATAAGTGACTCATCTATTATTATACAAGATATCTAACTGTCCATAAACAACCCTCACTAAACTTCCTGTTTCTATAAACAATGAGATTTTCTCCACTGTGGTGAAAAACAAGAGATATGAATTAAAGTCTCCACAGGAGCACTTTGCTAACATTTGATAAGACTATCCAGTAAGAAGTAAGAAAATACGTTTTTATTTGTGGCTTATAAATTGAATTGTACCTTCTAAATCAGTTCACATATCCACTAGAATAAATTAAATTTTAAATTATATGAAAACACTGTCCTTCAAATACTAGTGGATGGATTAAACTGAGGTTTACTCTTTGTTTTTGTCAGCAATAATAAGAGCTCCTATTATCTTTCTTTGCTTTTGTTTCCTTGTGGCTTCTGCAAGTAACAGCACATCACAGAGCAGGTACATGACTAACAATAAGATAGTTTTGAGCAAAATTGTCATTAAGAAACAAACTACAGTTTCCAAACTAGAATTCTCCCTTCAGAGCTAAGAAGTCCTACTCAAAAATCCTGTTTTTTTAAATTAGAAAGCACTGAGGAAAACACTCTACCCTCAAAGGCTGAAATTATTTCGAGAAATTTGTTTTTCTAGTGCATTGGGAGCCATTGAAACTAGAAATTGAACACACCTGTAGGGCTTTTGCATGGGCAGGGCAAGATAACAGCAGAGATACCTGGCTCCAATTCCAACTAACTAACTAAAGACTGTAGCTGAAGGCATTTCACCCCTGTAGTAAAATGCAACATGAAGATCTTCTAAGATACTCCTTGTTAACATAATTTGTTACTTGCAAAGTCCTTGAACCACTCCCAAGGTCTGATCAATTTCCTGTGTTTTCCACTCTAACCCCCAAATAAATATGGGCTATACAGAGACATTCTCTGTCATAGCCCTCAGAGTCTTGAACTCTGCAGAAGGGTTTTGAGCCTCCTGGAGCCCTAAAAATCATACCACTTATGTCATTTATTTAAGCCTTTGCCATATATTCATTTGGGAGATCAGGGATCTGGGCCAGGTCCTCAATACTATGAATCTTCAATGGGCAATATCTCATTTTTTAAAAAATAAATACTTCAAGTGAACCAGCTATCAGGTAGTAACCACATTTAGTCTCATAAGAGCATATATTTTCATTTAAGTCTTCCAATATATTTAAACCTTTCCATTTAACATAGATAAAATATAAAAAGACAGAATTTAATGTATGTGGCTTATTGCTTATTTTAACTATAGTAAGTTGAAATGAGAAAACAAAATATTAATTCAATAGTAAGACAAAAATTATCTAAGAAAACTTTAAGGGAAAGTGGATTGTAATTTTTCCACATGTTTTAGAACAATGTTGCTATATTATTAACTGTGTTTATATGTAATTTCCCCCCCTTATCTGCAGCCATATATTTTAAGATTCCTAGTGAATGCCTAATGTTTGGATAATGCCAAACATTATACATACTATATTTTCCCCAATACATAAATAAATGTGAAAAAGTTTAATTTATAAATCAGGTACAGTGGAAAATTACCAACAATAATTAATAAAACAACAACTAAAATAATATGCTTAAAGTTGTATGAATGTCTGTTCACTCTCACTCTCAAAACATTTTATTGAACACTTTGTACTTTCACTTTTTTATATAAAGGAAGGAATTTAGGGTTTCTGCTTGGCATATCTAATTTGCCAATAACACAACTTTTGTGCTTTGGGGAACTGTGAAGTAAAGTAAGTATGATTTGATCAGTAACACTGTGACCACAGCAGCAGATGTCATGTCTTAGATGGATGTGAGTGCTGAGGGTGGCAGTGTGTGTGTGCTGCAGATACACCCGATAAAGTGATGATTCACTCTTCAGAGGGGATAGAACCTGATAGTACAGCATTTCATCTGACTGCTTAGAAAAGCACTATTTGAAAGTCATGAATTACCTATTTCTGTAATTTTCCATTAAATATATTTGGACCATGGTTGATTGCAGGTAAGTAAATGAAACCACAGAATGTGAAATTGTGGGTAAGGAGAAAGCAGTCTACTGTCTAAGAATACAGCTTCTATTTTCATCTTACTTTTGATATAAACTCAATTTGCAAGAATTTATAAATCCTCAGTGTGTTATGAGAAATACTATAAAGAAGATCATTTTGACTTTCTTGAGGAATGAAGTAGGGAAAGCCTAACATTTCTCAAAAAGATAAAAAGAAATCATAAATAGACTCCACTGCTTGGTTTGAAGCATTGTTGCTATTTATTTTTCTGAAATTACTCTTTCTCAAAGTTGTAATTTTTGAAATTTCTTAAATTATATAGTGCAGTGTTATTTTTTGAGTGTTAATAAAATGGTTCTTCAATGTAAAACTTCTGTATAACACATAAATCTGGCCTCTATATCAGTCCTTGAAAAAGCCCAAGATAAAAAATAGCAGATTTCAGAACTATCTTTTAACACAAATTTATTCTGTAAATCATTCAGAAAGCATTTGTTAGAATGTTAATAAAATATAGGAAATATCCATAATTGGAAATTCATTTAGGCCAGCATTTTAGGCTGAGGAAGTAGAACTACAAATTCTGATCATAATTTCAACCTTAAAGTCGACTAATCCTGACATGATGCATCATCTTAGTGGATATGAAATTTTAAGTGAAACAGGTTGAAGCCCGTAAACAGCTTATAATATTCACATTATGTGGCCCCGAGTGCTCTCTACAACACTGGATAAAGAGAGACAAACAGCAGCATGAAGGAAGTTATTGAAGAAGGTTTTAAGAAAACAATATGGCTTAGGCTAGCCAAATGCATGTATCTGAGTTGCATCTGTGCAGAAAAGCTAAGTCGAGATATGCTGTAGTATCTTGGTTACTTTTCTCTCCTTAATGGAGCAAAATATCTGACACCTGAAATTAAGGAAGAAAAGGTTTATTTAGCTCACAGTTTGTGGATGTTTCAGTCCATAACCAGCTGGCTCCAAAGAAGGATGGCATAGCACAGGAAAAACACTTGAAGGTGGCAAAAGACAGCAGAAGAAGCAAGAGTAAAAGAAGGGGGGTTGCAAGCCTCTTTTTCCTCCCTTATATTATAAGCAGGCTATGCCCCTCAGATGGATGCAGCACTCACATCTCCATGCTCTGCTCTACATAGTCTGAGGACCCTGGCCTGCTGAATCACTTAATTAAAATTCTGACCTTCTCAAATTGACATAATGAACAACATGCTAGAGCTGAAACAGCTCCTTCTCTACACCTCAGGATATAGAGCTGCTCAGTTATTTAGTTAGCTTCTAGAGTTCTCAAGTTGGCAAAAATATATCAACCACAACATGTGGTATCCAATGTTTTAAAGAGACAACAGGGTGAACTCAGAGTGAAGTCTGTGCACACCAAGGAGGGAATCTGGGAGCAGCAGTGGTTGTACTTTCATAATAGGCAGCATCAAATCATTACCTGAATTTGTCTGCAAGTGAAGTGACTTTGTTTCTTAGGAAGTTATTGGTAAAATAAGATATTTTCAAATAAGCCTATTTGTTGCACTTAACTGTGTGCTTCTCTGAGTTTCTTTTATAAACATTCATGCTAATTTCAAACAATGTTATAAATGAATATTTCAAAATATTCAGGATTTTAAATGTATTCCAGAATTAATATGAAATGAAGGACAGAAATTAATAGCTGCACAATCTTGACCCTTGTTTCAAATCTTGCTTAAATTTAAAACTGAAAATACTTCAGTTAGAAGCAGATTACATATGAATAAATAAAGACTTGAAATTCAGCCAAGTTGCTTCTAAAAAATCAGTATTTTTTTTCAAGTTATAACTATAATACAATTTTGGTCAATATGGTAAAATGAGCTGGTACAGGACAGACTGACCCACTACAAACACATACACACATACACACACACACACAGTGCCACATATATGCACGTTAGGTATAATATAAATTTTTAAAATTATGTAACCATTTTTTCAAATAAGAAATGTAATGGATGTTTGCTCCTCCAATGCGAGACAGAAAAAACAGAGAAAGAAAAGGAGATGCCAACACTCTAGAAGGAACAAGGAAAAGAAATTGAATTTTTACTTGATTTTTAACAGGAGGCAGAGTTAAAGGGGAGGGCGGAAGGACGTACTGACAGCTGATTGGGGGAGCATTTGTGCCACTGAAAGAAGGAGGTTTAACTTTTGGGTCCTGGGAAAAATGAGAATTCGGGAGGCAGTGTTGAGGGAGGCACTGTTCAGCACCTTGTTAACTCACACATGGGACAAACCTGTCAATGGACACTTTTTGGAAGCTAAAAGGAAACTAGGAAGTCACTCGATGAATGTCTACTGAGGAAAGAAACACACAAGACAGCAAGAGCAAAATAAAAGCCTTTGTTTCAATGTTCAAACAAGGAACAAGGAAGCTTGTTAAGGAGGAGGAAGTTCACCCCTGAAAGACTTGATTGGGACTTACAGACTGTCTCAGTGGAAGCAGAGCATGGGGCCACCTGGTGCTGGGAAGCTGCAGAGAGGCACCCCTCTAATCAAGGCTGTGAAATGATGAAACACCAATGAGGAGGCACTGGAACTTCACCCTTGACTCAGAGCTTCAACACCTCATATGTTGCTGTGTATGTGACTGGAACACCAAGCCAAGAAACGGACATAAAATGATGCAGCATGCTTGAAACACAGGGCTCTGGCAAAAGCAGCTTGAAATAGAGTCTGGAAAACCCAGGATTTAGGAAAAACCTTGCTGAAAATTAATTCATAATCAGAAGTTATGAGCCATTTAAGAGAGAAGCTATAGGGGCAACCCACTCAAGACCCCCTTCTGTCTCTCTTCAGACTGACGCTTTCTCTCATTAAATATATTCTACTCTTTACCTGTGTTCCTAAAATTCATTCTTCAATTTTAGAGAACACAAACTTGTGGACATAGTAGGTTGGGCATTTCATTCACCTATGTCATTTGGAGGTCATCCACTGAGATCACAGAACAGACGCCTTTCTTTTCTGTGTGCCTACAGGACTTGAGGTTTAACCTGTGAGGTTAACAATTTAGGCATCTAAATTAAATGTAGCCCTGTGAGCTTGAGACGCTTGGCGGGGGAGGTGCTGCAACAGGGAGTGGAAATGGCAAGTCAAGCTGCAGACTTTGGTGAGTGATGGGAACTGAATTTCTCAGAGTGGGATGACCAGCTAAATGACGTTTTGGAGTTGGGCAGGACAGGCTTGAATCAACAACTGAGGAGGTGTCAGTCAGCAGCTCCTGGCCCAAAGTGGATTGGTGGGATCAGCTTGGGCTGGGCCATACCCCTGGTCAGAACCCAATAGCCTGTGACAAGGCTGTCATAAACCTGTGACATATGCAGGGAACACACAAATGTGCTGAAGCATTCACTAGTTGATTGACATAGGGGGAGGGGCCGGTCCACATTGTGGCTGCATACACCTTGCAGATCGGCAGCAGACTGCAGTGGGTAGCACTTCCCTAACCAGTGCACTGCAGAAAAACTGTAAGCAATAGGAAAGGCCCAGAGACCTCTACCACTCACCTGTCTGAAAGAAACCAGAAACAACAAGACAGAGAAACAGCAAAAGGCCTCCAACTGCCTAACCAGGGAAAGTGAGTCCAGGAGAGGTAAATGCAGAGGAGGTTGAGGGCAGCAAACATACAATATCAGACACGGCTTTATTGGAAATAAAGAAATACTTCCATGACCTCATCGACAAATTTAAATCTGAAATTCTAACTCAGGTGAAGCAAGATATAAGAAGATTAATAAAAGAAATGCTGGTTAATCCTCAAGAAGACACAAATGGAAGAATGGAGGGACCCAGAGAAAGGAGAGAAGCCTTTGAAGAATAATGTAAACAAAATCTAGAATACATGAAACAGATCCAAAGAGAACATCAGGAAATTAAAAACTCCATTGAAAGCTGGCAAAACTTCTTGACAGAAACTAAAGACAGACTTTCAAAACTTGAAGATAGATTTGCAATGTATGATTGTGAAAGGAAAGATCTCTTAAAAATAACAAGGAACCAGGAAGTAATGATACAAAGGCTAGAAGACAACAAGAGGATTTATAACCTAAGAGTAAAAAATGTGAACAAAGGTGCAGGGACAAATACAAATGAAATAAAAAGGCTATTCACATAAATAATTAAGGAAAACTTCCCAAACATAGGAAATGGAAGTGAGGCATACAGAACTCCAGCCAGCTACAACCCAAACAGATCTACACCCAGACATATAATAATCAGGATCCCAGAAATCCATCACAAGAACAGAATATTAAAAGTGGTCAGAGAAAAGAAACAGATTACCTATAAAGGAAAACATCAAAATTATAGCAGACTTCTCCATGCAAACTATCAAATCAAGAAGAGCTTGGAGCAAAATATTCCAAGCCCTGAAAGAAAATAACCTCCAACCCAGATTGATGTACCCTGCAAAACTGTCTCTCAAAATTAATGGAGAGACAAGATATTTCCATGACAGAGAGGAACCAGGGGAGTTTGTGACCACCAATCTAATCCTACAAAGAATACTGAAGGACATTCTAGAGAGAGAGAAGAAAATCACCAGGATTCCAGGAACAATGGCAGAAATGCCTCAATGAAAGGGGCAGACAGTGGAATGAAGGAGAAAAGTAAAAAACAATGACAGAAAAATAGCATAGCAGAGATGAGGTAGAGAAGATTGGCTATATCACTGTTTTGTCTTGACTGATTTTAATCGAATCTGGTATGCTTGGGAGTATCAAGGCTGAGAGTAGAGGCAACTACTCTGAAGATGACAAAATTCAATAGGATACCCATTCTGGTTTGATTATTAACTGCCTTTGAAGTCCAATAATGTCTCCAATGTTTGATTTTTATTAATAGTGTTATGTACTGCTAAGTTTAATTTTACTATGTCTGACCATATAGACAATATTTTTGAAAATAACAAGAGACATCATAGTAATTACTGCAGATCACTTAGTGGTTTTATATGTCCTTTTCATTTCATGCTTTTTTAGGAATTAGTTTTGTTGACTTGTTTTGATTTGTTTTTCCCTCTAATACAGAAAGGATAGGTACACATGTAGAGACTTATACATGTGTAGAACTTCTAAGCAGTTTATGAGAATAGATTATAGTTATTGAAAAAAAGAGGAAAAGGAAGTATTCTAAAGGATATAACTGCATGTATATTTAAGTGTGTAAGATTGATAACCATATTACTAAGTTTTTGTTGGATAGGTGAACAGAGCAGATTGCAATCTCACTGTTCAAAAAATGTCCACTTTGTAGGCTTCACATTTGTAACTTGAACAACTACTTCTAAGAGGAAAATATGTAATTCTTACTGGTTATTATTTGTGGGTTGTTTTGTTTTGAAATTTTGTATTATTTCTACCCTGTTTCTGTTTCATTTTCTTTTTTTTTAAATAAAAAAATTTCAAAAAAGTAAAAAAATAAAATAAAAGAGAGAAGCTATAGAAGTTATACTTCATAAACAAGGGGTAAGAAAATAATGTAAAATAATTGTATACAATATTCAGTGATATTTAAGATAATTCTGGCAGTCTGACATGCCTTAGTGTTTGTGTGAAACAGTCCTGTACTGAACACCTAACAATTTAGGTAATGTAGTTAAAATGTCATTTTAAATGCATCATTGAACAAGAAAGAGGTAAGAAAAACTTTAGAGGGTGGAAATCATGATAAATGAATACCAGAGGAAAACTAGCACTTGTCCTGGCATTTGTCCTGGCAGTGGTGATGTGGAGTTTCCTGCTTTCACATTAACTGAGTAAATCACATCAATCCAGCAAGAGAGCTAATTTTTGATGCCACAGAGCATATTTATTACATGAAAAAATAGATGAATGTCTTAAAATTTGTTTCCGATAAACTGGCAGCTATGTAAAACAGCATCCGTGTTGGGTAAGATGTAGGTTTGGAGATTCAGCTCTTTCACGTATAAAAACATGAATGAATGACCTAGATAACAAAAGGTTCTTGCCCCAGTATAAATTACTATACAGTTATGGTGGTGGTCTAAAGTGGCAGAAGGCCAAGGCAGGAACACTTAACACTTCCTGCTTCTTCTTCAGCCCTAATTGCAACTTCTCTTCCTGTTTCCACACATAGAGAATTCCAATTGGTTCCTCACATGTCATCAATATCCACCCCATGTGCCACTTCAATAACTCTCTGCCTTGCTGTATCTGGTCAAAGGAGACAGCCCAGCCACCATGGGTTGTGTGCTCCTTCCCACATGCTCATCTCAATAAAGCTGTTCATTTTGTACTTTTGCTTCTCTATTGCACCAGAATACTCCTACATTATGGTGCCATGACTCAGATGGCAGAGTGCGTTAGCTCCTTAGAGTCACTCCCAGTTCAAGATACCCTGCCTATGAACCACCTATTTTTTCCCCCAGTGCTGTTTACTTGCTGCCACTAATCCGCATACAACAGTGATCTTCCTAACTCATCACAGGTGAGCTGCCATTTGGGGTTTTCTGTTTCCATTCCTAAAATTCGCAAGCTTGTGTCAGAAAACTATCCATTGTCATCCCTGGACAGAGATACATACCAGTTTGCATGCTCCTTAGGCCGTACAGCCTGAAGCAAAACTGTTATTTTTGTTTCCTGGGACCCCACCCTGTACTCTTCAGTGACAGCCCTAATGAGAATGGGTGTTGGGACCTTTGTGACACACTTTCAAAACAGGTGATGATTTCTTTTGATAGGTGTGACCCAGGACAGCTTCCACATTCCTTGATGGGGGGGTAAAGCTCTTATATCCTGAGATGAGGTTGTTCTCTCAGCTCACTTATAATTTGGTCATGGGGACAATTTCCTGTCCCCGCCCCCCAAAAAAACCATACTTCTTGGGTGCCTGGTTTATAACCTTGGTGCTCTTGGCCTCAAGAAGGCTATAAAAACCAAAAAGCAATATTTTATTTATACTTTTGTCACAATGATGGCAAGTTGGCAGAAACCCTTCATTTTTAGGCCTTTTTCACTTTGAAGATATGTCTTTCTGTCACTCTGTCTTGTATAATGGCCCAAATACTTCTGGCTCACTCTGCTCCACCAGAAACTCTCCCTCCCTCCCTACCAGACCTCTTAGATGATATGTCTCCTGTCTTTACAGCTCCTTCCCTGTATCTTCCAGACCAAATCCCACAGCTTTATCAGCCAGAGGTTTCTGTGCCTCCTATGCCATCGTCTCCCCCTTCCTCACCCCCAGTGGCCTCTAATCCTTCCCTTTGTTTCAATCCCTAGTCTCAGATTTCTCAATCCCCTCCACCTGAGCCAAGTATTCCATCAGATGGCTCTTCTTTGTCTCCTACTCTTGTGTTGCCATTTTCCACACCAACTCACCATACTTGGTCTTCTGCATTTCAGTCACCTAGCAGGCTTCATGGTTCTCGGCAGCCACCTTGCTGCAGCTCAAGTAAAGAAAAGCCACCATCTTGTGACCCTCCATTATGTGACAGTGTGCCGCCATCTTTCTGTCCCTCATCATGTGACCAGCAGCAGCTATCTCATTGTGGGTCATGTGGTGACCAGTCATCATCTTGTGTTCCCTCACTGTGTCACCACCAGCAGCTTTCTTGCTGTGGGTCACATGGTAATCAGTCAACATCTTGTGTTTCCCCGTCACATGGTGACAAGCGGGTAACACTTGGGTAATTGCCCACACATGCCTGTTGGGTGGTTGGCCACTCAGTGGCCATCTACACCTCCTACTCCACAGCCTTCTCAACCTCAGTCCCTATTCCTGCTTCAGGAAAAGGCTGGTTCTGAGGAACTAGTTCATATTCATGTTCTTTTTTCCCCTCACTGACTTATCTCAGAGTAAACTTATCTCAGAATAAATTAGGTTCCTTTTCTGCTATTCTTATTTCAAGAGATCTCTAGTAATTAATCTACAAAAAGGTTCACACTAGTCTATATATTTGAGTGCACTCTGATTTTGTAAGATGTTTGTCAGTCTATATTTCTGTTGTCTGTTTGTCCAGTCTGTTTATACAGTACAGATCATTTGTCCATGTTTGTCCATTTGTCTGCTCTGTAAACAGCTGTTCCTTTTCATTTCATCTCAACAATCTTTTTTCCTCCTCTTTTACATTTTCAGATCATTTAATCAAGGTTTATTTGGGTTATAGATTTAAAAAAAACATGCTTCCACCTAGGTTGCCAGCTGGTCAAAATGATGCTAAAACTGGTTAAGCAAAATCCCTTGAGATGAGGAGACAATGGACAGGACTTCAACTGATGAATAAGAAAGTGGCCACCTGGTAACTTCAACCAGCTCTTATTCATTCATTGGAAGCCCCAATAATTTCCATAGCCTTATGGGAGACACCCCAACTAGAGTTCATATGACTAAGACAATTCATTGTTGCTGATCTGATGGTATATTCATGCCTTCAAATATAAAATTGGGATTGTTTATGATGATAAATATCTTCTTTTCAGATCCAGACATCTGCCTTTTTCTTGTGCTCCAGTCAAAAGATTCAAGTCAAACCAACATGAGGTCATCAGTCAAATGATAATTTTTAAACAAAAATTTATGTAATGTCCATCAACAAAAGGACCTAAGAGCTAATGAGTTACAATGTCTATAACCTGAAAGCAGTTTCTAAACTTAACTGTCAGACCTACTGCTCATGCTTTGATTATACATGCTTTATACTTTGATTATGCATGCTTTGATTAAAATTTGTTCTTGCCTAAAAGGTGCCAAACCCCAATGTATCATAACAAATGTATGAAATTCTTTTTAGATTCCTTTTACTGAGATCCACCAGGTCTTTTCCAGTTAAAGGTTATATAATGCATATTGGGGCCATAATTAATTATACTCACCTGGCCTTAAATGACACCACAGCTCAACTCTCTTCTAAATGAAAAAAGGTAAAATTAATAAAATAGGTTATCCTCCAAAATCAGGTGACAGTAGACATTCTAAAAACACAGGAGGTACTTATGAAACTGTGAAATATAACTATGTGTATGACAAATGAATGATATGTCATTTCTAAAATTCCCTGGACCTTATCATTATCCTCCTTATGGGAAGCCATTACTAAAATTATATTCATAAATATCCCTTTGATTGTATTATTTGACCCCAGTATATTTAATTGATTCTTTGCCTTTGTCTCCTTTAGACTTAAAGCAGTACATCTACCAAAGATAAAAATGCCTGCTATCTACTGAGGGCCACTAGTTAAAAGCTCTACAGAGTATCCCTGACTGCCATTCAACAACTTCAACACCCTTCAGCCTGAAGAAATAAGATTGGTCATCATCCATTACCCCTCATGGCATTTTGGGTTACTTCTTCAGAAGAAAAATGCTACAGGCAGCTAAGTCAATTAAAAATGTTATAGACAGACAGGGCTAGGGCCTCAAATTAGCCAGCACAGAGGACCAGATGTCTTGTGATCATGGAGAAGACAGATACCTCCTGCTGTGGGCCAGATCCCCCCCAAAAAAGACTAAAGTTGGCCCTCAAATCCCATAGGGAGACCTTCTTAATATGGCTTTTTGTGTTTTCAACAACAGAGATAAAAATCAAAAAGAAAAGATAATCTGATCTTTTAACAGTGACACTTGGAGCTCTGAGCCAGGTAAACTGAGATAAGGTAGAGCTGCCTGAGCCCCTCCCAGATCATTCTTCAAGTGAGACAAAAAGGATACTGGGCAAGAAAATGCACCTTCTTCAATCTCAAGGGTCATTGGAAGAGTGATTGTCCTAGCCACCAGAGAGTGGGTAAGCCATCCTCTAAATCCTTGCTCTCATAGGAGATCTCATCACCACTGCATTCATCACTGATGGATCTACTTGGACTTGCTGCTGAAGACTGATGGAGCTTGGGGCCCATAGCCCCCCATGGAGGTATCCTTTGCAGAGCTTCAAGACCCACTGGAGGTCTTAGGTAAGACATTCTCTGTACTTGTAGATATAGAAGCCATTTCTAGTGTTCTTCCTGAGTTTTCAGGCTATTGTATTAAGTCCTCAGTCTCTGCAGTGGGTGTTGACAGCCAATCTACACTGTCCCTGCAGACAGGGCCTATTCCATGCAGGTTCCAGGCTCTCTTCTTTACCCATAGCTTTCTAGTAATTCCAACATGTCCCACACCCCTTTTAGGTAAAGATCGTCATCAAAAGTTTAACTTCTCCTTTACCTTCTCCCTCCCCACAGTTCTACTCCTCCAAACACCCTCACAGTGTGCTGCAAAGCCATCCCTTCCCCTTCCTCTTTCTCTGGTTGATCCCATAGTTTGGGATTAGCTCCAACCCAACCCATGCTATTCATGCCATGCCTATTTTAATTAGTCTCAGGGATCTTTTGATTTTTCCTTGTGTTCCCCAATATCCTATAGCTCCCAAATATTTGCAGGAACTTAAACCTATAATCAAGCATCTTTTAGACAATGGCTTTCTTAAACTTTCTCATTCACCCTACAATGCTCTCATTCTTCTGGTACTCAAGCCTAGTGTGGGTCCTATCATCTGGTACAAGACCTTAGGTAATCAAAGGTGCTGTTACCCCAATTCACCCAATGGTGCCAAACCTTGTACTATATTCTCTTATATCCTTCTTTCCACCACTCACTTCATAGTCCTACATCTTAAAGATGCCTTTTTTTGACCATCACCCCTATACCCTGATTTTCAGGATTCCTTTGTGTTTACGTAGACTGACCCAGATGCTCTCAGGTCTCAACAACTTACATCTGTCATCTCTGTATTAGAACCTCTCCTCAGAGACACATACCACCTCCTTCCTTTCCTACTCATCAATTTCACAGACGCACCCCTGGTCAGGACTAGCAGGTAGATTTTGCATTCATCCCCCTGCCACAAAACTCTCAAATATCTTCTCACTTTTGTTTTTACTTTTTCAAGATAGATAAAAGCCTTTCCCACAACCTGGGGGACTGCTGATATAGTTACAAAAAATCATTCCAAGGTTTGGTTTACCTCAGACTATTCAGTTAGATAATGGTCCAGCCTTTATTCCTCAGATCTCTCAACAGGACTACAACTAAAATGGAGTAGCCCCTACCTGGTCTTCCTCAGAACTTCAACTCTGGTCAAGGTCACTGGACTGCCATCCTGGTTCCACGTCACTCAAGCTAAGTGGTGCCCTCCTACCTTAAATACCCTAACTCTAAACATTCTGAGTGATCATCTCATCTCCTATCTCCTGTCTCCATCTCACTAAGGCCCTACAGCCACAATTTTCCGGCTAGGTCATGTTTTGTTATCCTATTTGGTTCCTGATCCCTTATATTCTATTAGTTAATTTTTTCACTATAACTGTCTTAGTTATCTCTGCCCTCAGCTGTTTAGTCAAACATGAAACTCCTGTAGGTCTAAGATCTCATGTCACTTATAGTGACACAGCCACACTCTCCCCACCCCTATTCTATAATTTCCCAAACATGATTCAACTGTCAGGCCTTATATTTCTCATGCTTCTTATTCTTTCCAGCTCAACTCCTGGAGCAAAGACAAGTCCTACCTACACTTTTAACTTTTACTCTTTCAGATGGGGGAATAACTACCTCTCATAACTCCACACATCCCAACTCCATGCTTATTTTTCAGATTCTTCCTCACCATGGCCCTGATGGAATGACATATTTGGATCAAAGGCACTTTTCCTCTACCTTTCCTGGGTCCTTTAATTATGATAGTGATCTGCCTCCTTACAGCACCTCATGTTTCTTATTTCTCCAATCTAGGATGTGACTGTTCGCCAATGATTAATTCCTTGTCCTGGCTGAAACACCTGGTACCAGCTTCTGCATGGGCATCAACTGTCATCCCTTTACCCTCTATACCCCAACATGACACCCCTGTCCAGCAGGAAGTGGTACAAAACAGTCTTGGCCCTTTTCCTAACAATACAAAGATGGGAATGAAAGGTTCTTGCCCTAGTATAAATTACTGTACAGTTATGGCAGTGATCTAATGTGGCGGAAGACCAAAGTGGGAACGCTTACCACTTCCCGCTTTTTCTTCAGCCCTAATTGCAACTCCCCCTCCTGTTTGCACACACAGAGAATTGCAATCAGTTCCTCACATGTCATCAATATCTGCCCCATGCGCCACTTCAGTCAGAGGTCCTATAACCCTCTGCCTCTCTGTATCTGGTCAAAGGAGACAGCCCAGCTGCCATGAGTTGTGTGCTCCCTTCCACATCCTCAACTCAATAAATCTGTTCACTTTGTACTTTTGCTTCTCTATTGCACCAGAATACTCTAACAGATAAAATGTTCAAAACTTTAAATTTATGACTGGATAAATATTTAGAAGTGAGTATTGTCTATCATGGTTGAGAAATAATGCTAGAACACATCAAGAAACTATTCACTTATATGCCACCTATTCAACAATTAGAAGGAAAACCATTACCAGGATTCTACGGGGCTGTATTTGTTTTCTTCACTCAACACAATGTCTGTAAGATGTACCTGTGTTGTGTGTGACAATACTCCATTCTCACTTCACTGCACCATTGCATTATATGAATATAGAGAAATTCATTTATAATTTCTAGTCAAGGGCATTTGTACTAATTCCATATTTTGGCAAAGCTTCTGTAAAAATTCTTGTATACGTAGTTCAGTAGGCAGATGCATGCTCATGTCACACAGTGAATTTGACAGTACTGACAAGAAATATTCAAAACAGGTCCTTTCTTAGCAACACACAGAGTTACAGCCTCTTCACATCAAGGCCTATATTGGATACCTCTAGTTTCTTTAGGTTTGCCACACTAATATCTCAGAAGAGATACTGTGGTCTCATGTGCTTTCTCTGATGAATGAAACACAACTGACCATTTGATAATGCTGTTTTCTAATGTTTTGACTAGGTGCTTTTTAATTGGGTGTCTCTATTGTACTTTTTGCTTTGTAGAAAATCTTTTCATACTCCAGATATAATTATACTTTGATTACATGCATGAAGATGTCCATCCATATGCTGCAATTATACTTTCCATTAGCATTTTTTTTTTTTTTTACAAACATTAGTGCTTAAGTTAAATGAAGTTTCATGTGTAGGTATTTTCTTCCTGGTTAGCATATTCTTTGTTCTATTTAAGAAAAATTTTTTGGCCTAACAATAGCAAACTAAACTACAAATCATAGTTTGATTTTTAAACCAATCTAAGTATTTCAAATGATTATAAACCTACATTAATTATATTCCAAGGAAGGTGAATCCCGTCTAGGAGAGAAGAGAGATTCACAGTTGGTTTAATCTTTATAAACATAGTGGAGGAGAATGACTCTGCCTTAGGATAGCACATTTAGGAAGTAGCTGCCTTTTTGTAGAACCACATTGGCTGCATATGGCTTGGCATGATTAATAGTTTTCTGAGAGACTGCAGGCCCTGCCTATCTTTCAACTTCTTGACACTACACTAGGCTTTCACCTTGTGAAGATGCAGAGTGGCTGCAAGAAGGGTAGGAAAGCTGGGATAAATACTTACCATGTGCAGCATGCACTTATTTAACTTAAAACAAGGACCAATTGTAGACAAGGAATGATACAGCAAGACAGAGTTCTCTCAAAAGGGAAAAGTCAAAGGGAGGGCTAGGAAAAAAAAGAGAGACGTCTCCAGTCTCTCCACAAGCTGCTTAATGAATGGTAAAGCAAAGGAAACTTTCCCACTTTTCAGAACGTTAACTAGTCAGCCAGAATGCAAAGTATGGCCAGTGCTCAGAGACCAAGCATGCTGAAAGAAATATCCCCATTTCAAAGTCAAATATTTGAAATCACTGGTGAAATGAAACAAAATCTGTGGCAATGCTCTAAGATAGTTGAAGCATAGATTATATTGATCTTTTCAAAACCCTTGAGCATCCATATAGAGGAACAAACTTCACCTTTTCTGAGGATAAATGCTATGGTTTTTGATATTTAGCTTTCTTTGACACAATGAATGAATGGAAATTTCAACAAAAATCACAAGATATTTTAAAAAGTACATAACATAAAAATAGAATATAAGAAAGTCATTTTATGTTTTAACCACAGACTATGTACACTGAAAGCAAATGAAGACAGGTTTAAACAAATAACCTAAATATCAAAGGCAGACAAAGGAAAAATAGATAATGCAAAAATGAATGGAGTGTTTTAACATCTACATGATAGTATCAAATGCTCTAATACATTTGTAAGTCGAGTCTCAGAAATGAATACAAAAAAAGGAAAAGGGGAGATTTTTTGAAGAGATTTTTTTGAGAATTAATCAGCTATATTAATTCATTGTTCCAAAGTAAATACACACATGGACACAGATAAGCTGAAATTCATCACAAGGAAGGAGTAAAAAATAAGACTGTGTATGATCTCCACACTATTTACTGATTCCAAACTTTAAATTCCAGTTACCTTTCTCAAGCCATTTACTTTGCTTCTCATCCATTTCCTTCAGTTGCTAGGTGACATAAAGCAAGGAACATAGATGATGTTTTATCACTATGACAGAAACAAAGATGGCTAGGAAGGCAAATTGCTTTCATGATGAGACCAAAAACTCCAAATATGTGTCAGATAAGTTGGAAAATTCTGTGCTACACTTTTTGTTTTTCTGATATCAATTGTGAAGAAAATACTTTTTAAATCTGTCAATGTGTCTTTTGTATTTAAAGCATTCTAAGGTATATTCAACAAAAATATATGAAAAAATGTTTTATTGCTCTTATTTAAGAATTTTTTTAATACCAGGGATCAAACTCACAACCTTGCACTTGCCAGGCAAGTGCTTATGCTACTGAGCTAAATCCCCAGCCCTTAAGAACATTTTTACAAAAGGTTTTAAAACAGCTTTTTTTTTTTTTTGAGACAGGTACACTTTATTACAAGTCAGCTCCCACCTGAGACCACAGACCACACACCACACCCATCTGTCTTTTTCAGAGTGGCCCCAGGACCCAGATTTTGGTTTTTAATGGACAGAAAAGCCTAACTATTGCACATATTAAAGGACTAATGAGATATTTTGGTACATATGCTGTATACATTGTATAATGTTTAATCAGGTTGAACATATCTCTGTAATCATTTATCCTTTTTGCATGATAAAAATTTTCAAAATCTTTTCTTCTAGCTTTCAGAACTGTGCAGTACATTGTTATCTGCTGCCACCCAACTGCACCCCTAGCATTCAGTAATGACTACTCTATGATCAACATCTGAGATACAGTTTTAGCTTCTAGGTATGAATGAGATCAGGTGGTGCTTGTCTTTATGTGTTAGGTTAAGTTAAACTTAGTTAAATAAATCTTAAGTAAAGTTTAAGTTAAATAAAACTTATCATAGTGACTTTTCAGTTCCACTGATGTTCACACAAATGACATGTTTCATTCTTGTTTTATACCAGAACAGTTTCCAATTATTTACATGTACTACATGTTTTATTCATTCATCAGCTGTTAGGTACTTAATAGTTTGCATTTCTTGGCAATCATGAGTAATGCTAAAATGAACCTTGGACTGTACATGTCTCTTCAATATGATGATTTCATTTCCTTAGCACACTGTGTATACTCAGCATTTGGATTCCTGGGTCATATGAGTGTTCTGCATTTTCTGAAGATTCTCTATGCTGTTTCAAATAATGTCTGCACTAATTTATATTACTACCAAAAGTGTTTAAGTGTTCCCTTCCTCCATATTCTCATCAGCATGTATTATCTTTAGCCATTCATTCTTCAGTGAAGTAATAGGTCAGTGTGGTTTTGATTAGTATTTCCCTGATGACTACCAGGTACATACAACCTGCTGCAGATCTGTTCCAATGGGACCCGGCTACTGCCCAAGTTGGTGGAAGACTACAGACTGTTGTCATCCACAGGATGCTAGTTCTACTGTCACATGGGATGTATTAGTTGTGGGATCAAAGAAGCTCCTTTTCAGACTTCAAAATAAAGCCAAAAAAGCAAGGCCATGTGTGCCTGAATAGGTGGGTAGTGAGTAAAGCATTGGGGGAGATAGGATACAGGCATTCAGAGATGCCAGGAACACAGAATGTCTGCCAAGGAAATCTTCAAGTTGTATATGGAGCTAGGTCAAGAGAGATCATGAAGGCTACAACCATCATGATCTTAGGGGTGGGTCTTCCAAGTCCTTTGGAATTTACATTTTATCACCATCTACATGGATTCTGAATACACAGTAAATAATTTAGTGTTTGTTGTTCTGGGTTTCAGTCTTACTTTGGTATCATTTCTTTCTATTCCCTTTTTCTCCCTTTTAAAATAGAAATGTTTACCCTATGCTATTATATATTGGAAATAATTCATTTCTTTTCTTTTTTACAGCATCTTTGATTGATTGATTGATTGATTGTGTCAACCTGAAACATTTAGAAGCTTATCTAAATAGGCTTAGCAATTCTATACCCTAGGGTGTAGGAGAGGCACCCTAGGGTGGCTCATCTCCTGGATGGTATGAAAGAGGAGGAAGGATGGATGATGTTCTGTTCTTCAGAGGAGCTCCAGTCTTTGTCTTTGACTTGGACATACTCTCCTGACTTCTAGTGTGGGCTCTTTGGTTCTGCCTTGGATCCATCAGATTTCCATCAGTCTCCTGATGCAGACTCAGATGGGACACAGCAGTGAACTATGTACCTTGGATTGAATCCTTCAGCTTCTGGCTTGCAGACACCCTCTTCATGCTTCCTCATTTGACTCTGTGATTGACCATTGTAAGCCAATCTTGTAATTTCTTATACATTTGTATATAGTGTGTTATATCTATTTTCTCTAGTAAAACCCTGACTAATACAGTGTCACAATTAGAAATTCACCATTAGTCTCAGAAAAGACATTGGACTTGGATTTTTGAGCAGTACTAGAACAGATAAGACTTTGATGACTTCTTTTTGGGAGTCAGGGAAAAATATGGTTTAGATCTAAAACATCTCCCAAAAGTTCCATGTGTTCAGCGGTATGCCTTTAGAAGGTGATTGGATCATGAGGGACACTATACTCATTAATGGATTAATCGATTGATGAATTCTTAGCTAACTGCTATTAGAAGGTGTTGGCTGGGATGAAGAAGTTGGTCACTTAAAGTGTGACTTGGAGATTGTATTCTTGTCCCTGGCTCCTCCCTTGTCTTGCTTCTGGTTGTGATGGAGTAAACATTTTTCTTGTATCATTCCCATCTGACATTTATGGTTGCCCCTTAGAGTCAACAGACTATGGACTAAGCCTTATGAATCTGTGAGCCAAAATAAAGCCCTTCTCCAGTAATTTGTGGATTTCAAGTATTTTACCCCAGTGATGGGAAAATGATTACTACAAGAACTATTAGTAAATAAAGTTCAGTTGTTTTAAGATACTTCACATGAGTTTGTATTCACATAATTAGCTTTTAACATGAAAGCTATAGATATCTTGTTTCCTTAATTAATACATGACCCATATTTGACATATCTACTATTAGGAATTTGCAAGTTACTTTTAAAAACTTGTCGCTTTTTATTGTTAAAACAATGATTGAAAATAAATAAAAAATATTACAAATAGAAGTGAATGTAATAATCACCTGGCTTAAATCTTGCATAAGATTGTTGTTTCTAGAGCAAATTGCTTTTAACAATGAGTTAGAGGAATTAGGGTCCCTATCATTCTTTTCAGCTACCTGTTGTGAATATTTTTTCCTCTGTATTTGGAAGAATTTTATCTGGTGGAAGACATATGTGAGTCTTCTCTCCAAGACAGGCCTAAAACAAAATACATTATTAACAGCAACTTTTCTTTTTGTATTCTCTTAATAACTCATTAAGAAATTAGATTTAAATCTGGCTTTTTAAAGTCATAATCACATGCCTGTTCAAATTGTGCCTTTTAACAACTGCTGAGAGGAGGCAATGAGAATACAGTTCTGAAGGATATTTTCAGAATATAAATCAACACATACTACTTAGAAGCTCTAAATACATTCTAATCTTTCATTAAATAAAAGTAATTTATTCTCATTTAAAGCAGCCTAACTATTGTATTCCTCACCAGTTGCATTTTTGTTCATTCATTTAAATTTAAGGGAATTTCTCATGCTGTAAAAATTGTATAGACATTTCCTAAATGTTGATAAACAAATGCAACCAAAAATACAATAAAATTATGAAAAGAATTATTGGTCCCTGTTTTGGTTACCTTTCTCTCGTTGTTGAGACAAAATACCTGACACTCAAAATTAAGGAAGGGAAGGTTTGTTTCTTAAAATTTTGGAGGTTTCTGTCCATTCTCAGTTGGCTCAAGTGGCAGGGTCGCATGGTAGGGCTGCTGTTCACAGGTGCTGCAGATAGCAAGTGCAAACAGCAAAAGAGAGAGAGACAGCCTTCTTCCCACCATTACACTGTATGCTGGCTTCACCCCTGGGTGGATGTAGCTCTCATACCACCAATCCAAGCACTAGGCAACCAAGCAACCACAAACACTAGATTTGGCCAGTCCATGATTGCATGAGGCTTGTGGTGGTTAGGGGCATCTGAACAAAAACCATAACAGTCCCCTTACCCCTTCAATTCCCATGCCCACAGGAAATTATTATTGATTTTTCACCAAAGTCAGTTGTGTCTGTTGTTGATACTCAATTACATATTGAAATTCTATATTAGTCTTCAATTTGGATTCTTTTATTCAGTATGATCTTTATTTGAGACAGGTTCTCACTATGTAGCCCAGGTCGGCCTGGAATTCACAGTGATCCTTCTGCCTCAGCCTTTCAATTCCTGGGATTATGGGAATGCATCCCCATCCTGGCTAATATGCTGTGTTGTTGTCCATCAAAGGCAGAGAAAATATCTCAGTGGTAGAGCATTAGCTTAAGGCGTGTAAGCCTTTGCGTTTGATCCCCAATAGCAAGAGGAAACATCCAATATTTTCATCCCTTAATAATCACTTAAAATAGTATTCCATTGTAAGACTATACCATGGTTCACTTGTTCATTCATATACCTAGAAAAGTAGACTGATTCAGTTTTTTGTTGCACAATTTAGTTACCCAAATTTCCAGTGTTTAGTTAATGCTTCTAAGTTAGGATATCCTTTTGTGTATGTGCATCTTCCATTTCTTCAGAGTAAATACTGAGAATTGGAATTGCTATGTCATGGAGTAGCTACATATTTAATTTTAAAAGAAATTAAACTTTGTTCCTAGATATTTAAGCCATTTTGTATACCTAGAGAAGTTTGAAATTTATAGTACTTGCTTACTCATATCATTTTTTGGTGTTTTTACTCAGTTTTGATTTAGTCACCTCAGTTTTTCTGACACCAAGGAGATTTCACCATATCTGTTGGGTATTCATATATCTTCCTTTAAACATTTTCATTTTCTCTCTTCCTTATTCAATTCTATTTAGCAATTTTAAAAATTATTCACTAGTAAAAGTATAGTATGCAATTTTGGAAAAGATATGTGTACAAAAGAAAGATACATGTACCAAATTATTTTCTTTCTTTGTGAACTTTTCATTAATTAATATAGTTTTTGATGAGCTAAAGTGTTTAATTTTGATGAAGTACAAATTATCAACTACTTTTCACATTATATACAGTGTCATCACCAAGGTATCGTTGCCTAATCTAAGGTGTCAAAGAAATTCTTTTCTTTTTTTAAAGAGAAAAAATGAAAAATAATAATAAAAGCAAAGATATAGAATTAAAAAACAAGGTAATAAGAAATTTACAATGGGTAATAGATTGTGTATTGTTATCTTCAAAGTAGTTGCTCAGGTTACAAGACATACACATGCATAATTGATCAAACCTTATAAGCACAAACTTCTTTCTTCAATGAACTAAGAGAAATAAGTAGTATAATTTTCTTAGCTGCCTTTTTGTATTTCTTTCCTTTTTCTTTTTCCTTTCTTTATCTTTTTCAAAGATATTCTAACTTTTTTTTTAGCTAAATAGTATTAGTTTTACTTTTTTGTGTTATTCATCCCTTATGGAATAATTATTGTGTATGCTAGGATGTGGAGGTGGAAGTTCTCTGTTTTTCAAGTTAATTCTTTTATTCACATCCATTGAAAATATATTTTATTTTTCTTCATTGAACTATAGATATTTATATAGAACATGTCAATGTTGTTTCTGGACAGTCCTATTAATATTTTATATATTCTTTGCCAGTATTCTGATAAGTATAATTTTTTAAAAGATATTGAACTCTGCTAAGGTCAATAATAAAAACTGTTCTATCTCTACGGAGGTGTGATTGATTTGTTGGTTGATTCATATATGGTACTGGGAATCGAACCCAGGACCCCATGCATGTTAGGCAAGCACTCATCCACTGAGCTACATGCCCAACCTCCTTACAAACTGTTCTAAAAGGATTATTTTTTCCTACTCTAGGTCCTTTGCCCTTTCCATATGTATGTTAGAATCAGTTAACAAATACCTATAAGCAAAATGACTATTAGAATTTGATTAAAATTGCAGTGCTTGTAAAAGTTAATTGGGTCAAAAATTTTAATTTGTTTTTCAGTTTTAACTGCAAATATCCTACATACCATTTTCTAAATTTAGTTATTTTGTTCAACTGAGAAAGCAACAGTGTTGGAAGACTTCTGGTGTGAGGAAGTTAGGGACAGAACTAACAGAACAAATCCTTTAACAAACAAATTACTTAATTAAAACCAATATTGAATATATGAGAGTCATGTGCACTCAGTGAAGAATCAATATTATAAGCACACATTACTTCTAAAGGAAAATGTTTTTAGGGAACTAGATAGGTAGAATTAGTTGTCCCCAGAAGCCATGACTACTTTGACATACCTAGTTCTATGAAAACAATTTTCACATTAGACAAAATTTGGTGTAATGCAGTAAAGCTTTTATGAGGACTTTCTGGAAGAATCAAGGGGTTATTTTCTTTTTAAAATTGATTTTATAAATCATAAAGGCCCTGTAATTGAATAACTGTAGTCTAAGTGGTCCTGATTTCGATCAAATGAGGACTAGCCCATGAAGCCTGCCTCTTCCTGGCAGCTGCTTTGCAGTCTCCTCATTTATTGTCATGGGTGCAAATGAGAATATTTTTTATTGCAGATGGAGAAGCTGCAAATGGAATCTCAGAATCCTGAAAATCTCTCCTGCTTTCTGTGCATGCACGTTGACAAACTGCCACAATTAACTACAGCATTAAACAGATTATCCATATACATTTTTACTGCTGAATTTGACAACTTTCCCAAGAAATGTTCCTAATATTTGAAAATTTAAGTGTACTATAAACACAAATTTTTGATTGCTACAGTAAAGCAGTATTACCATCTAATTTAACTTCTGTCTGAAAATTCATAGAGGATGATAATGCTAGAAAATGATGTTAGATTTCATCGGAGAGGATTTTTTTTTAAAGCCTTATTCTCAAAAGCCTTGAAAACTTTCACAAGTTTTGAGAGTTCTGATAATGATAGAAATTCTGTGATATACTTTATCTGTCTTGTAAATTAACTGCAGGAAAACCCTCTCAAACACATCTCATGCAAATAGTGTCATATCTCATCTGAATTACTTAAAAAATGATTTATGAGTTTTGCTTTATGATAGTCAACAAATGCCACTTATCCTCCAATTGTATAGACACTACTAAAAAGAGACACAAAATAGTAGTAAATCTCAAATGAAACAAAATAGTGGCCATGAGACCAAGAAAATAGACAGTTTGAAAGAAACAAAGAAAGTAAGAGGTTGAGTTTCTAATAGAAGATGGATGTACCGAGTCTCTGTGAGTTGAGGGGCTCAGAGTCAGAGAGAGATATAGATAGGTCAGCGAAATTGGTGTTTAGGCAAAATAGGCAACTACTGCAAAGGTTCTTTGCTTCCAATACATTTAATCTTTTTTCAAGTACAAAAAGAAGGTCCATGGGTACAGAGTCTAGCAATTGTAGAGGACATCTTTGTCACCACTGGGGGTGCCAGGAGACTCCCCAAAGAGCAAGTGATACCCTCAACTCATCCACCCACAGAGTAGGTATAGGTTCACTGACTGCTGTGACATAGTGGCATAAGGAGGTTTATTAAGCAGAATCTACAAAGTACACACTCAGAAAGAATAGGGTGCCAGTTTTCAAGAGACAGGGATATTTTTCTCTGGAGCTGGCTACCTTTACGTAGTCTTGTCGTGGTCTAGGATGTCTATTGCTACGGACTGTCAGGTTGCTTCTTTGGTGGACAATATTAGAAAGTAAACCTTGACATCAGGAAGCAAGATATGCTGCCTGCTAATATTTTCGTTCCTTGAAGATGGAAGTCTGCAGGAGGAAGAGCAATTTACAGGAGAAAAGCACAGGCCCAGAGCGAAAATTAAGAGCCTTTTGTTTCTCTAAAAACCTCTAGAAAAATGAGCCATAGGATAGAGTTTTCTGGAAGGGAAAAACATTTAAGCAACTTTATGTCTTGAAGCTGCAATTTTTCCTAAATGTACACTTTAAAATTACCAATGTCTGGCTCTACTTTTGCATATTTCTATTTATTTCTACCCTATTTCAGTTTTACCTTATGGCATATCAGAGATAGGCCAGGGGCAAAGACACCTGGGGTTTGCTGGTTAAACTAATGCATTTGAGTTTTATTCTGAGTGCTATATAAAATCATTTTTAAATAGAAGCTAAGCTAAATGGATAAAGAATAATGAACTTGAGGAATTATGAAATTTAAACATAATGATAATTTCAAACAGGACAGACAAGATGTCATACCAAAATGATAATATTGAAGAATTTCTTGAAGTGTCAAGAAATTGGCTATTTTGTGCTCTGAACAAAGAATCTGGGTTATCTAATTATGTATCAGATTTAGAAAAAAAGTACAAAGAAAAACAATGTTAACCTAATGGAAAAAAATCACGAAGGAAAATATGAAAGAGAAATATAGGTGTCTTCATTATCTGTTTTTCCTTTATAATGTGACATACCCAGAATGGCAACTGCATTTATCAGCTGCCTTTACCAGTGAATGTGGACATACGATGGAATAATTATTAATAAAATGTAAGTGGAAATGTTTAGTAGAAATTTCTAGATGTCTTCTTTTTTTTTTTACAAAAGAAAAAAAAAAGGAAACAGAAAACAAAAAAATTTCCCCCCCCAAAAAAAACCCACACTACCTTCTTTATTCTTTTCTTCTTCTTACTTCTGCTTCCCTACTTCTTTGAAACATACCAATAAAAGAACCATGCCAGGGAACATGGGCAGGGAGTTAAAAATATCCTGGTCTTTGTACATATAAAACCTGGAAAATTTACAGAGGATTTGTCTCTGAACCTACACTTAGTGAAAGTGAAATAAACAATTATATTTTATTTCAGAACATCTGAAGAGAGTAAAGCAATGTCAGAGATATATATATTACTATTTTACAGAAAAAAAGTCTCCAAATTTTATATCAATTGATCATATTTTCAAGTTTCCCCTACTCAAAGAAGAGACTATGATGATACAGGTCTTTTTAGATTTAAGTACTGTGATGAACACTCAATTTACTATATTTTCATCTTGACACAAAATTCAAGCCAAATTCTTTAGCATTCAAAATAATCACCCTCATCATTGGCTTTCTTTATGTGGATTATTACACTTGAATCTTGAATCACAAAGATTAGCTAAAGCTTAAATTCACTGCGCTATTGACACCCAATCTGTATTTCTGGTTTTATTACTCTTACTCAATTCATCAGAAAATGGACGGAAAAAGAAATCACGCAAGTAGCAAATGATTCCGAGTAACAGCCTGTCTGGATGATTGCAGGCAGAAACGCGTTAAAAGTTAACATCATGCTCACTGTCGCCCCCAATATTTTGTCTCCCAAGTCCCTTCTTTTTGTCTCTCCTCTCCTTCCTTCTCAGATGCCACCCCATTTTGCATTATTCTCCTCTCCAACTTTTCTTAGTCTCTTTTTTTATTTCCAAAAAAGAGAAGATATTCTAAGATTAGAAACTGCTGATTAGTGAGTGCTGCCTATGATGCTTTCTTTGAATCAGTAGTGTAACACACTAGCATCCAGCTTTATTCTTCTTCTATTGTTTTCTCTCTCAGAAATGATATGCTGCATGATTACTGCTGTAAACTACCAAGGGGTGGAGATTAGAAAAAAGATAGGATTCCAACACTCAAAGCTGTCACAACATTTTCTTAATATTTTCATTACTGTCCTCCTTCATATGTAATTTGGAACAAAACTACGTTAGTTTGCAGCTAGTTGTTTAATAAAACCTGTCCCTTGTATCCAGATGTGCCTTCCCTCCTTAACTTCAGGAGAATGCTTCATTTTCTGAGCCATAATGCTTATTCTTTGTAATGTTTTTCTTGTAGCTTTTTAAACTTTATGGTCTAATGTTTATTCTACATTTTGAATTTTAATAAATTTAACCTCTTTTAGTAACACATACGTGTTCTCTAATCTTCCTACACAGGCTAAAATAAATCTGTTTTAAAGAGGAGCAAAACCGCCTAAATCCCAAAACTCTTCTCCTCAGCAGCTGTTCTAAAAAGATAAAATACATTAAAACATATGTTAGAAATCTTGCAAGAATTGCATTACCTAAATCATTAACATTACATGTGAAAAAGTGAACAATTGATCACTGGGGAAAATGACAAATTATTAATGTCATGAACTAGGACTTGAACACAGACTTTGTGGCTCACTGTTACTGCTCACCATGACATGATTCTTGCCCTGATGTTCTGTTCAGTGACAGGGTCATTTACCCCACTGAATTCTCAAATGGTTATTATTTAGCTGAGAGGCTTTTTCAAAATATGGTACAAGCTCAACCTGGTATGCCTTCTTTTACAAAGACTAGAAAATTAAAAACTGCTTGTTCTTAGTGTGTAACAATGTTTCCACCTACAATTTATTTATAGGAATCAAACGTCCCCACACATCTGGTTTTAGGGTTGAGTTACTTATGAAAAAAGGCAGCTGTTCAAGAGATAGATTTTTCTAGTTGAGATCTTGCAGTAAACTGAAGCTGTCAAGTGTGATGGTAACTTTCTGCCCCTGTCAGCACAACTACCCTATTGCTGGAACTCAGTCCTTTGGTATGGTCTTCATGATGTTCATGCTCCCTGATTTTAATGAAAAAATCTAGTTTCCTGGTGTGCAAAATTAACTAATATTTTTCCAGGAGTTATTACATGGACATCTGTTAGGACACGCTTCTGAAGTCCTTTTGACAGATTTGTAGGTAGGACACATCCCTTTAGACACCTTGGGATTATCTGTTACATGCATTGAGATTTGCATGACAAGTTTTGTATCAAGATTGGCTGTTAGCTGTAAAGTTTCAAATGTTAGACCTAGAAAAATCAAGATTTCTAATGTGGCTTAATTGTATGCCAGTGAAGGAAGGATCTAGTTATCCTTGTAAAGTGGATACAGGTAGTTTATGCCATGCTATGGCAAAGATTACAGAAAGTGACATTTGTAAACATTAAAAAAGTGACTATTTAAATGTATGACTTTACTTCTGTAACTAAAGTGGCAGCTGCTGCAGGAGAAAAAATATATATGGTGAAATATCTACTTTTCAGTGAGAGAAAGTAAAAAATTGTTAGAGTGTAGAACAGGTTGAAGGACTTGAGGAAGAAAACAATAGGCTTACAATTAACTGGCTCTATGTCAGGAATCAAGTAATTTTTACAACTTTTTTAAAAGAATCATCATTAGAAGCCCCATAGTATCTAAAAGTAGCAGTATGATTTTATTGGTTCTCAAATGTTATCTGCTATATAGAGATTAAAGCATGGGAAAGCATATGACCTTTCAAGTTGGAAAGGTTTCTGTTTTGAACTCCAGAATTTCCATGAGTATCTCAGAGGATAGAACAGACTTTCTCCCCTTTCATATGAGTGTGGTCCTATTTCTTTGTAGAGATTTACTTCCTGTTTCACCAGAGGTCATCACTTCCCAAAGAATTATCAATTCCAAGATTTTGCTAATTTTTGTTAGTGAGTCTGGGAAATACATATGAGAAGTCTTGTGATTCCAGGTGAGGAGGAGGTGAACATAAGTTTTGTAGGGTTTTTAATCAAATGAACTTATCAATCATTCTGGGCTCACTGTGAAAAGTTAAACACATGGGAGCAGTGATATTTGTTGATTGTTAAATAGAATTCTGGATTCTGCATTGGTTTACAAACAATGAGGTGAAAAGACACATCCATTGTTTAAAGAAAATATATGTTAAAGAGCCCAATATATTTGGCAGCTAGGAGTGGCACAGTGGAGTCATCAAAAATTTCTTTTATAACAACACAATTTGTAATAGCTAAATCTTGGAAACAACCAAGATGCCCATCAGCCGCAGAGTGGATGAAAAAGATGTGGTATTTCTATACAATGGAATATTACTCAGCTATTAAAAAGGATGATCTTGAGGCCTTCATAGGTAAATGGAGGCAACTTGATACTATCCTCATAAGTGAAATAAATAAGAATCATATTTATAAATATCACATTATGTCTCTAGTATAAAAAGTAATAAGAAAGGTAGGAGTAATAAAACCCCAAATGTGTAATTGCTACTGTAAAAAAGAGAGGAAAAGAAAGTGCACTAAAGGATATAACTGCATGCATGTTTAAGTGTGTAAGATAGATAACCATATTAGTAAGTTTTTGTTGGATCATTGAACAGAACTGTTTGAGGTCTCACTCTCTGAATGTCTACTATGTAAGTTTTAATTTTGTAAACTTGAACAACTATTTCTAAGTTAACAACGTGTAATTTATCAACTAGTGATTTCTTACTGTTTTTTTTTGAAATTCTGTATTATTTCTACCTTTTTTTTTCTCTTTAAATAAAATTTTTAAAAAATCTTTTCCGGGAGAGTTTCAAAGACTTCTTTCTCCCAGGAGTTGAGAACAGATGATGGAGGGGACCTGACCCGCGTTGCACTGATGAGGCACACCTCCCAAGAATAAACACTTTGTGTATCTAAGGGCAAAAAGGAACATTCGATTGTAATGGAAAAAGGAAGCTAAAGTAACTGTGCTATCATCTTGTGACAGTATACAGAAACAAGACTACAGAAATGTAGTAGCTCCTTATTTATCGAAGCTCTCTGAAAAGAATTTCAAACAATAGAGAAAGGGAGAAGAATGTGGCACAATATGTAATAATATAAACATGTAATTAGCTTTATACCAAAGTGCTGCACATTCTCTACATAGTGTCTATACTCCATAGTTTTACATTATACTTGGGACCATACTTTACAGGATATCAAGGCAAAATACTGTGGTCGGCTGAGGGCAGGGAAGGGGTGCTCTTCAGATGAATGAAGCCACTGAGAGAAGCTGGGTCTTGCCTTTTACAAGGAGAATGAGATTCTACTGTTTTATAAAGTTTGACTGTAACACTAGGTGGCTTTGTTACCCTGCTGGGTACAGATGGCAGTCTGTGTGTCCCCTTGGAGGGGCAAGTCTGGGTGCTGTAGCGTGTGGTTTAGGGGCTCACATCTGTGACCTGTTTCTGGTGCACCACTCTGCACCACAAATGCTGGGAAGGTCTGTACTTCCCTGAGAACTTTGTAGCTGTGGTTTGCCGTCAGTCAAAGACCTGCGTTGTTGGGAACCCAGTTAAGAGGCAAATGGCTGTGTGTGGGGCCATTCCTTCTGCTAGTAGATACAACCTGGCTTGTGAAGCTGTTAGGTGAAGGGCTAGAATGGCCCTGAGCCCCTGAATCATAGGAGAAGTGGTGTGTTCCTGCAGTCAGAAACTGTTCAGTCTCCATATTCCTGTGAAAATCTGCAATTGCCTGTAGATATAAAAAAAAATTAATAAAATTAATTACAGGAACTCAGATGACTGGATCCTTTGAACATACTGTTCTCACGCTTTCCTAGTCAGTGGGTGGCATTAAAAATGGATTCCTTATGCTGCTGTTCTCTTCATTTACATTGGAATTGCATTTCCCTGATGTTTGTTTGCTTAAATAACATCTTTCCAAGTATCAGTGCAGATAACGAATTTAACAAAGCATACTTTAACCAGCACTGTAATTATAACAAATGTTTATTACTTTGGAAAACTGCTTATTTTCATAATCAAAAAATCTTCACTTTTTAAACCATGCTTTTAAAAATAAACTGTTGGCTGGCTTATTTACACAATTAATTATATTATGGAGAAAATTCAAAACATACCTTGTTACTCTAGTCTATATGCAAGATAATTATATTTAAATATAGCTACATAGTATAAAGGTAATTTTATAAACATTGGACATGGTTTCAAGGATATGTAAAATCTAAGGCATATGTAAAATCATGTGTATTTTACAAAGTAAACACAATGAAATCCAAGTAATTTCTGTCCAAAACCCAGGGCATAAAAACAAAGTGTTATATTACTTTAATAAAAGTTTTATGTTCTTATGAAAACTTTCTTGTTTCTCACAATTTTAAAACACATCAAAAACTAGTGTACTTGTAATGAGGTGAAGTTATTTATTTTTCTGAAAATGATAGAAAGTTATTTTAAATAAAAATTATTTTTGAATTCAGTATTTAGATGTGCAATAACTATATCTAATTTTACTAAATACATCATTGTGTGGAGAATGAAATTGACTTCACTTTGGAGTAGAATATTAAATGTTAGTAAACTTTTGCATTATAATTTTGACTGAATTTTAGGCTTTTCTAGAAATATGCAGAAATCATAACCTAGCAAGATGTACCATTGTCTGATTCTTGTTTGGAAATTTCTTCAATTTGTATTCTCAAAGTTATCTTATTATATTCTCCAGAAACAAAACCTCCCTTTCTCTCTCTCCTTTCCCTTTTCTTTGTTTGTTTCTTCTCTCTCTCTCTCTCTCTCTCTCTCTCTCTCTCTCTCTCTCTCCTTTTAACATTTAGCAGTCATGGTATTAATGTTTTCAGTACATTTAGACAAGTTGGCAGTGCTGAGAGTTCACACACATATTTGTTTAAAATGTACTACAGACAGCTGACTTATGTGATGAACAGTAGTTATCAAGAACACTCTGATATTATTTACTTATAAAGAATTAGTTATTGCTATAATAAAATACAATTTGACATTTATACTGCACTGAAAAATGCAAATAGTCATCAAGTTTCAGATGAACTTCCTCTATGATTTCATAGGGACTGTAACAAAACAGGTTTTTGATAAAGTGCCAACAAGAAGTTTATGAGAGCTATCTGCAAATTATGATGTCTTCTTTCATACTTACGAACACCAAAGGAACAAAGTAAACTATTGATCAATGTGCTTACTTTTTGAATCTTAATGTAGATTCTTTTCTGAAATAAACACATTGTTATTCTTTAATCATAACACATTTCAATAATCCAGACAATCTTCATTTATTGTCTCCATATCAACAGACTATTTTTCCTTGTTATATATTGCAGTAAATTTTTATGAATAACTTCATGGTATCTGTCTCATTACTCCTAGTAGACTCTGAAAATAAAGCAAAATGGGAAAAGATACTAGCCTTAAATGGCAAATGTTATTTACAAAAAAGATGGATATATATATATATATATATATATATATATATAGCAGTTAAGGAAATAAAATGAACATTATATATGAAAATTTAGCAGTCCCTATGTGAAATATTTCAATAATATGCAGATCAAAAGGATTCACAGTGGCTTGCTTGTTATATTTTGAAATGTCTTAATATACATAAAATATTATGTAATATAAAGTTGCTTATGTGTAATTTAAGTATAAATATATTAAACCTAAATTGAAATTAAAATGATTATATATGATATGTATAAATTTTAAAATGGAAGAATATGAGCTAAAGAAAACAAGTAGAAAACAAGGTTGGCCTAACAACAGTATAGAAAAAAGAGAGATATTTATTAGTTTTGTCATGTCAAAATAAATGCTATTTATGTCATTTTTGCTTTCAATAAATAGAGTCATTCAAGCATCATAATTACCAGCATAAATTTAGAGACAGAATGTTTACCATGTTTATGTAAAACCTTGGAAATAAAAAGACTTTAGAAGTAATAGCATCAAAATACACCATAAGTTTCTCTTGTTTGTTTCTTTTTTTAGTTTTGGGGAACTGATTAGGGTGAACACATAATTTATAACCTGTGTTTTATAAAAATGAAAGCAAAGTATGTAGTAAGTAAACCAATAGTTTTATGAATCTTTTTCAAAGAGTATCAAGGAGTTGGAATATTACATATCATGTGTTTATAAGACTTTTACAAAAGTACTTCTGAAAAGTTTGAGACTGCTCTGATTATAGCATATTATTAATGGAAAAAAGACGTGTCCTTCCTAAAACCTGATTGCAGTGAGAGAATCATGGCTCAATCAACTAAGTCAATCTGAGAAAGACTTTTTCAGCCTCACAGTTATTTAAATCACATAGACAATGACAATGGTTTTTTTTCTTCTTTATTTTGATACTCAGGATTGAACCGGGGCTTTGCACTAAGCTACATCGTCAGTCTTTTAAAAAAATTATTAGTTTATTTTCTTAAATTTGAGATGGAGTCCATGTCACTAAGTTGCTCAGTCTGGGCTAGAACTTGTGATACTCCTGCCTCAGCCTCCTAGAGTGCTGAGATTACATTGTGTACCACAATGCCCAGGTTTATTCATATTTTATAAAACTAAAAATATGCTTTACAAATAAGGTACTTAAATAGGGCAAACAATTTTTTCTGTTTACAATTAATTTCTTTCAGAGGTAGTATTACTGCCACCTGTTACCATCTGGTAAATGTCTAATGTTACATATATTTAGTTCTTAAATTTAAAACAAATAAGGAAACAGAAAGGAATAGGTAAATGGTGAATGTACAGATGAAGAATCTAAATTATTTCATGAGAAGAAAAATATGATGCTTTTGCTTAATTCCAAAAAAAAATCTTTCTCTATGTGACAACATAGAATGCTGTATTTACAATAAATGATATAAACCACCTCATAGAAGGACAATACTGTACTAGTCAATGTATCTAAGGTTGTCAAACTTACACAAATGAGACAGAGTAGCAGTTGTCAGCATCGATGGGAGGGAGAAATGGAGAGCTGCTGATCAGTGATATAAAGATTCAAGATGAATAAGTTCTAGGGATCTTCAGTATATCATGGTGCCTACAGGTAACAATACTGCACTAGGCACTTTAATTAAGAGAGATTGTGTGCCAGGATACCCGTTAATTTCCAACCACTAAACAGCATCAAAATATTTTTAAGTAACGTAGAAATAACTGTGTTACTTTAAATGCGTCTAGCTATACTCACCTCCAAAATCTCCCTCTTTATATTTTACCTACAGTATGAGAAAAATCATTTGCCTTTTTACAAAAATACACCCCCCTCCTTTTTTTCCTTGCTGGCCTCTTTCCTATTGTTTGTGAGTTTTTAGGATCAACTCAAGAGACAACTTTTCTGGGGAATGTTTTTAGACAGCTATAAAGACAGTCAAAGGGTTTTGTTTGGTTTTGGTTTTTTGTTTTTTGAGACAGAAGCTCATTATGCAATTCAGGCTGGCCTTGAACTCCCAGCAGTCCTCCTGCATTGGCTTCTCAGCTAAAGGATTTCGCTTTGCTATTCTTTGCTATTTTGTTTTGCTATTCTTCATAAATTTTCCTGTATGCATGTTCTACCTGAACATCAAAATACAGAGACAGAGTCTTTGTCATCTTTATGCCAAATTATGTATTTAGCAAAGAGGTTGCCATCTTGTGATCATTTGATGCAATTTTATTGTTAAAAATTCTTTGGGAAAAATTATTAATGATAATGATTACTATTGTAAAAAATGAAAGAATTTAAGCTGTAGTATTTTCATTTTATAGTTATATAGCAGATTAATATTTTAAAAGTAAGAAAAAAGTAATTTATAAATGCGTTTCTTTCTTAACTTTGGCATATTCATTATGAAACATAATAGTTACAACATATGGAATTTGCCCTCATTAAAGGAATACAATTTAGTGGTGATTTACTTTGGCTTTTCCTATTTCTTCCTTAATTTCCATAGGTGGTGAATAGCATCCCTAGGTTGTTTTACTTAAATGTCACTTTCATCATATTTTATTCTGGCTTAATATTTTTAAATTTTTCATTTTCTGATTTGAGATATGAATCTAAAACATTTTAATCATGGGCTGATAATGTAGCTCAGTGATAGAGGGCTGACCTAGCAAGCTCAAGGCCTTGGCAATCCCAATACCAAACACACACCCACACTCACACCCACACCCACACACACACACACACCATGATCTCAATGTTAATCAATACAATTATCATCGTGTCCTCATCACTTTTCTGCAGTAACCCTATGCTTGTTCCAACCTTCATGCTGTATGCTCACCTTTTGCCACCCCTGAAGGTCAGCTGACAGCCTTTTTCTTTCAGAAATCTGTTATAAAGCACAGCCTAGACAGGTGCTTTGATTTTCTATAACACTTTGGGCATGCACACTATTTTGGGCATTTGTCATATAATGAATTATAGAAGTGGCTTTCTGACTTATTTTAAAATAAAACACATATACACTGAGGCATCTTTCTTTTTTGCTTGTTCTTAAATTCTTTAGTTGTGCTGAAGTCCACATTCATAGAAACATCCACTCCTGAAACAATATTTAAGAGAAATCCCAAATGAATGATTTGTGATTTATTTTATAAAGTCTCGATTCTTCCGAATTAATAAAAATGGATATCACTGGTTTAATAGCATGAGATCTTTAGAATATTAATTACCATTATGTCAAGCATCAACCCATCACCTAGCGCTTCACATGGAGTCTTTATTGCCTGCTCTGTGGCAATCGAGTTGGAAGCTGTAGCTATAGCTCCTTTGCGAGAAAGTAAACTTAGGCTTTGTCAAAGGTAAACACAAGAGAGTCCTTGCGCACAGTGGGCTGCATGTTGCTCTGCATAGATTTCAGCCGCACTTTGCCTGGAGTGAAGACGGGGCTGGTGGTTGCTGACAGGCCTTGAGCCACGCTACTCACCCCACTTGTACTTGCGCAACAGTGCCAGCCAGCTCGCCAACAATCCACAGATGTGAAATACCCAAAAATATATTCTACAAGTTTATTCTAAAACATATTTTTAATAAAATAAATCCCCTAAGATCACCCTCTGTATTTCTTTTAGAAATAATTTCAGTGAAAAAAGTCTTTATCTTATATTTTCAGCTATTATATCTATACCAACATATTTTCAAAATTTCTATCCACTCCTTTGTGGATATTGTTTAACTCAGTCATCATCGTTTCTCTGCTCGCTTTATTTCACTGTGCTGTATTTAACTGCAACTTTCTTAAAGACAGTTTATCTTTTTAAAAAGTATTTAATCACAACATGGATACATTTGGTTTCTTTGTAATTATGCCATTGAGGTTGATTTTTATGATTGTTCAATTTTGTAAACTTTAGAAAAATTTGGCTATTTTCTCAAATATTTTTTCTTCTACATTTGTTTTCATCCTTTGGAATTCTAAATACATGTAAGGTCAAACTCTAGATAATATTCTTTAAATCTAACAGTTAGCTGACCTGTTCATTGAGTTCTAATATTTTCTGCACTTTGACTCAGAAATATATAATAAACAACATTCAATTTCAATAATCTTTATTTTTCCTTGTCTAATTTACTTTAAAATATATCTGGTTTATCAAACCTACATAGATTTATATAAATTATTTTTAAAATCTAGAATTTCCAATTATTTAATTTGAATGTTGTGAGATTTTTGTGAAATAAATCATATCGTCACTATTATATCTTCTATATTTGCCCTTAACTGAAAATATATTTGTAAAATTTGTTCCAATGTACCTGATTACTAAGTCCCACAATTTGGTTACTTGTGTTTTTTAATTCAAACACTATTTTTTGATTAAATGCCACATTTTTTAAAGAATTTTGAGGGAATGAATGGTTTCGTATCAAACTTACATTCACAACATTGTATATGCAATATAAATAGCATAACATTACTCACATTTATTTATTTCTAAGAGAGTAAAAGCTTTATTTTCTATGGAGCATTTTTATTAAGCAAGTGAATTTTTTTTTTTTACTTCTAAATTCATGTTGAGTAAAAACCTCAACTATATTGTAATTGGATCCTGTGTCACTTTTCATTCATCTGGAAAAATATGTGTGAGATCTTATTAGGGGAGAAAATCATTTAAGCAGGGTATAACTTTTAGAAGTTTCAAAATACAAGTGAAATAGTCAAAGATTTTGTAAAAGAACTAAACAAAAGAAAATTAAACTTGATACAAGACTGGTTAACAGAAGCTGAAGAGTAGAGGATAAGGGTAAAAAACTGGAAAAGAAACATCATCTCCTGTTGTATTCATCAGGATTCTCCAGAAGGAAACACAATCAGTGACAGTTTATTTATACATAAAATATGGGTATTTATACACTGGAATGTGTAAAGTGCATGGCACAAGGGCAGGTTTAGAGAACCGGAGCATAAGAGAATAGTTCAAGTCTGGAGTCTGAAGACTGGAAACTTGGGCAGAAATGCTGTGTTGTATTCTGGAGGTTCAAGTTCCTTTCTTTGGGAGCTCTCATCTTTTCAGACCCTTCATTTCCACTTGCATGAAGAGTAATATGTTTTTCTTAAAGTCAAGTGATCGTATACATTAATTACATCCTCATACTGCTGCTAGTGCAATAATCAGACAAGCATTTTACAAAACAAGTAGGCACAGTCGTCCACACAAAATGAGGCATACAATTAACCAGGACACCTGGGAAGTCAAGGGCAGTTTTGCAGGGGAAATGACAATTTAGGAAGGCTATTAAAAGAATGGTTGAAATATGGAAGTAAAATTTAGAGCCAGACTTTTCATTTAAAAGAAATAGTAAGAATAAGAATAGAACAATTACTAAAATTGCCATTGAGTAACATTCCTATGGAAATGTTTACAAGTCAACACCATGCTTTTTCAAAGTCAGTTATATAGTTGACTGGAAAAAGAAAATGCAAAATGATATGCATAAAAATGTCATGAAACATTACAAGCTGAAAATGCTTAGGCATTTATTCCAAAATTTAACTTTCAGCAGAGTTTTTGTTATCCACTAGCCATTCTAAGACTTACTGTCTTCTTGGTTATTTCTAGGTAGGACATCTAATTTTCTATCAGGGAGATTGTGATTTGCATTTAGTTTCTGAAACATTTCCCATTTTTGAGAATGGTAATTATTATAGTAATTAAAACAGGACTCAGGTGAATACTTCTTGGCTCTAATCCACATTCAAGCACTTATTAACAATGTGGTCTTTTGTGTATTGTATAACTTTCTGTCATGTATTATTCTGGGCTGATTAGGCCCACAGTCTCCTGAAGGAGTGAATGGCAAAGAGTTAAATAAAAGAAGCAAGTGGTGTGATCTTAGGGCTCCAGGAGGATCAGAACCCTCTAGTAGAATTCAAGGTTCTCTGAGGGCTGGGACAAAGAACTTCTCTGGGCTGCCTGTATTTATAGTTTTTAAACAAAGGAAGGAGATACTGAGGAAAGCTTGGAAAACTGAGCAGAACCTTGGGGGTCAGTTCAAAGACTTCGCCAAATAGTAAATTATGCTAATTTTGGAGAACTATCTTATTTCCAGGTTGACATTTATGGCAGGACTGAGACAGCAGGAGTGAGACTCCTGCAGCTACAGTCTCTGCGGTTGGAACCAGGTGTCTCTGACTGTGGCTTTATCTTATCCTTTGAGGCATCATGGCGTCACAGACCATTACAGACCTCCCTCAAGAACCAGTGACTCAGAGGTGCACTTGCTATGAATCTCCTCTGCATCTCCCAACAAGGGGCTTAGGCCTGGGACAGACTCACAAGTAAACATAAAAAGCCAACTGGTTAATTTTAAATCCTGCTCAGAACTACTTTGTAGTGCTCTCCATCAATATATAACAGAAATAGTAATGATTCCTACATTCTGGGAATGTTAGAAATATCTGAGATAGTACAGGCAAAGTTTTAGCATTTTACTTTATAATAATCTAGACCAACTAATATAATTATTATCACTATATATATAATTTTACTAATATAGTAATAAGTCAAATGACCATAATTTAACAATATTACACTGATGTAAAATTAAGTTCATCCAGTAGTGGGATTAGAAGATTAGAGCTAATTCTTTCACAGGAAAAAATCTTCCAGGAATTATTTCCATAAATATTTCCTTTTCTAGTCTGTTATTTCAGTTTATGCATCCTATAGTTGGTTAGGGTTAGGGTATATTGATGGCTCTTAAGCATCAATAGATCTTTTCCATTTATCAGCAGCTGCTGTGCAGTTGATGTATTCAGATGTAGAGTTCTTTCTCTATCCATACACAGACCCATTGTATTTCTTACAACCAATAGTTGCTGAGTGTTCATACTTCTACTAGTCCTACTTCTACTTATATAATTAATCTTTATTCCACTTGGTGGCAGTCACAGTTTGATAAAATGTCTACATCTTACACTAAACTTTTAATAAATTTCCATTGAGTAAGTATAGCATCATGCTTAAGTATTTAATGATCCATTACAGAGGTCCCTTACAGAGAGATACTGATTTAGTTAGACCAATTTTGGGAAAGTTGCTATAGTTAAGATATTAATTTATTTGCATCCACTGTAATCTACCTTTAATTTATCTGTCTTCCATACCGGAATATCTTGAAGCATTTTTCCAAAGAACCTGCCAATAAGATCTCTAATTCTTAATTTAAATTTTATTTTTTGTCTGGTTATTAGGAAATCTCCAATGTTCTCACAACCTGTGGACAAAATATGGAATAGGCTCCCCAAAGCAGAAGGCATTCCTTGTTGCAATCCAATGATGAAATATTAACGGTTAACAAGAGAGTACTAGCTGCTTAGCAAAAAACTTGATTTCCCAACCTTCATTATAGATAGAGATAAATAATTGAGCTCTAAACAGTAGAATTTGAGTGGTTTAGATGTCTGCTCCTGAAAGATCAAGCTGTGTAAAAAAAAGATATGTCCCCGGGAAATTCTGTCACTCTTGCTCTGCCTATTTTTGAAAGAGAGAATAGCAAGGTTTTAGTGAGTAAATGACAGCAATTGAAAATGAATGGATACCATTTTCTGAATTGAAACTAGCAAAAAACAGCCAGTGCTTCAAGCACACCTTTAAATGCTTATGTGAGAAAAAAATAAACTTATTTTCTGTTTGAACCTTTATATATTTTGGGTTTATTTGATACATAAGTTAAGTCAACTGATCTAAACTGATACTCTCAAATTCCTTCTATAATATACAAGCAAAAAGAGTCTAGTGCTAAATAATATTAATAACTATAAATCACTTAATATACTTAGTGCAGATCTCTGACTGCATTTGCTTGGCTAAAATATTTTTCCAAAGAGCCTCTAAAAAATCCTGTCCTGAGGATGGAGTCCTACAGCAGGCACAGCTTGCTTCCTGAGCCTGTGCAATCCTTGGCTTTGATCACCAGCAACACAATTTTTTTTTTTTTTAGAGATCCTAGTACCACTCTTTAAATCTTTGACTCATGAATAAACTATCTTCTGCTTCCTCAATGATATGCTGCTGCCTCACAAATAACCACAAACTTAAAGCAATTCCATCTTCCAGACCAAATAACCCGGGAATTTTTCATTTTTATTTTTCACTACACAATTACCAAATTTCAGATATTACCATTGTGATTTTTTATCTCAAGGCAGCTACAGTCAGTACCAGAAAACCTGCATATATTCTCTGGAATAACAGGGAGCAGCAAAGATCCTATGTGAATCATCATAGGTAACATCATGACCAACAGTACAAAAATATCCAATACTGAGTATCTGAGAGATAGATACCACCTGGGTATTTTCTACCCATTTGATCCTAGCCCAAATGGAGGAACAAAACCAAGGATTCTTCAATTGTTTTCATAAAGGCAAAAGCCTGTTATTCACTTTCTTGCCATTGGGAACACATCAGAACTCATCACAGTCAAGAACTAGCCTCAATACAAATTACCCTGCCAGGGAGAGAACTGGTGTCTGGGTCTAAGCTGTGTGAGTTGGTTGATTCTTAATTGAATAACCAAGTCATTAAACATGCTTTCATTAGTTCATTGATGTAAGACCCAAACACTGATTTTTTTTTTTTTTTTTTTTTTTTTTAGAAATTGTGCTATGTACTCTTGTTGCCCTATGTTATTTCTAACAGCACTCTCACATGCTCCTTTGAATTTTTGGCCTTGGGTGAAGGGTCATTATTTCCTTGATGTCTATGATTCATGAGTTGCCTCAATCACCCTCACTTCTGCAGCTGATTATAAGCTTGAAGAATCTCCCTCACTATACTATACTATACTAGGTATGCTAAATCATTAGGAAGATTTGCAGAAATCACTGAAAGCTGTTTTACTAAGGTTATCCTTTTGTTGTGGTGAAAGAATGCAGAATAGAATTATCAGAGGGAAGAATTTCATAATGAGTTCTCTGGAAGAAGTCCACCCAGGAACTTGCACTATTCCTGTCCAAGTAGCACTGCGAAGTGACAACCTCTCCTGGCAATGTGCATGTGGCTATATTGCACAGATGCCTGGCTAGAGTCAGTAGTACCTGTGGAGACTAGACTGATACCAAGTGGCCCCAAACTACTATTCTAAATACATTGCTACCAGAGGCTATTCAGCATGGCCCATGGATCCTGAGTAAACAAAATCACTCCAAGTGAGGACTTTCCAGGAACTTGGAGATCATTGTCCAAAGACTGAGCAAAGACCAAGGTGCCCTTTGGTTATAATTAAACCCTTCCTGCACAATACTTTATACTCTGAATTTCTCCTGAGATGATTTGGCAATTTTTAAACATGGTAGTCAAATCCATCTTGTTTTTATAGTCCTGACCTATGTACTAAAATGAGCACAGCTTTCCCCTCACTCTGTCATGAAATGATTTTGGGGAGGCTAACAGGCACTTCATAAGTGATCAAGGAGGATCAAGGAGGATTTACAAGCTTCTGTCTTCATGTCAGACTGCCCCTGATCCACCCACCTTGCCCCTTCTACCATTTGCTCACATCTGCCTCTTAGACTGCTTGTCAGAAACCTTATCATTGTTTCATCTTGAACTGCCGCCTCCTTTTCCGGGAAGTTACTTCTAGATATTTTTCTAAGAACTTTACATATTTGGAATACTGAAATGATTATGATTTTGTTACTGAGGCAGGAAAAAAAATTGTTCTTACCCCCATATTCTAGACTCTATCACATGAGCATTAAAGCATCAGTATCCAGTATTTCTCTATCAGAACTTTACTAACATAGTTATTAATCACAGGTGCTCTCATTAAATCATAGGACCACAAATGGAGCAGTTTTCCATCAGTTTCCCTAGACTATTTTTCACTATTTTTCTTATTTTTTCTTTAATAAAAATCTCTTTCCCTGGCAGGTATAAAACAGAAGATGTTTTATTTTAATGGAATCAGTATAGAGTTGGACATGTAGAGAAGGTTAAAGAAGGAAGTAAGCTGTGTAATTTAGAAAGTAAAAAGAACAAAAATACACATTGCCAACACTGTCTATATTCATCTTCTTATAGACTTCCCCTTGGCCTATGATGAGTCTGGAACTTTCTATTCTGTGCCTTTTAAAATTTTTCATTAGTCCACATTTGCAGTCTGTAATGATGAAATTTATCACACACCTTAATTCTCTGTTAAATTTTTTGATGTCTACTTATCATTCTTCTTTGTAAAAGTTTATATAATCATTTTCATATTCACAAAGAATAAACTAGTTCCTCAACTCATTCATTTGTTCATTCACCACTCTCTGGGAGCAGGGAATATTTTTTTCTCCAAAAAATATAATGTAATAGGGAAAACAGTAAAGAAAAATGGCAATTCCTCATTTTCTGTGGAACACATATTCCAGACCCTAGGGCACATTTGAAACTGATGATGCTAATGAAACCTATTATGCTATAATTTTTCCTATGATTACATACCCATTATGAAGTTTAATTTATAAAACAGGCACTGGAAGAGGTTAATAGTAACTAATAATACAATAGAATAATTATTAGAATAATGCAATAGAATACAATAGAGTAATAATAATACAATAATAAAAATTACTTAAAATTTCAAGAAGTTTTCATTTCATATTTGTGCTACAGTTGACCATAAGAAACTATCTTAGTGTTTTCTCATTGCTGGGACATGATACTTGGCACCCACAATTTGAAAAAGGTTTATTTTGGATCACTGTTTGTAGTGGTTTCAGCCCGTAGTTGGGGGCAGGGAGGCTTGGCACAGGGGCAACTCAAGGCAAGGAAGGCAGAAAGTGGAGAAAGGGAGTAGGGAAGGGGAGAGATAGACTCTTCCAGGTCAAGCCCCAGGGACTGTCTGCTCCAACTGGGTGTCATCTCCAGACACCACATTTAGCTGTCAGCTCAGCAGTGCTGGATTCACTGACTGGTGTCACACCCTATGATCCAATCACATTCCCAAAGTCCCACCTGTGAGTTCTTGAAACTTTGGGGGACATTTAGATGGAAACTATAGCAGTAACTGAACCCACAGAAGGGAAACTCTGGACCTGTGGTGGACGACGGCTGTAGACAAAGCTAAATGTCAGCAGTGCTGGGATAAATTCCTTTTGCATGTAGGGGGCTCACAAGTAGCAGAGAGAAAAATTTTGTTAGAGATGGTAATTCAAGGCTTGAAAAAGGGATTGCATTTCAAAATCTGCATTTAATTGCATTGATACTGGATATTTCTCCCACAAATATCACATGATCATTTTGAGAACTGAATGCAATAACCAACATCTGGAGTGAGTTTGTAACATGTAAACCTTACATGTGTGGTTTTATGAACACTTGCATGTGTGTGTGTGAGAGAGATGGACAGACAGACAGACAGAGAGCATTCTTTAGAAGAACCATTTTTAGCTTCATGTTTAAAAGAAAAGTAGTTCCTGTCTTTGTTCTTATTCTTTCCACACTGTAGATAGATCCTATCAATTATGTAGATATAAAATCTGATCAAAATTTAAATAGTCATTCCATTAAGAAACTCAAGTTTTTTGTTTTCACTTTGTTTTATTATTAATATTATTATTTAAGTATTTATGCATTCAAATTTAAGAAAAAGAATGATATAGATGATAATGACAGTGAATATTTAAATGAATACATTTAATTTAAGAATTCAAAGTGGTTTACACTGGCGTGAAAAGGAAAAAGTAATAGCAAATGTGAACTAGACCAGTATAAATTTTAAAAATTGTAAATGATTGTTATTATGAAAAACCCTCATACTCCTGTATTAATAGGGTGGTACAAGGTAGTTAATTTGTGGTTTTGCATTAGGAAAATCTTTTACTCATCATGTAAAGGAAGTGTGCAAATTTAAGGCTTATTGTAATGATGTGGCCATGTTAGATGCTCAAATTTCTTTATTTATACAAGCATGGACACAACTGATAGGTAGCAGCTTAGATAAATATCATTTTAGGCATCTATATGTATTGAGAAATAAAGTCTTTCCCTTAAAGTCTATGAAGGTTTGTAACTAAACACATTAATCTCTAAAAGAGACAATTTTAGGTATTTGGTTGATGCTTTTTGGATATTACATCACCCTACCTTCAAGGTCTAACATATAGTATGAATTTTATTTTTAATAAATTTGATTAGAAAACCAGAACTTCTCTAAGGGTTGAAGAACAAAGAAGCTGAGGTGGGGGAGTATGAGAAGACAGGTAGGAAGGGGAGCTGGTGAGTGGGGGTGATAATGGAGGTCACTGGAGTTAAGGATCAGTCATGTGAGGAGCCCTCGGAGTGGGGACGGAGGGGGGGATGCTCGTGGGCACAGTGTTCTGAGTGTGGGCTTGAACTCTGCCACTTGACGTTTGCCATTCAGAGAAAGAGGCAGTGAAGTTTATTTTATGGCCAGTAAAGTTTGGACTATTGCTAATATCCAATTGTTGTGAAGTGCTGTGTTACTTACATTGCTGTTCTGGTCTGCTTAGATCTGTCCTCTTTTGTTTTATTCTCTTTAAAAAAAAGTTTGGACTATAAATTGACATGCTTTCTCGCCTTGTTTGTATTGTTTTCAAATGAAATGGCTAATAAAGAAGAATGCTCTAATTTCTTTTTCCTGCAAACAAATTCAAACAAGCCTAGTGAATATGATACTGAAAAATAGTACTCATTCAACAGAAGTTTTTTAAAGTCACCTTGACACATTGACATAGATCAATTTTCCTTTGCTTTGGTTGCGATGAGATTTTACTGACTTGCTTATCAGGAAATAGACTTCAGTGAGCATGCGTTGTGTTTGTTCTTCTGTAAAACTCAGTTAAAGTCCCATTTCTATATCAAGGACCCTGTTTTGTAAATGTCATATATATAAACACTCAGACATGTGCAGGTATCTGTGTGTGTGCATGTGTATATATTTTGTATATGAAACTAATTATATTTTTGTCCAAATTATTGGCTAATTATAGCAATGGAATTTTTTTGTCTTCAATAGCTCAACTTGCTAAGTAAACACTGTTACTACCTGTACTTTTAAGCCAAGTCTAATACCCTAAAGTAGTCAAAATGCATTATTTTTAATATTCTCAGTATTCCCACTGGTAGAGCCATGATATTTTTCTTATAAAAATTCTGCCTTTTGGGCATCAACCTTTTTCAGCTTTAAATAAGACAAAATTGATTTTGCTGCAGCAACCTAGTTTTTCTCTGTGTGTGTGTGTGTGTGTGTGTAGACCTATGTTAAGATACTTTTTTTAATTAAATGTCAAATCCAGCTTGGCAACTGGACACAGAGTGCATGCTTGATGTTTGAGGAAAATTTGTCAGCTTGTCTCTCCTTGTCAAATCGCCAGCTGCCTCATAGTAATTAGTTTCAGCTAAAGGATCACTGCTGGGCAGAACTTCATATCAAAAATGGCTCAATATTGTGTGACTTGGGGGGAAACATGAGACAACCTATTTGTCTTTGGGAGAAGGAATTTTATACTTTTAATTATTTAAGGCTATTTCAGGGACTTTTAAAAACAATAAATCAGAAATCTCATGCAGGGTAGGACATGAAAACAGAAAGGTGAGATCCTTCTTAGTAGTAATTCTTGTGTATCTTAGCATTTGGTACCTTAGTTGGGATAGAAGAATTTTATTCTACTTGCTATGGCAATATTTTATATTAGCTTTTTTAATATTGAAAAATCCAAGCTGGGGAGTAATCAGTGGTCAAGATACTTGGGTTCTCTCTTAATTCCTCAGTGCAAATCACTTCTTGTGGTGATAAGCTTTTTCCAAGATCTTGAAATCCTCTAATAAATTAGAAGCCATGAGTAGTTATCCAGAAAAATGTTCCGTTTCCTTTAAAAATAAATACACCAATGGAAGAAGAGAGGACGCATTTCTCTTACTCAGAAAACCAATGGAATATACACAGAGCTTTCACCACAAGACAGCAAGAGAGGGAAAGGGAAGAGGCAGGTGTCAAACTAGACTGAGCGACAGCTGAGGCAGGGGACTGACCCCACGGGGCTGCAGGCGTCCTTCCGTGGCTGCTGTGGATCCAGGGTGGTGTCCGAGTTCTGTTCCTGTCTTAAAATTTATGGGTACACCAGGTTACTTTGGTTGAAGTTTGATTCTCTTATGTTTTCCATTTGTGCTTTTTTTCCGTATCTTCATGTATTTCTTCTAACGCATGTAAAATGGGACATTTTGAAACCTAGCCTAGTAATGTCTGATTTTACTCCAGCATTTAGTCTATTTACGTGCAACAAAATTGCAGATTCGTTGTCCCTCCCTCTTCTCTTTCTTCCATTGTGAGATCGACTATTTTACACATTCCATTTTCTTTTCTTCTCTTACTTTGTAATTCATAAACCTGTTTTAGATGATTCTAGAATTACAATGCAAACATTAAATCTGTGAAATCATCAAATAAACACTTTTATCCCCTTCACAGAAAATGTAAGGATTCATCACTCCATGCAAATACTGTATAATTATATTATCCTGAAATTCTCCTCTATTATCTCATGGAATCGGTGTTTAGGTCCACTCAGACTTTTATCCATTTTTATGGTTTTTCACTTGTTTCACACTAATGAATGTTTTATCTGATTCTACTTTGCTTCAGAGTCATCTTTACTAAAGTCTAATTTTTTTCAACAAGAATCTGTTAGTGGCAACTTAACTATTTTTGCTTGACTGAAAATATATGTGCAGTATGTTACTTTTACTTAAAAAATATTTACTTACTCCATCCAGAGGATTTATGGAGATAACAACAAGAGAGAAACTGAAAGACTTCAGTTTGTGGTCCGCTCCATGTTGGTCACCAGCTTTCTCTTCCACCATGAGAGTTCTGATCCTGAGCCAGGCCCTCACCACTGCTGTGAGGTGAGTTGCAGCTCACCAGGGAAAGCCTGGAAAGGTTTGGGACCATTGATCCTGGCAGCTGGGTGCCTGCCCAGCCCCCTTAGAACACTGGACCAAGCTCCAGAGGTTCTGTGGGCTTGAGTGGACTGTGTCCAGTGAACTTCATTCAACCAGGGGAGCCAGGCCCACCAAAAGGGGAGCCAGGTCCACACCACTGCCACAAGGTGAGTTGAAGCTCACCAGGGCAGGCCTGGAAAAGTTTGGGACCATCTATCCCAGCAGCTGGGTGCCTGCCCAGCCCCCTTAGAACACGGGACTAAGCTCCAGAGGTTCTATGGGCTTGCTTGAGTGGACTGTTCCCAGTGACAGTCATTCAACCAGGGGAGCCAGGCCCACCACACAAGGGGAGCCAAAGTCAAGTGAGTCCCAGTAGCAGAGGGCTCAGGAGGCAATTTCCAACACATCCTGGGAAAGCTTTGGAACATCACTGGAAACATGGAAATACAGGAAAGTGACAAAACAAGAGGCCAAAATGCAATCTCAAACCTCCAGCCCATCCCAAGAAAGCCTAGGAGCCATGTACATAGAAGAAAATACTAGTCATAAACCTGAAATGCCTAAAATGATATCAACTGAAATAAAGAAGCAAGTATGGGAAGCTATGAGGGAACTCAAGTCAGAAATAGTATATGTGCTGCCGAAGCGAGCACTCAAGTCAGATACAATCTCCCAGGTAAAAGAAGATATGATAAAAGTAGTGAAAGAAATACTGAATGCATCCAACAAAGACACAGCCAAAAATTTAGAGGAACAAAGCAAAATGATAGAATCTCTGAATTAATAGTTTAAGAGACAAACAGAATGCATTAAGCAGATTCAAAGAGATATACAGGAAATCAAAAACTCTAATGAAAGTTGCAAACACTGCCTCAACGAAAGTGAAGATAGAATCTCAGACCTTGAAGATAAGATTGCAACTAGTGAAAAGGGAAGGAAAGATCTTCTAAAAATAATAAGAAATCAGGAAATAACAATTTAATAGCTGCAAGATGATGCAAAGAAAAATAACATAAGATTAATAGGGATAAATGAAAAAGAAGGGGACAACACAAATGATATCAAGAGGCTATTTACAGAAGTAATAGATGAAAATTTCCCAAACATGAGTATAGAAATTTAGATACAGATTAGTGAAGCATGTAAAACTCCAAATAGCCATAACCAAAACAAAACTACACCCAGACATATAATAATCACCATCCCAGAAATTCAACATAAGAACAGAATATTAAAAGCGGTTAGAGAGGAAAGACAGATCACCTACCTATAAAGAAAAACCTATCAGAATCAAAGCAGACTTCTCCATACAAATAATGAAGTCAACAGGAGCATGGAGTGAAGTTTTTCAGATCCTAAAGGAAAACGACTTCCAACTCAGACTGATGTATCCTGCAAAAATGTCCTTAAAAATGGATAGAGAAATAAAACATTTCCATGACAAAGAACAGCTGAAGAACTTCATGATTATCAAACCAACCCTGCAAAGAATATTCAAAGACATCCTAGATACACATAGGAAAAAACCACTAAGCAAGACAGACAACTGAACAGAAGGGAAATATAAAGATACAACAGCAGAAAGATAACATGTCAACAATAAACCAATATATAAAAGTTATAACCATTAATTTAAATGGCCTCAGTTCACCAATTAAAAGAAACAGACTGGCAGAATGGATCAAGAAACAATATCCAACCTTATGCTGTTTACAAGAAACCCATCTAACCCAAAAGGAAACTCAGACTGAAAGTCAAAGGATGGAAAACAATACTCCATGCAACAGAAACTCAAAAAAAAGAGGGGGTAGCTATTCTGTTTGCAGACCCTGTGAACTTCAAACCAAGAAAAGTCCGGAGAGATAAAGAAGGTCACTACAAGAGGAAGAGATAACAATCTTAAATATATATGCACCAAATTCCAGAGCACCCAACTACACGAAGGAAGTTTCTTTTTTTGTCTTTTTGAAACAGGGTCTCACTATACAGTTCAAGCTGGCCTTGAGCTCACTTTGTAGCCTAGGCTGGTCTTGAACTCACAATGATCCTCCTGCCTCAGCCTCCCGAGTGCTGGAATTACAGGTGTGAGCCACCATGCCCATCTACAAAGCAAGTATTAACAGAAATGAAAAATCAAATAGACAATAACAAAATTATAACAGGAGACCTTAAAACACCATTGACACAAAGGAATAGATCAACTAGACAGAAAATCAGCAAAGAAGTAACAGAACTGAATCACTTGTGAACTTGTGAACAAATGGATTTGATAGAAATATACAGAGTGTTACATCCAACAACATCAGAATATACATTCTTCTCAGCAGTACATGGGACATTCTTTAAAATAGACTATATACTAACCCCCAGAACATATTTAAGTAAATGCAAAATAATTGAAATTATCCCATGTATGTTATTGGATCATAGCGCCATGAAACTGGAAATTAATGATATAAGTAACTGCAAAAAATGCACAAACACATGGAAGTTGAATAATACACTCTTGAGCAATCAGTGGGTCATAGAGGAAATTAAGGAAGAAATTAAACAATATCTCCAAGCAAACGAAACTACAAATACAACTTACAACCTGTGGGATGCAATGAAAGTGGTCCTCAGAGGAAAATTTATTGCACTGAGTTCCCACATTAGGAAAACAGAATGAATACAAATAAGCAACCTGATATTAAACCTCACACAGCTAGAAAAAAAAGAGCAAGTCAAGCCCAAAGCCAAAAGAAGGGAAGAAATTATAAAGATCAGAGCAGAAATTAATGCAATAGAGACTAAGAAAACAATACATAGAATCAATGAATCAAAGAGTTGATTCTTTAAAAGAATAAATAAAATTGACAAGCCCCTAGCCAACCTAATTTTAAAAAGGAAAGAAAAGACTCAAATTCATGCAATACAGAATGAAAAAGGTGAAATCACTACTGACCCTGTGGAAATACAGAAGATCACCAACAACTATTTCAAAAACCTCTACTCTCTGTGTTTCTTCCATAACACAGAAGAAATGGACAGTTTCCTAGAAACATATGAACCACCAAAGCTCAATCAAGAAGATGCAAAACTGCTGAATAAACCAATTTCTATTAATGAAATTGAAAATGTAATCAAGTCCCTACCAACAAAGAAGAGCCCAGGCCCAGATGGATTCACTGCAGAATTCTACAAGAAATACAAAGAAGATTTAATGCAGACACTCCTCAAACTCTTCAATGAAATTGAAAGGGAAGCAATTCTCCCTAAGTCATTGTTGGAAGCAAATATCACTCTAGTACCAAAACCTGAAAAAAACCCAACTAAAAAAGAGAACTACAGGCCAATCTCCCTCATGAGCATAGATGCAAAAATTCTCAATAAAATATTGGCAAACAGGATGCAGCAAATCATCAAGAAGATTATACACCATGATCAAGTGGAATTCACCAGGCATGGAGGGATGGTTCAACATACGCAAATCAATAAATGTAATCCACCATATCAATAGAGCCAAAAGCAAGAATCACACAATCATTTCTATAGATGCAGAAAAAGCTTTTAATAAGATCCAACACCCATTCTTGATAAGAATAAATGGTCTTTACCTCAATATGATAAAGGCCATCTACAACAAACCAACAGCCACTGTCACATTAAATGGCCAAAATCTGAAAGCCTTTACTTTGAAATCAGGTACAAGACAAGGCTGTCCCTTATCACCACTCCTATTCAACATAGTACTGGAAATATTATTCAGAGCAATTAGACAAGAGAGAGAAATAAAAGGAGTAAAGATAGGAAAAGAAGAAATTAAATTATCATTATTTGATGATGACATGATACTCTACATAGAAGACCCCCAAACCTCTGTTTAAAGACTCCTAGATATAATAAATAAATTCAAAATGTAGCTGGATACAAAGTCAATACTCAAAAATCAATAGCATTCTTATACACTAACAACAAAATCACCAAGAGAAAAATAAGAGAAGCCACTTCATTCACACTAGCATCCAAAAAATGAAATATTTAGTAATTAATCTAACAAAAGATATAAAATAGCATTAAAAGGAAAAATTATAATACTCTGAAAAAAGAAATGGAAGAGGACCTCAGAAAATGGAAAGACATCCCTTTTTCATGGATAGGAAGAATAAATAGTGTGAAAATGGCATTATCCTAAAATTGTTATACAGATTCAATGCAATCCCAATGAAAATTCCACTAACAGATTTCCTAGATCTAGAGAAATCATTCCTAAAATTCATCTGGAACCAGAAGAGTCCTAGAATAGCAAAGGCAATTCTAAGCAGCAAAGCCAAGACAGGAGGCATAAAATTTCCTGACTTGAAGTTATACTACAAAGCTACTGTAATAAAATCAACATGATACTGGAATAAAAACAGACCTGAAGATCAATGGAATAGACTAGAAGATACAACTATGAACACACTCAACCACCTTATCTTTGATAAAGGGGCCAACATGTTCACTGGAAGAATGATAGTCTCTTTAATAAATGGTGTTGGAAAAAGTGGCTTTCCATATGGTAAAAAGTAAAACTAGACTCATGTCTATCACCATTTAATAAACTAAAATCTCAATGGATCAAAGATATAAATATTAGAACAGAAACACTAAATCTGTTGGAAGACAAAGTAAGTAAAAATCTTGAAGACATAGGGGTAGGTAGAGAATTCATGAACAAGAACCAAACTGCATGGGAAATACTTCCTAGAGTCAATAACTGGGATCACGTCTTATTAAAGAGTTTCTGCATGTCCAAAGAAATCTCCAGAAGAGTGAAAAGAAAACCCACAAACTGGGAAAAAATCTAAGTAAACTGTCCCTCAGACAAAGGAATTCTGTCTAGAACTTATAAAGAATTAAAAAAAAAAATTTGGACTCCCGTAATTCAAAGACCAAATCCAAAAATGGGCATCCCAGATGAACACACAGTTCTCAGATGAAAAAATATGAATGGCAAATAAATACATGAAAAAATGTTCATCATCATTGGTCATTAGAGAAATGCAAATTAAAACCACACTGAGATTTCATCTCACTCCAGAAAGAATGGCCAGGATCGACAAAACTGCCAATAACAAATGCTGGAAAGGCTGTGGGGGAAAAGGAACTGTTCTGCACTGTTGGTGGGAGTGTAGACTGGTGCAACCACTGTGGAGGTCAATCTGGAGATTCCTCAAAGAATCTGGGGTTGGAGGTCTTATTTGACCCAGGTATCCCACTCTTAGCCATATTCCCAGAATATCTGAAAACATCTTACCACAGTGATAAATGTGCACCCATGTTTATAGTGGCACAATTTGTAATAGCCAGATCTTGGAAACAACTTAAATGCCCATCAACTGAGGAATGGATAAAAAAATTGTGGTACTTTTATACAATGGAGTACTACTCAGCTATAAAGAATGATCACATTGAGATATTTATAAATAAATGGATGCAACTTGAATCTATATTCATAAGTGAAATAAATCAAACTCACATTTTTAAATACCATATGGTCTCCCTAGTGTAATAAATGACAAGAGTACAGAAGATTTATGGTAATCATGGTTCACCATTATATTGCTTTGAAGCCTTATGTTTTCATTCATTGGTTAGAATGATTTTTTTCTGTTTTGCTTAATCTTAATATATGTGATGGTATGAATAGTTACTTTGAAGGAAAGGCAATATGGCAGCCATTGTTGATTTAATATCATCTTGCTCTGAAGTCCTACCATGCTCTTGTTTTACTATTACCATTGATTGTATCATGTTGTGTCCTGTTGAATTTTAATATGTATGATAGTATAAACAAATTTTTATCAAAAATGAGAAAATATCATAACCATTGTTCATCTTCAGTTATTTGTTTCACAATGCCTTGCAATACTTTCATTCTCTTGAATGATTTTATTCTATTTTGTTATGTTTGATATTATTGTGTGTAAAGCTAAGGTCAACTATTTAAAAGAAAGACATTATGATAGCTACTGTTAATATCCAATTGTCTTGTTGTGAAGTGCTGTGTTGCTTACATTATTCTGTTGTGATCTGCTTAGATCTGTCCTCTTTTGTTTTACCTTTAAAATGAAAAAAATTTAAAAAATATTGTTCTGATCCTTGTCTACGCAGCTTGTATTTCTAACTTCTGTTCCCCTAAACGGTGTCTGCTGGAGAGATGAGGCCAGGACACAGCCTGGGATGGACCCTACAAAGCGCTGGACCCGAGCCAGGGGCCAGGACCCTGACTGCTCAGGACCAGCTGCAGGAATTTTCACAATGTAGAATTCTACACTACCTAGCTTTTGTTTCTCAGTTCTCAAAGCAGCTCATAGATAAATGTGTCTTATCTGAAAGCTATCTGGTATTTTAACCTGTCAACTTGTAAGAGCTTTTGCTGGATTTGGCTTAAATATTACTATGTCTAGTATACATTTGATCTATTTGTGTACAGTTTATGTAACTTTGCTGCACTTGAGAATTGGTGACATTCATGAGTTCTACTGTATTCTTAGCATGATTGCTTTAAATATTTTGTGAGTGCTTCCTGTGGGTCTAGTTGTAGTCTAGGTATTGTGGACAGAGAGCTAAACAAAATAGCCAGAAAGAGCTATGTGTTAGTGGTGCTCACATTCTGTTGAAGAAAGATAAACATTAAATACACAAAAGCAAAATCCTTGCATTTAGTGTAGTGGTAGGAGTTATGAAGAAAACTTAAGGCAGGAAATATGGCAGAGAGTGTAAGTTAAAATTTAAGCAGTGAATTCAGAGGAGACTTCATTGAAAAGGTGACACATGAGTAAATGCATAAAGCAGGGAAGAGGGTAAGCTTTGCACATATTTGGAAAAGGAGAATCTCAGAATGAGGGATTTACTAATGTGAAAATCCTGATATAAGAAACATTCTGGTATTTTTTAGAGATTTAAGAATGCAGAAGGATTATACAAGGTAATATTTATATTTCTTCAGTCATCCCAGGAGTAGCAAATTAAGATCCTCATAAGTAGGAAAAACAATGAAGTTGTTCATTTTTCAGTTAAAGGGTACATTAAACACAACATATCTTATTGCTATAATAGATGTGTATTGCAAATCCTTGTTAATCTTCTATGCACACATAATGAGTATATCCTTTTTGGTTGCATAAATGAAATTTAATTGTTTTATAATAGCTAGTGATTTAACTCAATGAACACAATTTGTTTTAATTTTCATTTTTTAGTATTATTTGTTCTAATTTTAAAATACTGAGACCTCTATCCTATCCAGTAAAAGTTCTTATTTCATAAAAAATATATTTTTCATTAAATTAAACACAATTAGAAAAGTATTTAGAGATAAATTTTAGGAAATCTTTTTCTCTCAAATGTAGAAGTGTACATTCTTTTTGAGTTTTTGAGAATTTTTTTTCTATTTTGAATAAGGATACAATTCTTTTTCATATTTAGAGTTTACTTTTAAATCAGTTTTAGTGCTAAGGTAACTTAGAAGTTATAAAAAATCTGCATTAGGATCTTACAAGCTTTTCATGAGTTGCATTCTACTGGCTTCATCATCTTTAATAAAATTGGTGCTAATAAAATCCTTGAGTACTCTGTAAGAACTGCACTGGGGAAATGTTTTATCATCATAATTACTATTAACTACAGTTAACTTTGCTTTAGTTCTTTCATGCAAATAATTTATAAAATCTTTGGAGAAATTAAATAAAAAGGTTCTTTCAGGTTAAGACTGTTTAATCAAGTGAATCTTCTTTTCCCATCTAGAAAGATACTCCTAGAATCCCAAGTGGGTAAAGATCCATGGATAGAATTTCTGGCCCTAATTGATTTGCTAAACCCTTTTCCTTGGAAAAAGTGCCACCTGACCATCCTTGGACATGCTGTTAGCATTCGTTGGGACTCTTTTTCTTCTACATTGTCCTTAAAGATACACTCACATGGCAAAATCATGCACTGTAATTGCTCTGTCTGTGTAAGATTTCTCTGTTTCCAAGGACTTATGCATACTTATATATGCAACTGCTTATCTCTATCTTTATGTGTCACAGTATCTCAGTGTATTCCATGTAGTTAATTTAAAAATCCCTTGTATCCTCCTGTACGTTTGTATTAATGGCATTACCTGCTGCTATGCAATTTGAGTGCCATTTACATTTCATCCTGTTTTATCCCCCTGTCCATTTTAAAAAGCACATATGTTTTTCAGAGAATCAATTTTACTTTATTCATCAAAGCTTTTAAAACATATAATTCACATATTATATAATTCACACCCTTAAAGTATACAATTCAATGATATTTTAGCATATTCACAGTTGTACCTCTATCACCCCAATAAATTTAGAACATTTTTATCATCCCAAGGGTAAACCACATGTGTTTGAGCTGTCCCCCTCAATCTGTCCTTTTGTGACTTTCCTTGAAGAACTAAAAATTTAATATTTCTATGGAATTTTTCAAATTCTGGAGTTTCTTTATATCTAGAATCATAAAACACATGGTCCTTTGTGATTTTCACCTAGCACAATATTTTCAATGCATTGTAGCTTGAGTCATTTCTTTATTCCTTTTTGAGGACAAATAACTCATCATATTTTACATAAGCTACATCTTCTTTGTACATTCATTTATTTTTATTGTTATATTTATTTGTGTATTTATTTATTTGAGACCAGGAATAGAACTTAGGACCTCACACTTGCCAGACAGGCTCTGTGCCACTGAGCTATACCTCAGCTCTATACATTAATTTATTCATTGACATTTTGGTTGCTTTCATTTTTTGACTATTATAAACAATGCTACTAAACTCAGTCATTGCTAAGTTATTTTGAAGACATGTTGTTCATTTCTTTTGAAGGTATAGCTGTGTATAACATCTTATGGTCATTCTACCTTCGACCTCTGAGGAACTTCTGGGTGATTTACCAAAACAACTGCAACTTTTTATACTCCCTCCAACAATGAATGAATTTTTCCATGACTTCCCCATAATCATTATTAGTTGTCTTTTTAGCTTTTAGTCATCCTAGTTAGCACAACATTAGATCACAGTGGTTTGGATTTGCATTTACATAAGTGTTCATAATATTGATATAGTTTACGTACTTGGTAGCCATTGGCACATCGGAGAAAGGTCTGTTTTGGAGAAATGTCTATTTAGATCCCTTACTAGTTTTTATAAATAGTTGTATGTACTTTTTAATTGAGTTAAACAGGCCATTACATGTTTCAGATGTGTTTTATATATATGTGTGTATACAAATGCATTTATTTATCTATCTATAGCTATTTATCTCTTCTGTATTTTAAAACATAGGTTGTACATATTTTTCACCAGTGTCTGAGACTTATAAACTCGAGTTCACCTGTGCAAAATTCATATTTTTAATTTCATTTATTTAAAATATAAAACATTGGCAGGAAGAGATAAGGAATGAGGAAAAAGAAAAATTGAGATATACCATGCACAAGTACAAATTCCCTGGTAAATGTAATCATTATGTATATCAAAAGTGTATCAGTACAATTATTTAAAAAAATAGCCAAAAAAGTCAATTCTCACATTTGCTAGATTAGATAATTCCAGGGCTATAAAGATAGTTGACTCTTGGAGATCTTCAAACCTAATTTCCCTTTGAGTTGTTTGCCTTTTCCGGCTGCTAAATTGAGAACACAACACCTCAGTCAGTGTTTACTGGTACCTATTGGTCTTATCATTTTTTAATAAGATCCCAAATCCCTCCAAATTTCTCTACTACCTTGTCATGTGTATGGTTTACAAAATTACTTGCAGTTATATGGGTTTTCTTTTTATGTCTTGATGGTAGTGCTTGAAATGCAAAAGATTTAATTGTGATGATGTCCTGTTATCTTTTATTCATTCATTGTTTGTGTCTTTTGGTGTTACATCTAAGAAAACCATTGCTTAACACAACATCATTAATATTTATTTCTAGTTTTAATGTAAGAATTTTATAGTTTTACCTCATAACCTTAGGTTTTTGGTACATATTTAAAATAAATTTTATAAGTAGTGGGATATAGGTGAACTTCATTATACACATGATGTTATCCTAAAAGATAATGTGTAATTATCTTTTGTATTCTTTCCTTCCCTCTGTTCCCATTTTTGAAGATTTAGTTCATGTTACCAATTCCTTTTTGAATTTATATTTAAAAACTCACTCAATTAGCTTAAATTTGTTTCATCTCCAATTTATTTGTCTTCTATAAGGAGTGATGTTTCACAATAAGAGTTTGTATCCTTCTCATTAAAAATTCTTAGTTTCAGAGCCTGCAGGCAAAAGGACTGGGGAGAACCAGGAAGGGAGGAAGCTGTGCCTCTGAATGCCAGGAATATAAGCCATCAGGATCCTTGACCAGGGAGAAAAGAAGAACCCATCACCACCACGGCCAGCAACTGGCTGATTCAGAATTGTGTTGTTTGGTTGACTTTGCAAGCCTAAAGCTGGTAGTCTGAGCAACTATATAGAGGAGAACAACATGCAATGCAGTAATTATTGTAGATTTCTTACTGTCTTATCACTGCTTTGTTTTGCTTTATTCTGTTTTACTCTCTTTAAAATAAAAAAAATCTTAGTTTCTGCGATTTCTGGTATCTTATACATGTCTTAGCATGGTACAAAGTAGTTTTCCTTCTTCTGATGCTTATACTTTATGTTGTAGCTTTATAGTTAATCCCACAAACACATCTCTCTCAATTCTGAGAACTTTTGTATTCTGTTCCCTCTCTCCGGAAAATCTGAATCAGTATTGCTTAGGTCTTACCTGCACATCTATTCTTGGAGAAGGAGTTTCGTACATAGAGCTAAAACTACAGTAGTTTCCCATATACATGCACAATTTATCTCTCCCATGATGTTTACTATAGCATATTATAATTGTCAGTTGGTTGTCTTTTCCTCTCCTCTTTATAAATTCACTGAATTGAGGGACTTTTTTTTTTAACCACAATATCTCTGGGTAAAGCCTAGGTTTGAGTAAAAATAAACAAAATGTATTGTGATGAATTTCTCACACTAAAAAAATAACAACTGTAATTTGAATATTTGAATCCAAATTTAAAAAGACATGATGGTGTTGTAGAAGGAAGAGTATAGACTGTTTAATGAAGAATAAGTTTGCAACCCTTAGTTTATTGTACAATTAAACCCTCTATATGTAAACCTATGAGGGGTGATCCATTAATATATTTCTAAACATGTATTGCAGATCAAATTTCTGTAAAATTTCTTTGCAGCAGACACTTTAAAATTTTAGTACTGGTCTCTTCTTTAAAATTCTGTGTTTCTATTTGTGAGAATATTGTGCAATTTTCATTACAATCCAATCCAATTCATCTAGTATGAAAAAAGATAAATTATTTATAAAATAATATACTCAGTTTAATTGAATTTGTGATTTTTTGTTTGTCCAAAGTGAGTTACTATTCTAAATGTTGAAAATACAGTAGAGTTTTTCTGTTGAATAATCTTTAATTCTTAGAAGGCACAAAAGTATAGAATAAAATATTTTCAATGCATTTCTTTGATTGCAATTCTAACAATTTTATGTGTAACACTAGGGCCTGAGTTAACTTAAATAACTTTGAATATGATATATGTTGGAAAAAATGGCAAAATAATTATTTTTGGCAGGTCAATAACAAGTTGTAAAAAATAAAATGTGCATATAATCATTATTAGTATTTCATTTAAATTTCTTTTTCCTGACATTTAAGAGTAGATAAACTTGTTATTTCTCCAAAATATCTTTCTCAGTGGTAAAACATAGAAACTTCAAAAGTTGTGGGAGAAAGGGAAACTGTAGTAACTGATTGCAGTGTTAGATAATTACATCTCATGATTCATTACTCTGTGGATTAACATTTAGCAAAACATATTACAGATTGATTGCGTCTCTTTTACTTTAATCATTGTATACAGTTGGCTGGAAATTAACCAAAAATTGCATGACAGTGAAACCCTAATTTAAGGATATTCAAATAATTATGCAGAGAAGATTCTTTGAAAAACAAATGAACACTTAAAGAATCACAATCATTGCAAGACATTTCCTCCTTTTAGTTTTCTAAAGTTGTAAAGGCATTTTTTACAAGCATGTACATGTGGGAAATATTGGCATAGTTGATATATTTTCCTTTTCACTAATTATGAATTCAAAAATTAAGATTTGAATCAGTATTGAATATGTTTTTTTCCTAAGAAAACAGTTCTTTTTTTTATTTTTATTTTGAAGAGAATAAAACTAAATTAGAAAAAACAAAATGGGGTCAGTCAAAACAAAAGGATGAACATAGTGCATGACTTAAAACCAAATTGCAAGACGATCTACAAATGTTACCATGTCTCTTGTTATCTTCAATAGAATTGCCCATATCATCAGGCACAATAAAATTGAACATAGCAGTACAGAACAGAATCAATAAAAACAAAACACTGGAGACATTATAGGACTTCAAAAGAAGGTATATAGTCAAACAAGAATGGGTATCATAATGAATCTTATTGTCTTCAGAGTAGTTGCCTAGACTCTCAGACTTGATACTATCAAAACAGATTTGAGCAAAATCAGTCAAGACAAGACGTGATCAAACAAAACAGATTCACTGTCACAACACAATGAAAACAATACAGGGCTTCAGATTAAGTTAATAGGAAATTAAAAATGGTTACCGTAGTATTTCCTATTATCTTTGGGATAGCTGCCCATGCCATTAAATCTAGTTATAGGTAGACAAACTGGAACAGAATATAACCAAACTAAACAGAGCCATGAAAACAATATGGGTTTCAAATCATTATACAAGGTTAACAATGTTCTCTGCCTTCCCTTTTTTAGATAATTCCTCCTCTTTCACTTTCCCAGGGTGAATTGTGCATTTAGTATCCCACTAATTCCTTTAGTTTTTAGATTAGGGAGGAAACCTATTATTTACCTAAGTGGTTCTGAACCTTTTTACCCCTGAGCTTGATCTCCATTATAGGTAAATGGAGTTGTATCCATTTATCTACAAGAGACTCAAGGTTTTCCTTCCTTATAGCTGAGTAGTTCTCCATTGTATAAAAGTGTTATGTCTTTCCAACCACTCTACAACATATGGGAGAGCTTTTTCCTGGTTCCCTGTCACATAGAGAATCATTTTCTCATATTTGACTTTCAGTACATAAACCCTCTTTCAGATTAATTATATTTCTTATGTAGAGCATGTTGATGGACCCTATTTCCTGATCCACTGCCTGTGTTTCTTTTTATTAGCATATCGAGACCATCCATGTTAGCAATTATGACCAATCTTCTCTGCCTCCTCTCTGCCATGCTATTTTTCTGCCATTGGTTGTCTACTTTTCCCCTTCATTCTACTGTCTGCCCCATTCCGTAAGCCTCCTCTGTTGCTGTTCTTGAAACCATGGTCTTTTTTTTTTCTCTCTCTAGAATGTCCTTCAGTATGTTTTGTAGGGTTGGATTGGTGGTCACAAACTCCCCCAGTTCTTCTTTGTCATGGAAACATCTTGTTTCTACATTAATTTTGAGAGATAGTTTTGCAGGGTACATAAATCTGGGTTGGAGGTTATTTTCTTTCAGGGCTTGGAATACTTCACTCCATGCTCTTCTTGATTTGATGGTTCGTGTCAAGAAGTCTGTTGTGATTCTGATGGGTTTTCTTTTAAAGGTGATTTGTTTATTTTCTCTGAAAGCTTTTAATATTCTGTTCTTGTGGTGAATTTCTGGGATCTTGATTATTATATGTCTGGGTGTAGATCTATTTTGATTATAGCTGGCTGGAGTTCTGTATGCCTCATATATCTGGATATCACTTCCTTTTCCTATGCTTGGGAAGTTTTCCTAAATTATTTCTGTGAATAGCTTTTGTATTTCATTTGTGCCTACCCTTGCTTCTTACTTACATTTTTTTTATTCTTAAGTTATAGACCCTCTTGTCATCTTCTAGCCTTTGTATTGTTACTTCCCGGTTCCTTGTTATTTTTAAGAGATCTTTCCTTTCATGATTACAAGTTGCAAACCTGTCTTCAAGGTTTGATAGTCTATCTTTAGTTTCTTTCAAGAAGTTTTGCCAGCTTTTAATTTCCTGGTAGTTTCTTTGAATCTGTTTCATGTATTCTAGATTTTTAAAATATTTTTCCTCGAAGGTTTCTCTTTTTTTTCTATGCCCCTCCATTCTTCCATCTGTGTCTTCTTGAGAGGTACTTAGCATTTCTTTTATAATTTTTCTTATATCTTCCTTTACTAATATTAGAATTTCTGTTTCTAGTTCTTTTATAATGTCACAAAGATAATTCTATATGTCAGATGCTACTTTTTCAGACACTTCAGGAGTGCAAACCCATATTTCTTCTGTGTTTACCTCTCCTGGGCCAGTATTGTTTGGGTTGGGGGCTGGAGATTTCCTTTTGTTTCTTCCTCTTGTAATGTTTCTGGTTTCTTTCTGATGAGTGGATGAGTGGATAGAGGGGTCCCTACAACTTCCTGTATTGGCTACAATTACTCTGAAGCATGCTGTCTATGGATTGCTGCCCTCCCCAGTCTGCTGGTGACCACTGAAGTACAAGCAGGGGAGGGGCAGACTGGCCCTCCCTTCTGAGCTGGTCAACCACTGTGAGTCTTCACCATATTAGTGTGTGCCATGTGGATTGGGCCTGTTAGGTATAGCTTTAGGGAGACTTCATCCTTGGCTATTGGATCGCACACAGGGGTGGGACTCAGTCCAAGCAATTCTCACCAATCTGCCCTGTGCTGAAGTGGCTGAATGAAGCCAGCTGCAGTTCTGGTTCTGGACTTATCCTGCCCTTCTCCAAAATGTTACCTGGCCAATTGTCCACTCCCAAGAGAGGACTGAGTTCCCTACACTCACCATGAGCTAGTGCAGTTCTCTGGTCTGCCACTCCCCTCCGCAACCATGTCCTCTTATTGAGGCCCTTGAGTTTGCCAACCCCCAACTTCATCATGACTGTGTGTTGTCCAGTGGCATTTCCACACAGTGGAACCAGCTCTGGTGAGAGTGGGGCCTGGCTACAGCTTTCTATGTTTTCTTGTCTTTTCTCTTTTTCTTTTTCTTTTCTTTTCTTTTTTCTTTCTTTCTTTCTCTTTCTTTCTTTCTCTCTTCTTTCTTTCTCTCTCTTCTTTTCCACTTTAGTTTCTTCCTGAGTCGAGAGGATCTGTCTCCTTCCATCTGTTCTTCTCCAGGATGCTGTACTCCAGCATCTAAGCTGTTCCTCTCAGAGAGGCTTTTTACTTTGCTGCTTATTGACCTGCCATCCTCCCAGCTCCCCTCTATGAAACAGTTCTTAAGTAATGCTATCTTCATTTAGAGGGATAATTAGTAAAAAAGAAGGATAATTGTGAAAATGCAATAATACCATATTTAGAAAAAAGGCACAAAAATACTATTCTCTATGCCCACATGTAGGCTTTAGCAAGACAAGTATTTTCCACATAATAACCTTGACAACAGATTTAAATAAATAGATTTTCCCCAGGAAGCTAAGCTAATCTGCAAGAACTTTACAAATGCATGTTCCAGCCAGCCTCGGTGCACTTATAAAGTGAGCCTGAATGAATTGGAGGTCATTTTGATACTAGAGCCCCAGTGGAGAGATAGTTGGCATATTGATATAGATTTCCCTGCCAAAACCTATTTTCTTTCTACTTTTCCTTGGCCCAGTGATTACTGCACTCTCCCAAGACTATAATTGGGTAACAGCCATACCTATTTTATAATGTCACATTCCAAGGAGTGACTCAGATGAAGGAACCATTCAAAAGTTTTGCATTCATGTAAAAATTATTCTGAATGAAGATACTAAGTGATGAGATAAAGGGATAGCCTTATTGAGGATCCTACAATTAATATAATTTGAATTTTAAGATATTTTAGAGGAAAGAGAGAGACAGAAAGCGAGAGACAGAGAGACAGACAGCGAGACACAAAGACACACACACACGGAGAAATTTTAAAATATTTCATTTCTAATTTTCAGTGTCTACAGCTGTTTTCAAACAAGCATATTCAAAATATAATTCTGCCTTAAAATCTTAAACATGTGAGGCACAGACTAGGAGAAAACATTTGTAAATCACTTATCAAATAAAATACATCAAGAATATGTGAAGAAATTTCAAAACTAAATATGAAAACAAACAATTTAATATAAAACCAATAAAATGATGTGTTAAAAGACTTTAACAGAGAAAATAGTTTAACAGAGAAAATAAATATGGGTAAACAAGCCCATAAAAGATATGTTATGTATATAATCTTTACTGTGCTGAAGATTTCAACAATTTATTAAATTGTATGCTTTATACATATATTTTATTATGTATCAGAAGTATACATACATAAGACATTTAACAGAAAGTCGTTTTCATAATTTTCAAAATGGCTTTCATGTGATATATTTTTAGAGGCTTGTTTTTGTTTGACTAACCTTATGTAAAAAGCAACCCTGTACTCCTTATTGCCAGAAGATAAATTATTCTTTCAGAAATTTCATTACTGCTTTAGCTTCTCATTAGTTTAACTTCAGAATGCTGACAACTCTGCAGTAAACTGTGATTTCTTTTTCTTGATAGAGCAGAGATTGGTGAAGTTTTCTGTAAAGGGCCAAATGCTAAATATTCCAGAATTTGCAGCTGGTAACATTTTCATTCCTTCCACCTCTTTCCCTCCACCTCTTTTACTCTATTTCCCTCAACCCTTTAAAAAATGCATAAGTCATTCTTATTTCCTTGGCATCTCAAATCTGTATAGCAGGCTTTACATTGGGTTTGTCCTGCTGACCACAGTGCATTCCCCTAAAGCCACAGGTCACACACTGTGACAGTCTGTGTTCCTTCTCTTCCTGATGCCATTCCCCCCTTGCTTCACATCACCATCACTTCATGGTACAATCTGTGGTCATTTCCACCTCTGCCTTTTCCTTGAACAGTTTCTGTACTTTGGCAGGCTCCTGAGTTGTACTTTTGTCCTCTGCCAGCCAGTTGTGTTCCTACTTCTATTAGAAACTCATTTAGATACACTATCTTTTTTCTTTTCTTTTTTTTTCTTTTTTGGGTACTGGGGATTGAACTCATGACCTTGCACATGCCAGGCAGGTGCTTATGCCACTGAGCTAAATCCCTGGTCATTTTTTTTTGGATGCAATATCTTTGATGGAATCTCTGTTAAATATTACATGAGCAAGAACCACACACCTTTACAGACTCGTGTGACTCATTATATTGCACTTGATTTCTAGTTGTCATTTACTGTACATTTCTAGAGGATTCCAGACATCGTACATAATATTATTCTTTTGTGGTTATTATCACATAATTTTTAAACATTCTGCTTGGCGTCTCATTTATCCAGTACCTGGTACTGTTAGTTATGTTAGTTATGACGCTAAAGTTCATCTTTCATCTGATATTATCATTTCCAGTTTTACACTGTTATATGTACCATATAATAGTAGTACTTAGATGCTAAAAATTTAGTATTTTTTTTCAGTGTATTCAGAGTCTCTTATCTTCAAGTATAGCATACATTTTTCAACAAGGTAAATGGACTGGAATAGATTCAAGAAACATTCATGATATTAAAATTAGAGTAACAATTCCTTGAAACCATTTTGTGCTGCTATTAAGATTTGAGTATTTTTCAAGAAAATGTCTCTTTGACATTCCAAAGTCCTCATTTACTATTTGTTTGACTTCTTTGGATCTCTGCCTGTTTCTTTCCTCACTTTCATGTAATTTGGCAGGTAAAGCATGCAGAACTGAATTTTTATTCAGACAGCAGTTACTATTTTAAGGGAGTCCCCAAGAGTATTAGTGGATATAATAAATATGGGATTTAGGAGTAAATAAGCAGTCCATGCAATACAGAAATTTATTTGGATGACTTGGCCACATTTTATAATACTACATAACTATGAAAAATGTAAAATCATTCATATTTGTGCTCTTTCTTAACATAGACGAGGACTAAGCCTATGGTTCTGTATATATCCTTCTCTGCATGTATCTTTCTCTGTTCATTTTCTGCTAGACAAAAGTTGGTTTACTTTATCCTACATTACAGTTCTTTAGTGCCAGAATCACCTGAAGGTGGAATGAAATCATTGTGAATATTTAAGTATCTTATTATTGCTTAAACACAAATTTACTTACTCTTTAAAATAAATGTAGGAACAAAGCAAGTGTCTCCCGTCAAAAGACTGGAATTCTTTCCATGGTGAAGGCAATGGTGTGCTGTCTTTAGAGAGTTCTTGCCAATATTTAAGCTGGGCATAAATTTTATGAAGCTCTTTTAGCATAATATTATGAAAATACTTGTCTCATGAAAATTGTACATACAGATGAGAAGAGTAGTGAGTACATGTAAGATTTCTTTTAAGATATCCAAATGTTATTTAAAGCAAAGGTTACAGAATGTCTGAATCATCCAAAGCTTTATTATTTTTGTTAAAGACATGAAAAAAATATACTAGAAAAGACAGGTATAGTACTGCATGCATGTAATCTCAGCACTCAGGAGGTTCAGGTAAGGAGGGCTGCTGTGAGCTCAAGGCCAACCTGGGCTACATACAGGAGTTCAGGGTCAGGTTACATTACATAGTGAGACCTTGCCTTAAAAAAAATTAGAAGAAAACAAAATTTAGGCTTAAATAAAATGCCATTAATGCAAGAAATCACTGAAGAAAAGTAAAAATTGTCAAAATTAGAAGAAAATAACTATAGAACTAATGAAATGGAAAGTAACTGAATATTGTAATAAAGTAGGGATAAATCAATAGATAGGTTTATATTCTTTATTCATTCACATTCCTTTGATCTTATGCAATTTAAAGATTGATTGTCAGATCATTGGGATGGAGATTTTAGTATACATAGACATGATATGTCTTAACTTTTGAAACGTATGCTTGGCTGCAAGCTATCTAAATATTTGGTGTTTTTATAGGAGTTTGACTGTTACTATTAGACTCATTGCTATGGTTTGGATCTTGAACATTCCCAGAGATTCACATACTAAAGATGTGGTCCTCAGAGTGTCACTACTGGGAGCTGGTAGAAACTTTAAGAGGTGGGATTCAGAGAAAGGTTTAGATGGTTGAGATCATGCCCTTGAAATGGAGAATCTTTTTTGGATTCCTGGGTGGTTTTGCTCTGACTCCTGCAGTGATGTGCTGTCTCACAACATGCCCAAAGCCACTGGGCCAATCCACTTCATGAGCTGATTATCTTAGGTAATCTGACAAACATTGTTTTACATATCAATGTAAGTTTTAATTGTGTTTTGTAATACTTATAATTATGTGAATAAAATGGAAATCATATTCAAAATGGTATTTCACATATGATGTACTATAGGTAATGTTTATGCAGATTGTTACATACAAATATATATTTATTTAATATGTGGATACTGTATACACTAATACTTTTTATACTTTGTACTAAATACTTTATACTATACACTTTTATGTATAGTCATGTTCATTCAATAATTGCATATAAATAAATATTGCCTCTGAAATATTTTTTAATGAGAAAATAAATGTAAAATAGTTTTTCCTTGGTAAAATAGTTTTGAGTTGTCAATCCAAAATATATTTAGAACACAATCACTAAAATACCGTATAATAAGAGTGCTTAAAAAGTGACATCAAATTCCATAACTGATTTGCAAGTTTCAGTGTTTTCATATATTATGCACATGCAATTTATACAGGCTAGAAGCATTGAGCTAGTTTTTAGCTTCTGGGTATAATCTTTTAAGTAAAATTATTTTCAAAGTCACAAGTTGTATTTAGTGTCAGTAGTGGTGATAATTAAAACAGAAAAGAGAAACTTCAGCTTTGAAACTGAGATCTAAAGCTATCTGAAATCTAATGAACAGTTGGTACCTTTGAAATCCATGAGATTATCATACTTCTGAAAGTAGGAAGGGTGAAAGTGCTAGGTCAAGAGGCACAACAAGAAACAAAAGATAACTTTGTACTATGGCTAGGCTGATGGTCTGACGGATTTCAAATGCCTGATACAGATGTATCTGGATGTAACCTTCACTGATACTCAGCTTCCTGGCATCTCTGTAACTATATGTATGATTTCTCTTTTGAAGATAGTACTGTATACATAAACCTAGACTTTGGCACTATTAGAACTAAGTGCAAGATAATTGTTATAAAATATAATGCTATAAAATGCTATAACGTTCAGTTTTGAAGACACAAAGAGCCAAACAGAAACTAAATTTTGTAAATGTGCTCCTTATATTGCAATTGATTTTAATGTATTTTCATACAAAACTATAGAATTGAAGGAACTAAATTACACACAGACTGGTATACCAAACTTTTATATTAAATTCCCATAGTAATTTGGAATATGCTGATTGTATAAAAAGCTCTAGATGGTAAAAAATCTCAGTTCAAAGCTGTCGACCATGTCTTCTATTTTGTTGCCTTGCAGTTAAGCTATTTTTGCTGTTGAAAGTAATCCAGTGATCACTGTTTATATTTGCTTTGAAAAAGTATTCTAACTACACAACAAATTGAAATAGAGAAACTTATATCTAAGTTTGCTGTTTCACAAATAGCATATACAGAGGTGATAGAATAACATGTATTTATAATTTGCATAATTATTATCATTCTGCATGATCAGAATAAAAGATAAATTCAATTGATCTAAAATAATCTTATGGATGGTTCTAAATGCTAAGAAGCTTTAGGAAGTTGCTAATTTGATCAAGTTTATAAATTTTTACAATGTTTACAACTCTTTGACAGTGATAAAGATACTTTAGTAGGCAAATTCTCACCTCTAATTGTCTAGGAAAGAGTTGTGTTTGGCTCCGACAGAGAAATAAGCATTTTCTATTAAGACATTCCCCAAAGTAAGAAGTCAGTTGCAAATGCTAAGTGCTGTATTCTTCTACCTTTAAAAATGGATTATAACCAAAAAAATTGTTTAGATTATATCAAAGATGCACATCTGGTGATAATTATGAAGATGATACTAATCTTACATTTTAAATTTTTAATGATTTATTTTGTCAGAATTTTAATGATAATCATGATAAATTTAATAAAACACACTACTAATGAAACAACAGAAACAAAAAAGCAAGGGAATATCTACCTTAAGTATATAGTACTCAAATGGTCTGCATTTTGCCTTAAGGACTGCAAACTGACAACTAATGACAGGAAAATGTCCATTGCTTTTCTAAACTCAGAAGCCAGAGTTGTGCCTCAATTTTATTCTGTACTCAAACCAAACCTACCTTGCTCTTGAAACTTCCCCTCCCCTTTGTCATGAGAAGTTTGGGGTTTTCTGAGCTTTAATATCAGTATACAGTATACAGTCAGCTTAGAAATAAACACACTGAAAAGTGCTGAAAATGCTACCTTTAAAGCATACCACTTTGGCATAAGGGTTATTTGAGCTGAAGGCCCTTTGAGAGTAGCAGGGGGAAATGGTCGTTTTTGTTTTTTTTAAGAGCAGGACTGAAAACTCCCATATGAAAGATTTCACTTTCCCTATAGCAGGAGGGCAGTAGCAGTCTTAACAGCAGGAGTGAAGAGTTGAGGCCAAGAGGAATTTGTTCAAAGAAATTTGAAAACTAACCCTTACCTTCCTAATCACTTCTCCATCAACTCTGCTACTCCAAGTCCCTGTTCTTATTATTTGTTCACAACTCAACTACTCTTTGTCCGACTCGGTGTACACGTGTGTGACTCCAGCTGCTTCTTTGGGCCTTTACTTCCTTAAGAAAATGTCCGTGTTGCACAATACTTATAATAAACAGACTTACTATCTACTTTTCTCCTGTTAATCTTCTTGATGGCACTTTAATCCTTAGTTTGGCTAAAAACTTTAAGAAGCAAGATGTAAAAAATTTATTTTCCCCACAAAATTAAAAAAAAAAACTCAACCTAAAATTAATATTGTATTGATGTCATTTCTCTCATTGGCATTTCTTACTAAGTTCATTTTGTCTTTCTTTTTTCTATCCCCTACCTCCCAATTTCGCTTTCCCACTCTTTAACTCCTGTTTTCTCCTGAGTCAATTCCAACAGGCCTTCCTATTCCCATGGTCACCCTAAGGCTGGTCTTACCCATACCCGCAGTGAACTCCAGGGTGGATGGATCTGAAGGTGACTTCTTTATTTTACTTGAACTTTCAATACTGTTGGATAGAATAGACGCACTACATGCCATTCTCTTGACATACCTTTCTTCTCATTTCTCCACTTCAGTTGAATGCTATGTTTCCCTCCTCTGCCGCCAGCCATTGGCTGATTTCCTCTGTTGATCTTTCCCAAGCCTTGATATCTAAATGTTGGCAGACCTCAAGGCTGGGCCCTAACTTTCTTTGGTGTTTATACCCTCTTCATAGATGTCATTTAAGGCATTGCTGTACGTGTTGCTTAATGAAATCTTCACTTCCTGCCAAAATATTTAAAAGGCATCTCCAATTTTACTGTCCAGAATATAATTTTGTTATTTGTTCTTACCAAAGCATATGTCTCTTCCAGTCCTCCTCTCTTAACAGATATTATTCCTGCCTTTGGTTTTTGAAGTTATATAAGCATAATCCATCATTTTACTTCATTTTTTATAACATCAATAATTTAAGATGTATCTAGTTTCCATGTGTGTGCTTTGTTAAAGCAAAAACAGGTAGGAGTTTAGAGAAGGAGAAAGAGGAGAAATAATCCTTGGTTGAAAAGGATGATTGCAGATAGTGTAGAGAACAATCAATGAGTGAAAAGCACTGTTGCTAACAGAGTTTGCTCTGGTCATGAGCTCTGCAAGCACTTTAGAGTTAGGCAAAAAATGGTTCTTTATTTTATGGAAAAGAGGAAAGAAGAATAGGAGAATGGAGTAAGAAAAAATGAAAAAAAATATTTTTACAAATTGGGTGTGCTGTGATTAAAATCTCGTTATAGTTCTTAATAAAATTTCACTTCACAATAAAGTTCACAATTCTTGCCTCTGTATTCAAGGCTCCATTGGATTAAGAATATACTTATTAATCTGAACCCATGGAATTCACTCTTTTGTCCAATATGGTTCAGGCCCTCTGGCCTTCTGCGTGTCCCCCAGCAAGCTACACTGGAGCAGAAGCCTGAAACAGGCACCTTGGCCACCTGGCCACAAGGAGACTTTGGGGTCCAAGAAGAAATTTGACACTGAACAGTAATATTTGAGTAAGTAAACATTTGATATATAGGCATGTTTTTATTAGTTGTTCTCAAATTCTATTTCATTTGATACAGGTTCACAGCTATTCAATTGTGATTCACATTCACTTAGTGAATAAAGTAAAAAGCAAAGGAAAATTTTAAATTTTTGTATTACATAAGTTCTAGACCTAGATTATCTCCTACAAACATCTTTCATTTTTGCTAATTTATAAAATTATTTCTCACGCTATTTAATAGAATTATGTGTATACACACAAGATTATGCCGATTATCATGGTACAGCTACTGAGGATTTTCCAATGTTAAAATCAGGCCAGGCGAAGACATCAAGTTTTGGGGTACCTGCCTGCTTGAGTGGAAACGGCAGAGAGAATATACTTGTAGAGGGAAGTACATCCAATATTCAGAGCCAAGACAGGGAAGGACAGAGTGGTGTGCCATGGCTCAAGTGCTCCAACACTTAGCTATCCTGACTCAGTGGATAATTAAAGAACTAATTAGGAATATGAATTAACCTGGCAGTGGCTGAGCAAAAAGCATGTGAATTTCGAAAACAACCCTAGAGCCCTCTAAAGTATAATCACTGCACAGATTTTATGTCATGGTCAGGATAAGTGCAGAAATCAGGTCTGTTGCCTGTAACAAATAGACCATAAAAGTCAAATATGGCAAACTGTCACTCTTATTTTATATTTTAAAATCACATTTATTGCTATAATTAGGGCTTATATGGATAGATTCTATATTTTCTGTGATATATGTAGAGTGGCATCTTTACTTTGATGACTGATATATTTGTTTATACTCTAGATTTACTGGTCTCATTTTCAATAATTCATCAATATGATACTAGTAAAATTCATTTGCATTTTGCATTTTAATTTCCATTACCTCTTCTTAAAAAGTAAAGTTGAGCTTATAGTTCCTGATTACAAAATTTATCTTATCTGAATTTGCTTGTGGACCTATTTCCTTCAGCTAGTGATATGATGACAATTGTAAAAGATGTCTCTAGGCAGGTCATGTATTCTTCAATTTTCAGGAGTCTTCACAGTCCTCTTTTGTATTGCATCAGCTGCTTCCAACATTTATAAAACTTGCCTGGTCCCCAAGATATTTGAGTTTTAAAGGTCAGTATTATATACACAGGTAAATATGAGAAGTTATGTAGTAGGAAAAAAATGATTTTGTATGTATTTACATTTGAAAACCAATTTTATGCTACACCATAGAAATATTTGACAAATTACATCTCTCACAAAAAATTGCAGTTATTTTTGAAATTAAGATGTTCTATATTTAGAATGGTGTTAGAGAAGGTTTTTGGTCCTTATTTCATAGTTATATTGCTTAATAAATCTGCTTTCATGTTATCAAAGTAATTATTATTACTTTAGCAAATTTTTAGAAAAGAAGGAAAATATTGGAAAATTCAAATAATAACATCATATAGAATTAACCAAAGCTCAAGTTATGGTGTATTTCTTTTACAACTTTTGTAAATCTTCTAAAATTTGATTTATAAGATACTCAAATTTTGTATATATTTATATCATCTTTTAATTGAAGAATAACTGAAACAAATGGAGCTAAAGATTATTTCATTTAAATGAAAAACTGTCAAAACAAAAAAGGACAGTTGGGAATAGTTGTACATAAGCATAATATTGAATTGTAAAATAACTGGTTTATTCTATATAATTTACCTTAACTAATAATTCAAAACAAATACTGGTATAATTCATATTTATTTACATGTAATATGAGTGTGTATATAGCAAAATTGCAATTCTATAAATAAAATTTGTCTTTGAACAGTTACCTCTAGAGTAATTACTTAGAGTAGATGTATTTTTATAGATGAATCATGTAGCTAGTAGAAAATTATTTGTGCTTGTGTACCTGTCCCTTAATTTGTGAAGACAAACTAGAAGTTAAGTATCTAATTTCAGTAATTTAACATCCTAGGACTTTTTGACAAAGACAATTCAGGATCCAAGTTCCGATATTTAAGAGCCAATCTGTAATAAGATTTTAGTTCATTTTTGAACTGTTTTCACTAACAAAACCTTACTTCTTTACATTATGGGTGTTAAACAGATTAGTTTTTGTTAGAAAAGTTTGACGTTCAAATTCTGTGCAATCTTTGTATTAGAAATGAAAATGAATATTAAATAGCTTAGCATACACTGTCCCATATCTTCTGTGGGTGGCTATCTGTTTTGCAAAGAGAAACTCAGACAAATACAGAGATCATGTCAAAGCAGCTAAAACCTATTGATGACAACCCAGCAGAACTAATTGCCTGCCCTGGAGCAGTGGTCCCTAATTTCCAGTCATGTTTCAATGGGGGCACATCAAAGAAACAGAAGAACTGTTGTTCTTCTTTAATTTTAGAAAAAGAATAAAGGAAGAATCTGGTTTCCCTGACATTTAATTAGCAGGTAAAAATGAGCCCTTTTATAGCTTATTGTCAAATAATCGCATCTCTACAATGGCTTTTGATTCTAGTGGCCCAATAGGGACAAGGTACTTTTGTCACTGTTTATGTCCTATGTCTCTCATTTGTTCTTGGAGAATTGTGATACATTTTAATTTGTGTCATTTATCAGACTTAACAATTTTTTATCACTTTTTTTTACAAAACTTAGATTAAATACATCTGAAAAAAAATTTCAAATTAAAAAGTGAAATTAACAAATGCATTATTAATTTACAAGTAAGATGGCAGAACTATCATTTTTGCTCCTTAATAAACAGAACATGGAATTAAAGTAAGAGCAGTCCGATCATGTGTATAAAGAAGTTGGTCAAAATTCAAAAAATTTATAAATAGGCTTCATATATACTGTTGTTAAGAGTCAAAATCATTTTGAGATAATTTTGCGGTGAGATGTTGGTGAATTATTTGAACTAAATTCCCACAAATGCTGGAAGCAGACTTACAATTCTGATTTGTCAATAGTTCATTTGCGTTCTCCATAATAGAAGGTTTAAAACACTTCTACTCTTGAATGTCTAGTACTTCCAATGGCATCTGAAGCATGATAGGAACTCAGGAAATATTTATTAAGGGAACAAAACAAGTTACACCAAGACCAAAATTACAAATATTTTGCACCACAATATAAATTTTAAAGGGACAAATGAGCATGTAAATCCATAAATGCACCAAGTTGTCCATGTGAGATGAATTATCTACTAATATTATGTAAAACAGATAAAAATTAGCACCACAGCTTGGAGAATTACATCAGGACATCATTAACAAGTTATGCCATTTGAGTTTACAAAATGTAACTATATCTGTTTACTTGTGTCTTGGTAGAATATTGCAGACTCCCAAACTCAGCTGTTGTGAAGCCAGACGACTAAAGGAGTTAGAAAACAGGCAGAAATCTGAACAGCATTCAGTGGATAAACATTTTGTTTACCCTTCACTCACGGCAGATGGGATGAGAGGGGATTGGGCTTAGGTTTGGGGGAAGGTGGGAGGAGTGAAAGCTGAGCAGGTTGGAGGTGATCTGCTCAAGAAAAGGGGACTTCAAGTCCCTGCTTGGGCCAGACTTTTTCTAGATGTTCATTTAATTCTATTTCATATGAATATGAGAACCACATTTTCACTGACCAATAAGAATCAGAGCTTTGATTGCAGAGCACTGTTTAATGCCCTTTGCATCTCTCTAGTTTTCCAAGCCATATTTTCCACCTCTCCTTTTAAAAATCTATTTCATGCTTTTCCTCTAACATTAACAGAAAATTTAAGATAAACCTTGTTCAGTATTACCAATGGCCCCTTCCCTCTTAATTGGATGGTTTTCAAGTAGTAAACAAGATTTTCTCTTTGTTTCTAAAGAAAATTTGTTATTAAAATCATGTTATATACATTGGTAGCCTGTAAAATCATACATAGCCTATTTCATTTTTAAACAATTCAGTTGTAAATTCGCGTTTGGAAGTCAAACTCAATTTTTTCTTACAAAGGCACTCACATTTCTAAGAGCCTAACAAATCAAGAATCAAATCAAATGCCTGGAGCCATTTTTTTCAGCCCTCAAGAAGCACTGATTAAAGATGACAGATTTTTAGTTCTGGAGATTGGGAGTTCAAGGTTGTATGGCATATGTCAATCAATTAAAAGTGAAATGTAAGTTTATGGTTTCATCACTAAGTAAATTTCATTGTGCTGCCTGCTGACGTCATGTTGGTGGGTAAGAGAAGCAGGTTTCATCTTGGCAGGGGCTGCAAATGGCAAAACAAGTAAAGTGAATTCTTATTTACAAGTGAGACCTAAAGACTTCAGTAAGGAGGCGACAATTAAATTTTTCTTCTGGCAAGAATTAGGTTTACATCAAACCATGACAAGATGTGTGAATGTCTTGACACAATATGTGGCTCCAGGAATGATGAAGAAATGGAAGAAGAAAAGGGCTCTGACTGTATGAGGTTGCTGAGTCTTGGCTGTGCATATCTTAACACAGTCCTTTGAATCGTGGTTTGTTGAAATATTGTTAAAATCAGCCTTTACCTCACCATACATTATTCCATCTAATTAGAACTGAATTTTATATTTTTCCTTTTGCTTTTGGATTGACAAGTAGGTAGAAAAACGACCATCTTTAGCAATGAGATTAACATTTGATATTTAAGTGCAAAATAGTTCTACATTTTTCAAAGTAAGTTGCTCAGATAAACAATTCACATTTGTTCAAATGGAATTCTATTTGAAATGATTTTGCAAAAATAAAGTGAAATTGAAAATGAAATAAATTTGGTGTGAATTTCAAAAGATTTAAAATATTTATTATTCAAATAATATATACTAGAAGTACATAATCTGTAATAAGTATTTCACAGTGGCACTGTCATGCAAATTTGGTTAATTAGTAATTATAACTACAGTTAAAAACCTGTGCTTTGACTGAAAAAAGTTACTATGCCTGAATTATCTAGTTATAATGGGAAAATTCCTACAGTAATTGTGTGTGTTACTATGCCTGAATTACCTAGTCATAATGGGAAAATTCCTACAGTAATTGTGTGTGTATATACTGGTACTTCCATAGGAGTTGCATACTGGTATTTCCATAGGAGTTGCATATACTTTCATATTTTAGATAGGACTACATTATTTGAAAAATTTGTCTACTTTAAAAAGCAACAGTAAAATAAAATAGAAAAAATTTTACTCATACAGAAATCAAGAAAGGATGTTTGAAGACTTTCAAATATTTCACAGTTCTAAAAAGCAACACAGATTGATCCAGATATTATTTAATACTTTATTTGAATTTATACAGTTTCTTGTTCTAAAATTATATCATATAACCTAGACACATATCTGTAAATGGATTTATTTCTTTTCTAAATTATATTCTAATATTCGTCATGACAACTTCGCATTTAGTAATTTCATTGTAGTTGAAGAGTGAGGAAAGTGGATAACTGTTTTCTCAATTAAGCAAAAGAGATTGTTAGCACCTTTGTCATGGGATACAAACATTTTACAAAATTGGTAACAGGTGAAATCTGAAGAGACACCAGGAAATCCTGTACACTTTCTCATACTGCCCTGTAAGGTGTAACCATGAGAGTCTACAGTAACCTGATTTAATTTGGTAAATGGTGCTGGTATCATTGAAATGGCATTTAAATTCTAGTTTGAGCAATTTAGTTGTCATTGGTTGAACATAGATACTTTGGACTGGGAAAACAAACAGCCAGCTTGCTGCTCTGGTAAGTGGCTGTGGCCTGACAAGCCACAGCCACTCCAGGGTGAAAACCATCGGCGTCTCCTGTGTTCCACACCATGTTGGAACTTGGGGAGCTGGGAAAACAAGCAGCCAGCTCACTGTTTTGGTTAGTGGCTGTGGGCCTGCCAGCGTGTGGGCTAAGAATCAAACATCCATCCCTCCCCCTTGTTTAGCAAGTGGGAGCCAGAGATCTGAGTATCTCTTGGGAGGATGCAGTGTGGCAAAATAAGGGGGATTTCCTTCTACCATCTCTTTGAAGGCAAATATTTTTATCACTGTTTTGCTTGGTTCTGATTAATGATACTGCTCTATTCAATATTTTTTTCATAAGTTTGGTATTTCCTTCCATTTTCCTCTATGTGATTGAAAGAACAGCTATTGTGAAGAGAATGAGATGTACTACTGTGCCTATTGCTGTTGTTCTGGTGATCTACTGTGAGGTTCTGTGCCAATTTCACTGAACTGTCTTGGTTGGCTTTGTTCTGTCTTGTTATGCTGCATTTTGCTACCTTCAAAAAAAAGATAACAAAGTAACAAAATACCTCTAAAAAACTCCCAACTCCACCAGAGCTGATCCATGGGGCATGGGTGAGGAGAAATTCAAAAACAAAGCAATAGAATTATATAAGGTGATTAAAAAGTAAATAATAACAACAAAAAGATCAGTAAGGTACTGAGCAAGCTGAAACATGATATAACTAAATAGATAATGAACTTAAAAAGCAAAAGGAGGAAAAGAAAGTGCTCTTAAAGGATATAACTGCATGTATGTTTAAGTGTGTAGGATTGATAACCATGTTGCTAAGTTTTTATTGGATCATTGAACAGAACTGTTTGCTTCACTGTTTGAATGTGTAGCTTATATGCTTTAATTTTGTAACTTGAACAACTATGTCTAAGACGACAATATGCAATTTATTAAGTAGTGAAAAAAGAAAATAGATGCTTTGCTTCAATCACGAAATATACCTTAACAGGTTCACTAGGTCCTTCTAGGCCAGGTGCATGATATACAAATCACCACTAGCAACTTAGTTTGGTTGTGTTCATCCTTAACATCAAATGAATCTTTAACTGTGCATTATATTTGTTATCTCAGTTGCACAACTAGCTCCTTAAATTGTGGTTTGATGTTTCAGTGAGACTGTACAGTGAGAAGATTAAATTAAATAACTAGACACTATTCAGTAACCTGGGAGCAAACAGTAACACCTGCTAGAAAAAGTGGAAATAGCAAGGAAACCATATTAGGATCATATTTTTTCCTTTTTAAAAAACATTAGCTGTACATATTTTCTTTTTTGAAAATTATATTTTATTAGCATGTGTTTGTAATTTATATTGCTTATAATCATCTTGGGGTGTGCATATATGTACACATTACAGCTTAATTTTTTTTCTAACCAATTTCCCTTCCCTCCCCCTCAATTTCCCTATCATCATTTTTGTACTTGCTGATATCATTTGTTTTTAGCTCTTGTGACATATAATACTTATACTGATTAGAGTTATTAGGTTTCTGCACATGACACATCTTTTATTCCTCATTTCCAAATCTTTTTTTCCTTGCCCCTCACTTTGCTTCCTTGGACCAAATCATCATTGGATTAGATCTGTCCTCTTGTCCCTTTCTATCCATTCTTTATCTTTTTATTTGTTTGTACTTTGCTTCACTCAATGAGAGATACCATATGGCATTTAAACTCTTCTGTGTGATTCATTTCACTCAACATTATACTTTGTAGGTGCATCCATTTTCCTACAAATGACTCAAATTTGTCTTTCTTAATAGCCTAGTAGTATTCCATTATATATAGATACCACATTGTGTTTATCCAGTCATCCATTGATAAGTGTACAGGTTGCTTCCAGAATTTAAATATTATGAATTATGCTACTGAAACATTGGAATGTATGTATTGCTGTATAATGATGACATAAGATTTTTGGGGAAGATCCCTAACAAGGGAGTAGATGGGTCATATGGAATTTCTAATTTTAGTTCTTTGAGAAATCTCCATACTGATTTCTGTAATTGTTATAATGGTTTAAAATTTCACCAACAGTGTAGGAGTGCTCTATTTTCACCACAGCAATGTCAGCATTTGTTATTGATTGATGTCCTAATGATTGCCATTCTTTCCAAAGTAAAATAAAATCTTAGTGTTTTTTAATTTGCATCTATTTAAAGGCCAGAGATACTAAACATTTTTTTCATATTTTCATTGGCCACTTGCATTTCTTCCTTTGTGACATGTCTGTGTATTTCACTTGCCCATTTCTTGATTGAGTCTTTAATTTTAGGTGGTTTAATTTTTTTTGAGGTTTTTTTTTTGGTGTATTCTATGTATTAGTCCTCTGAGAAGTTTTCTCCCATTCTGAAAAAAATTTTTTAATTTTTTATTTAAAGGGATAAAATAGAAAAAGGGGAGAAATACTACAGAATTTTTAAAAAAACATAAACAGTGAGAAATTACTAGCTGATAAATTACATATTGGTCTTTTAAAAATAGTTGTTCAAGTTACAAAATTAAAGCACACAAAATGGACACTCAAGCAGTGAGACTGCAAACATATCTGTTCAATGGTCAAACAATAACTAAAAAATATGGGTAACAATCCTGCGCACATAAATATACATGCAGTTATATCTTTTATGGCACTTCCCATTTTCTCTTTTTTACAATAGCAATTATACATTTTTTAATTAAAGAGAAAAAAAGGAAAATGGTAGAAATAGAATTTCAAGAAAAGATAAACAGTAAGAAATCACTAGTTGATACATTACATATTGTTCTTTTAGAAATTGTTATTCAAGTTACAGAATTAAAAAAACACAAAGTGGACGCTAAAGCAGTGAGAGTACAAATGGATCTGTTCAACAAACCTACAAGAACCTAGAAATATGTTCATCAATCCCACACATCTAAACATACATGCAGCTATATCTTTTATAGCGCTTCCTATTTCCTCTTTTTTTTACAATAGCAATTATACATTTTTAAAATTTTATTTAATGAGAAGAAAAACAAAACAGAAAAAAAGGGTGGCAACAATACAGAATTCTAGAAGAAAGGAAGAAAAAAGAGAATCAGAAAAAACCTCACTAAGAAATCAGTAATTTATAAATTATGAACTGTCATCCTGGATGTAGTTGTTCAAGTTACAAAGGTAAAGGGTACATAGTAAATATTCAAACAGTCAGACTACAAACAGTTTTGCTCAAAGATCCCACAAAGATTCAGCAATATGGTCATCTATTTTACACACTCAAACTTACATGCAGTTATATCCCTTAGAGTACTTTCTTTTCCTCTCTTTTTTACAATAGCAATTGCACATTTTGGTTTTATTACATTTATAGTTCTTATTTATTTTTTACACTAGAGACACAATATGACATTTATAAATATGATTCTTATTTATTTCACTAATGAGGATAGTCTCAAGTTGTCTCCATTTGGCTATAAAGGCCTCAAGATCATCCTTTTTTAAAGCTGAGTAATATTCCATTGTATAAAAATGCCACATCTTTTTCATCCACTCTGCAGTTGATGGGCATATTGGTTTTTTTCAGGATTTAACTATCACAAATTGTGCAGCTATGAACATGGGTGCACATATATCACTGTGATATGAACTTTTCAGTTCTTTGGGTAAAACACCCAGGAGGGGAATAGCTGGATTGAATGGAACTTCCAATCCTAGTCTTCTGAGAATTCTCCATATGGATTTCCATAATGGTTGCATCAGCCTACATTCCCACCAACAATGGAACAGTGTTCCTTTTTCCCCGCAGCCTCGCCAACATTTGTTATCAGTTGATTTCTTCATGGAAGCTATTTCCGGAGTAAGGTGGAATCTTAATGCTGTTTTAATTTGCATTTCTCGAAGGACCAGTGATGGTGAACATTTCTTCATGTATTTATTTGCCATTTGTATATCTTTCTCTGAGAACTGTGTGTTCATCTCAGATGCCTATTTTTGGAGAGGGTCTTTGAATTTAGGGGATGGTTTTTTAATTCTTTATATATGCTGGACACAAGTCTTTTGTCTGAGGGGTTGCTAGTTAAAATTCTTTCCCACTCTGTTGGTTTTCTTTTCACACTGTTGGTGATTTCCTTTGAAGTGCAGAAACTTTTCAATAATGTGAGATCCCATTTGTTGATTCTTCGAAGTGTTTCCCGTGCAGTTTGCGTTTTGTTCATGAATTCTCTGCCTACCCCTATGTCTCCAAGACTTCTACCTACCTTGTCTTCCAGCAGATTTAGTGTTTCTGTTTTAATATTGAGGTCTTTGATCCATTTAGACTTTAGTTTTGTGCATGGTGATATGCATGGATCTAGTTTCAGTCTTTGGCATGTAGAGAGCCAATTTTTCCAACACCATTTATTAAAGAGGCTGTCCTTCTTCCAGTGGACATATTTAGCCCCTTTGTCAAATATCAGGTGGCTGAGTGTCT